>JBAIZL010000001.1:377555594-377863094 GCA_036971475.1 Prosapia bicincta
ATATTATATATATATTATAATATATATATATTCAATATATATATATATATATATATATATATATATATATATATATATATTAAACATAACCTATAAAGTTTCAACAAAAGTAAAAACAAAAGTGAAAAAAAAATTGTATATTTGTGAGTTGTACCATATTTTTATTCTTTAATTATACTAATATGTGTTTTATTACGTTCAACTATTTTAGTAAAAAACTAGTATCTCAAGTTACGTTGGAGACAAGTAGCATTAAATCTAAAACGTCTACACATACAGAGTGTGTTTATTCAGACAGTCGGGTTAAAGGTTTACAAGGAATAACAAAGATTTAGAAAGAAACTTTAAATATTCATTTCGCAACCTACAATTCTGTAACGCATTATCGCATATCTATAATTTAGCCAATAACATGTTATAACGAACCTATATATCATTAATTTATATTAAGTTATTTAGTGTTTAAGTTATATTTATTTTAAAGTTATATAGTTATTTTCTGATAACATGGTCGAAACGTTGACAAAATAAATTATTAGAAGTTTAGTTGTCTTGTGCTATTCGTAAGTATTTCTACCATTATAAAAATGTATTTATCTAATGAATAATTAATCACTGGGTTTAGAAATGGCATCCATAAATCCCTTCTCTTTTAATAAACCAATTTATACGCAAAGAAATTTTGAAAAATGAACCCCCTTTTGCGTCTCATCCCTATAGCCTAATCTTTAATTAATTATTAAAGTTATAAAAAAATTGACAAGTGACTGAATTAAATTCGTTCCTAATTAAAATAGGCCTATTCTGTAAATTTTGAAAACGACTCAGTGAAAATTAAATTTTTCATTAAAAACACGAACATGCGAGTATATTAGTATGTTACATTTGCTTGAATTACGGCCTGAGTTGACAATGGGACACATCTACCGTCTAAGTGCTACTATAGACAAGTGTAACATACCAACATATGTTCAAGTGTTTTAGTGGAAAACTAGTAGTTCAATTGAATTTGGAGTCAAATAGTATTAAACCTAAAAAGTCGACATATACAGACAGAATGGTGCTTAGAGAATAGGGTTGAAGGCTCACAAGGAATAACAAAGTCTTAGAAAGAAACTTTAAAATTTCGCAAACTACAATTCTGTAACGTAACATCGAATATCCTTAATTCTTTGAAAGTTTTTTCATAGCGTCTTCCTCGATTACAGATATTTTTTAATGAAAATAACCCATAGCTAAGAACATTTGGTAGGTCTTTCATAGTTTTGGTTGTCATCGCTTAGCCCATAGAGAAGACACGCACTTTATACGCACAGAGTTAGGCTTCTATCAGCTCTCAGTATACTATCAAATCTATTTCGATTAAAATTATCATGAAATTATATTTTTGTTTTCTTCTGGGAGTGTAAACATTATACGCAAATGGGATTTGGACATTCCGATAGTACTGGAAGCTAATTTATATCTCCAAGACAACATTTGTAACATTAAATGCCATTTTATAACACTCTAACTCTTAAAATTAAACCTAAACTGATAAAACGAGCGACTTATATTTATTCTTAGCTGAATTAGGCTCCATTCCTGATTTAAAAAATATTCAATGATTATGCCTATTAAATTCAAGTACAAAGGGGGATTTGTATAGAATATCAGCTCGCAAGAAATACCAGGGTGTGTTTAGTAAACGTTAAATTTTTGTTTTCACAAAATACAACTCTATAAAAAAACAAGTAGCCTAATATAGGCCTAAACAATAAATTCAAGTCAATTCCTACTTAGGTCAGCAAAGAGTAATTTTATTTAAGCTCATAATCACAATTAATATAAACATGTAGACTATATAGAATACATATGACGGAATCACATTATCAAGTTTCAAAATAGAAAGCAAAATTATTTACTAAAACTAATTAATTAAATGATAATTACTAATGTTTGAAAAAACTGTTATGATATCAAGTGTCATCCCCTACAAGTTTAAAAAGATTGAGCTTGAGTGGATAAATAAAAAAGTTTTTATTAATGATAGAAAATTTAAAAAAGATATAACCTATAAGGACAGTGTGAACTAATAGGGATAAGGAATTGAAAACTATAAGACTTCTTTTAATAAAAAAACACTTGATATTAGTACAGTTTTTTTCAAATAATATTTCAGTCAATAAATTTAATGAAGTCTTATTAGTTTTATATGGGAGAAAAACCTTTCGCAAAAGAGGGAATATAGTTATCTAAGTGGTAACATATGATTTCATTAAACAACTGATTTTATGTTATAGGTTATGTGACAGAATACCTGTTTTAACACATAGGTTATGTTACTTGTTTTTATTATTTGTAATTATTTAATAAAAAATAACTAAAATAAAATCCATCTTTGTTGGCCTATTTATTTATTAAATCACGCTACATACTTGCAAAATTTAGGTAGCCTGTTATAGTAATCAAACCTTCATAATTACAATTGCGTAGAGAAATACTAAAGCTTCTTGAGAAGTTCATTAAGAACATCCTTTGTTACATCGATTCTCTCACAGATATCGCATATTACCCGACCGAGTAATCATTGCGGACAAAGAGGCAAATAGCACCTCAGTAGTGGTTCATATGTTTTCCGCGCGTTATGTTTACTCGGTTTAGTAGTTCACATATTATCCGCGCGGAATGTTTACTCAGTCTAGTAGTAGTTCGCACTTTTTCCGCGGCAATGTTTACTTGGTCTAGTAGAAATTTACATATTTACCGCAAGCAATGTTTACTCGGTCTAGAAGTAGTTCACTTATTTGGAGTAGTAGTAGCCTACCTCACATATTTTCCGCGCGGAATTTTTAATCGATCTAGTAGTACTTCAAATATTTTCCGCGAGCAATGTTCATTTGGTCAAATAGTACTTCATACTTTTTCCGCGTGGAATGATTACTCAGTGTAGTAGTTACTTGACATATTTTCCCTGCGGAATGTTTATTCGGCGTAGTTGTACTTGGCATATTTTCCGAGCGAAATATTTATTCGGCGTAGCCGTACTTCACATATTTTCCGTGCGGAATGTTTATTCGGCGTAGTCGTTCTTGACAGACTTTCCGCGCGGAATGTTTATTCGGCGTAGTCGTACTTGACAGAACGCGGAATGTTTATTCGGCGTAGTCGTTCTTGACAGACTTTCCGCGCGGAATGTTTATACGGCATAGTCGTACCTGACAGAACGCGGAATGTTTATTCGGCGTAGTCGTACTTGACATATTTTCCGCACGGAATTTGTATTCGGCGTAGTCGTACTTGACATATTTTCCGTGCGGAATGTTTATTCGGCGTAGTCGTACTTGACATATTTTCCGTGCGGAATGTTTATTCGGTGTAGTCGTACTTGACATATTTTCCGCGTGGACTGTTTTCGGCGAATCCGTACTTGACATATTTTACGCGCGGAATGTTTATTCAGTGTGATTATTAATATTATTATTATTACTAAAACTCGGAGGGGCCTTATCGGTGTAGAACACTTAGCTGCACCCTTTGTACTCTCTTCTCATCCCTACGACAGGACTAGCTTAGTGGATACCTACCTCTTTGCAGAAATCAAGTACCCACCTGATGCTAAATCTTCTGATATCCTCTGGTGTACATACCTACCAGCCAAACCACTTTCTCCTTGCAGCTCCCAGAGCAGGGCACTCACAGAGTACATGGATTGGGCTTTCCTCTTGGTCCGCGTCGCATCTCTTGCACACAGAGGACCTAGATTTTCCAATTTCGTATTTGAACTCCCTCAGATTCCCATGGCCTGTAACCAGCTCTACAGTAACTCTGAGTTGAGGTCTACTTAAGGAGAGTAGTTCTTTGCTCCACAAATCTCCTGAGTAACCCCACAGTACCTTGGATTTGTTACACCAAAAGATTGCATTCCATTCTTCCCTGCACAACCTGTCTATATGTGCCGTGATCCTCTTGCACCCCTCCTAAGGCGGCATGCCCACTGCCCTTAGGAACGGTCCTTGAGTTATACACCCTTGTCTTGCTAAGGCGTCAGCTGTCTCATTCCCTATCCAGCCAGAATGTCCTGGAATATTCGGTGTGATAGTACTTCACACATTTTCCGCGCGGCATTTTTTTTCCGTGTAGTAGTACTTCACACATTTTTTTTCGCGGAATGTTTATTCTGTGTAGTAATATTTCACACCTTTTTTTCGCGGAATGTTTATTCGGTGCAGTATTAGTCTACTTCACACATTTTCCGCGCAGAATGTTTATTCGGTTTAGTAGTAGGAAACTTCACACATTTTTCGCGCAGAATGTTTATTCTGTGTCTTCACACATTATTCGCGCCGAATGTTTATTCTGTGTAGTAGGCCTAATATTTCACACATTTTCCTCTTGGAATGTTTATTCGGTTTAGTAGTAGGTACTTCACACATTTTTCGCTGAATGTTTATTCTGTGTAGTAATATTTCACACATTTTCCTCTTGGAATGTTTATTCGGTTTAGTAGTAGGTACTTCACACATTTTTCGCTGAATGTTTATTCTGTGTAGTAATATTTCACACATTTTTTTCGCGGGATGTTTATTTGGTGTAGTAGTAGGCTATTAAACAAATTTCCGCGCTGAATGTTTATTCTGTGTAGTAGAATTTCACACATTTTTTTCGCGGGATGTTTATTCTGTGTAGTAATACTTCACAGATTTTCCACGCGTATTGTTTACTCGATTAAACAGAAATAGTCGGCTTAGGCAATCTTTAAGTACTTTAAGGTAATATTTCTCAAGTAGGATTAGCGACCATCACCAAACGAGGCTACGCACACTGGAGTCTTACGGGTATTGTAGGCACGTATTTACTAACAGCTCTTGCTTCGCTGTCAACTTTACTTCAAGAAAATCAACTTGAAATTATATTTAATTTCCTTGTGGAAGTGTAAAGATTATATACAAATGGGATTTTGAAATTCCGATGGACTGGGAACTAATTTATATCTACAATGGAAAAACGTTTTAAATTAAATGTCACTCTAACTATTAAAATATGTCACATCTCTAAGTTACTGTCAAGTGGATCTACTTGAAAACTATCTAAAGCTAAAATATTTGCACTTCTTCGTGAGAGTCATAAATTTATATGATTATTTTTGTAAAACTTTAGTTGATAAAAGATTTATAAAAACCTATATGCTAGGGCCTAACCTATAGGCTAATACTTGGGTGGCGGTTAAACATTTAAACTGAGCTTCTAATCCGGTTCAATTCTATTCCATTATTAATAAGTAGCCTATATCACGTTAGCCTAATTAGTCTAAATGTTAGCCAAATATTTTTTCTTATCACGATTTATTCAATTCCTTCTATTATTTCACATTCTCTCTATCTATTTGTCTATTTTATCTTGTTCTAATTTTCATTCGTTAATAAAATACATTTTATTCATCCCCTCAAGTTCCAATATTATTGTTTAAAACTTGTAGTCGATAACACTTGATCATAATACAGTTTCTTTCAAATATTAATTCTTTCATTATTTAGTTAATTAATTTTAATAATTGATTTCGCTTGCTATTTTGCATCCTAATGTTCTGCTTCTGAAGTATGTAGTAAATACATGTTTATATTAATTGTAAATATTTAATAAATGTAACTAATATAAATTTGTTGTTGATGACCTAAGTAGGAGTTTCATAATAAGAAAATTTCTTTTATATTAACCTACTAAATTTTAGGTAAAAAATAAAAATTGTTTTGTTGTTACTATAGAATGGTGTTTTTCATTTAATTATTGCTTGCACAAATTATTTAAATTTCATAAAACGTTATCATTAGGCTTCATGTTTTACTGTTAAGTTGTTCATTGTAGTTCATATTTAAGAAATAATTATGATATAAACTGGAGTGTAATTATTAGCTAAAAGATTCAATGTTTTGAAGTAGCCCTAAGTTATTTAATGCATTTTTTAAACATTCTCCTGCATTATCTGTTATGTTTAGTTAAGTTTAGCTTGAAAATTTACAATTAAGCAAATTTTTACAAAATATTACACAATTTGCTTGTTTTTAAAGTGTTTTGCTATTTATATAACAAAAAGGGCAGTACGCTACATGTAGCATAAATGCTCCTCCTTTCTTAAACGTTTAGTTTTGTTCCAGAGGGTTTTAGCTACGCTTGAAAGCACATATAATAATAATTATTAATTTAAAAATATTTCAAAAACAAGAATACTTTTATTGCATATATTAATCAAAGCTTTTCGCCGATAAAATAGTACCAGCATTTTCAGGTATTATCTAACAAAATATTTTTACAAAAATTAAATCATATGTGAACAATAATAATTAAATAATAATAAATACAAACTCACAATAATTTATTTCTGAAACGCGTTTCATTAGCAAAGTCATCAGCAGTGTAAATATTTAACTAATGCATACAGCAGTTGTATAGTTTTGATCTGTTAACTATATTCGCTGATGATGCCTTTGCCACTGAAACGCGTGTAAGAAATACATTATTGTGAGTTTATGAATGATAAAAATATAAACATAATTATTTCAAAAGAAAGAAAACATGAGTGGTTTGAAAGTAGTTCTTTTGAGTTCATAGTGGATTTTTAGTTTACTCCAATAACTTAAATATAGGCCTAATACTCTGAAATTAATGACACCTTATGACAAAGGCTACTTATACGAACTCACCTTAGGCTACGTCTACTAGCTATATTAGCATTGTTACACATAAATATTAAACAATAATAATTTCGTAAATATACGGTTGCAAAATTTATGTTGAAGTGATGATGACCTTATACAGTTACGCTAACCCTTCTCTCCGTAACGTAGGGTATAACGGAATCAAACCTCCCTCTCTAGGGGCATACCCTGGTTTGTGTTGTAGTGATCACTGATTTTAAATTAGTTAGAATATATAATATTCGTGTTTTCCTTCTTACAACTAAATATTAATTAAGACTGAGAAATAAGTTATGATTTAGAATTCTCAAGTAAAATACAACTTAAAAACAAAATTATGCTAAAAATTCCCAGAATTTCAGTCAACAAGCTTTTTAGACGGGTCAATTTAAAATCAGTTAATAAATAATTTACATAAACCTATAACCACAAATAGTTTTATTCCAACCTTTAAAGGATAGATTATTTTGGTTAGTGTTTTGTGTATTATTTATTATTATTCAACCATAATAAATTATTATTAGCTTAGAATAAAAATACTATGGTTCGAGGATTTGTGTATTGTACAGGCCTATTATTATTTAACCACAGTAAATTATTTCTAGGTTAGAATAAAAATATTTGTGGTTAGATTATTTGTGTATTACAGTTTTTTTTTTATTTAACCACAGAATAAAAATATTTGTGGTTAGAGTTTTTGTGTATTACAGATTTTTATTATTTAACCACAGTAAATTGGTCCTGGGTTAGAATAAAAATATTTGTGGTTAGAGTTTTTGTGTATTACAGATTTTTATTATTTAACCACAGTAAATTGGTCCTGGGTTAGAATAAAAATATTTGTGGTTAGAGTTTTTGTGTAGTATTACAGATTTTTATTATTTAACCACAGTAAATTGGTTCTGGGTTAGAATGAAAATATTTGTGGTTAGAATTTTTGTGTATTACAGTATTTTTATTATTTAACCACAGTAAATTGTCCCTCGGTTAGAATAAAAAATATTTGTGGTTAGTGTTTTTATGTATTACAGTATTTTTATCATTTAACCACAGTAAATTGGTTCTGGGTTAGAATAAACATATTTGTGGTTAGAATTTTTGTGTATTACAGATTTTTATTATTTAACCACAGTAAATTGGTCCTGGGTTAGAATAAAAATATTTGTGGTTAGTGTTTTTGTGTATTACAGTATTTTTATTATTTAACCTCGGTAAATTGTCCCTTGGTTAGAATAAAAATATTTGTGGTTAGAGTTTTTGTGTATTACAGATTTTTATTATTTAACCTCGGTAAATTGTCCCTTGGTTAGAATAAAAATATTTGTGGTTAGTGTTTTTGTGTATTACAGTATTTTTATTATTTAACCACAGTAAATTGTTCCTGGGTTAGAATAAAAATATTTGTGGTTAGAGTTTTTGTGTATTACAGATTTTTATTATTTAACCACAGTAAATTGGTCCTGGGTTAGAATAAAAATATTTGTGGTTAGAGTTTTTGTGTATTACAGATTTTTATTATTTAACCACAGTAAATTGGTCCTGGGTTAGAATAAAAATATTTGTGGTTAGAGTTTTTGTGTATTACAGATTTTTATTATTTAACCACAGTAAATTGGTCCTGGGTTAGAATAAAAATATTTGTGGTTAGAGTTTTTGTGTATTACAGTATTTTTATTATTTAACCACAGTAAATTGGTCCTGGGTTAGAATAAAAATATTTGTGGTTAGAGTTTTTGTGTATTACAGTATTTTTATTATTTAACCACAGTAAATTGGTCCTGGGTTAGAATAAAAATATTTGTGGTTAGAGTTTTTGTGTATTACAGATTTTTATTATTTAACCACAGTAAATTGGTCCTGGGTTAGAATAAAAATATTTGTGGTTAGAGTTTTTGTGTATTACAGATTTTTATTATTTAACCACAGTAAATTGGTCCTGGGTTAGAATAAAAATATTTGTGGTTAGAGTTTTTGTGTATTACAGTATTTTTATTATTTAACCACAGTAAATTGTTCCTGGGTTAGAATAAAAATATTTGTGGTTAGAGTTTTTGTGTATTACAGTATTTTTATTATTTAACCACAGTAAATTGTTCCTGGGTTAGAATAAAAATATTTGTGGTTAGAGTTTTTGTGTATTACAGATTTTTATTATTTAACCACAGTAAATTGGTCCTGGGTTAGAATAAAAAAGTATTTGTAGCTAGAGGTGCTGCGTATTTTTTATTTAATTTAACCACAATAAATAATTCCTAGGTTAGAATAAAAATATTTATGGCGAGAGGTGCGGTTAGTCAGAAGTAACTTTAAGCCATGCCAAGTCCGCCTACGTAGGGTAACGAAAAAAAAGATAGTTTTATGTGCAAACATAAGCTAAAGCTAGGTTTACCGCCCATCTCCTAAATTTTGGTAACTTTGTGGAACACAAGTTGACATTTTTTAAAACTATGCTAATATAATACCATTCGTCGACTAAGATGGGAGAATATTTAAAATTTTCCAATTACATTATCGATATCTGTATTTACAGTTTGGTCTTGGTCCATGAATAAAACAATAAGACGTGTTTAACTATTTTGCAGCGTTCTTCGCAATTTTGTTTTTACAGTACTGAACCTAGAAAAAACTTCGCTCGCAAAAGTAACTTGTAACGAATTTTGCTATTACACTGGTTAAATTCACAAATGTGTTACTTTATATCGTAATGGATGCCCTATGTGGATGCTACGGCTTGATGGTTAGCAAGTATTTTCCCGACACTTCCCAAAATTTAGAAACCTTTAATCAAATATGGCAGCCTACCGTCTATTTTCAGAACTACTATATATTTTTAATTTTTGTTAGTAATGAGGATCCTTATACAGAATCTGTAACAGCGCTGTTATAATCTTTAGGCGTAACTACATGGGCACAGCCTCGGGACCTATGGACCTATAGGGCCACCTCGCAGCTTGTAAAGTAAGCCTATAACTTGTCGATGAATCATAGTAAAATGTTTGGTATACTTATAGCACAAAACAATATCTGAGATGAGTCCAAATAAGAGATAAAAAAGGGAAACTTTATTTTTTAGTTTGCCCCAGGGCACCAAATTTGTAGTGTAGTCTACTTGTAATAGGCCTACTGTGAAGAGAAGTAAAATATTTGTCCATATTTATAGCACTAAACAATACTGAGATGAGTCCAAGGTTTACTTAAAAGCTAAAAAAAGGCACAATTATTTTTGAGTTTGCTCCAGGGCACCAAATTTGGTTCGTACTTGTGACACTGTGGATGCGAAGTAAAATGTTTTGTCCATATTATAGCACTAAATCATATTTGAGATGAGCCCAAAGTCTACTTAAAAACTAAACTAGGGAACCATTATTTTATAGTTGCCCCAGGGCACCAAATTTATACTTGTGACACTATGGAGCGAAGTAAAATATTTGTTCAAATTATAGCACTGAACAATAATTGAGATGAGCCCAAAGACTGCTTAAAAGCTAAAATAGGGTACCATTATTTTTGAGGTGCCCCAGGGCACCAAATTTCTATTTGTGACACTGGTCGTATAAGGTCTATGAGATGATTCATTAATTTTATTTAGTTATAGAAATATCGCAATATTTCCTGTAGACGTCTTAGAACGTGTATTAATGACCGTGTAGCCTACTATTAGCAGTCTATATTTGCAAATAAAACTAAGGTAAAGATTGTAGGCTACCAACACTTTATCCTCGGTAAGCAGGTTCGCTATCCTAAGCCAGCAATTAATACAATAATTACGTCCAAGTCGGTTCTTTATATAACTGAAAATTCTAAAGGCACAAAATTATACATAATTTGTAAAGAGTGGTCTTGAAATGTTATTTAAATTTATTACCGTGTGTTTTGCAAAACTTGAAGTCGAGTTTAATAACGTGAAAAAGCCAAATTATAGGTTAACTAGGTTTCACTAGTTGAAAACACTACAAATATTTAGTTCAAACCTGTAATTAATTATTCTTAATGAAAAGTACTTCATCAGTCATGCAATGACAATTAAAATTAAATTTATAAAACAGCCGAATTTAAAACAAATTATTTCACCAAACAAACATCGATCTCTTGAGTTTATTTCTGTTAGCGAATAGACGCGAACATCTGCATCTATTCCGGCCAACCGAAATAAGCTTTTGCCGTGAATTAAGAATTTCTTTTTATTCCCGTGTTTTGTATCAATTGAGTTTTGTTTGCCTAACGGAGTTTTTTTAATTGTGAAAACTGTCCACTTATAATTATAGTGTGTGTTGCCATGCTTTAGAAATTGAGCCGAAACATAGATAGCAAACGCTGCGGTTTGTCCCTGAACTGTAAATGAAAATAAGTTTTTTGAAAGTGTATTTTCATTCAAACAAAATTCCGTGCCGCATGAAGAACTATGACCATTTAAACAAGTAATATATACAAAAAAAATTATTGTCAATCCCTACTTAGGTCAACAAAGAAAAATTTTACTTTAGTTACTTTTTATTAAATAATTACAATTAATATAAATAAAGTAGCATAATATATGCGTTAAAACCTTTTTTACTATATGACCTATAACATAAAATTATCTGTTTTATGAAATCATATGTTATAACCTATTTTAAGCTAAATGGGACGAAATAACTATATTGCATACCTTGCCCCTTTTGTGAAAAGTTTTTCTCCTGCATAAAACTGAAATTAATTCATTAAATTTAAATAATGAATTATTATTTTTTAAACTGTATGAACATCAATCGTTGTACACTGCAAGTTTAAAAAATATATTTGAACTAAAGTGGATGAATAAAAAAGTATTTTGTTAACGATTGTAGATTTGAACAAGCTTATACAAGGAGAGTGTAAACTGATAGAAGGAATTGAAAACAAAACAGCTAGGTTGAGGCAAAATAATTTAAACGTATCATTAATTGAAATACTGTTTTGAATCTTTAATTCTGTTTTAATTTAGTTTTACTTTTTAATAGAATTTATAAGAAGGCATAAATACCCTTAAAAATATCTCACACATTTATTCTCCCTGGTGCATTCATCCCCACAATATCATCCAGAACTGTCTAACATATTCTCCTTATGTAGGGCCTACATACACAATCAACCCTTAAATCTAGATAAAAAACTAGCCTACATTAGATTATAATTTGTTTTTTGACCCGCATATTTGCTCTAATTGAAATCAATAAAAAAAACGGTCGAATTTGTAATGTTTCTGAGATTTAAAAAAGTAGTGGCCCTAATTTTTTAAATATATTTTAAATAGGTTGTCTGTAGGCTAACAATTTTATAGTTTGTAAAAGACATAATTATAAAACTTTTTTTCAATAACCTTGGTTTCAACCCTTTGGTACGTTGTCACCAATTTGTATTGTAGCCTATGTTTATTTATTATAGGGTATTTAACCTTTAATAGTCTGTTAAACAAATAAGAATAGAGCTTCTCAGAGATATGGAGACACTATAGCCTACAATTGAACAAACAATATTAATTAAACTAAACATGTAATCCTGATGGATTCCAATGAAACCATTAAAAATAAAATAGTGCATAACTAAGTTTAAAATACTATTTTATTTGAAGACTTATCACGATCACCATATCACTATAGAGTTGGCTAATAAAATTAATTGTATTTAACCTATTTTGAATGAGCAAATGTATCCGGTTTCTACCTACTGTGCTTAGTACGATAGGGTAAAAGTGTATTCTACAGTGAATTGGTTTAATCTTTAATCTTACATTACTTTTTGCTACGGACTTTGTTTTTATAAAATAAAAATAAAGTTGTAGGCTATCGTCTCATGTTAGACTTCAACTATCGCTGATTTTCATTTTAATGTTAGTAGCCCAATTTGATTGTGTAGCCTACCCCATTTAGTTGTGTGACGTAGCCCACCTGTTTATCATATCATAATTTTTTACAATAAAGATAGGTTATTGTTTAAGATAAACATTTAGTGGTCTATAAAAACAGAAAGTTTAAAAAACTAGTTACTATTAACTAGCCTATATTGACCTTAAGTTACACTCTAATCATAGTTGATTTTTATTTTAATGTTAGTAGCCCAATTTGGTTGTGTAGCCTACTCCTTTTAGTTGTGGACGTAGCCTAACTGTTTATCATTGACAAATTTTACGTTCAAGATAGGCTATTGCTTAAGGTAAACATTTAGTAGTCTATTACAACAGATAGTTAAAAAATGTAATTAAGCCTACTATTACTAGCCTACAAGAAAAATATCAACGTAGCCTAATTTCAGTAGAATTAAACTTTCACCCATGGTTTATAGATTTAAGTAAACAAAAGTGTGAAAACGTTTTTACATTTTGAAACAGACATTTTATTTCAGAAGTTATAGTCCGGTTAGTAGTCTATATAGACTTAAAGTGGGCCTTGTTTCTCAAGTTAACCTTTGCAATTAAAGTTGAAATTAACAGAATGGTTAGAAAAAAGTTAGAAGTGTGTTCCAAATGTCAAGGGAAACTATAGCCTAAGTAGGCCTACTGAAAAATAATTTAAAGTAAATTGAAAATGGTTTACAGGCCTAGTCGAAACTAATGGATCTTAAATATAATGGTTTTAGAATTTACATAGTCCTATTAAAAAAGATAGTGTTAATATGTACAAGATATAGGCTATAGGTCTCCGTTTTTTTTTTTTATATCGGTGTTTTTGAAATATAGGCCTAGCCTACGTTACTAGAAAATATTAGCCCACAAAAACAGAAATCCTTTATTAATCGGTTACTCTTGGGCTCTGACTATTAACCATGCCTTTAAAATGTAGCCTGTAAAAATACCTTTCGTCGCAAAGACTAATTACTCTAATGCAGGACAATTGCAGAATATAAAATAGGCCTACCATAGGCTATAACTATTTAAAACGTGGAATTAAAAACTGATATTTAAAAGTAAATTAAAGTAATTGTTTTACTCACCATTGGAACATACGGAAGACGTCTCCCCAGGAAGCCCGCTGTCCGTGCCGCTTTCGTGGCCGTCACTGAGGTCAGCATCTCTACAATGCAACGACAAGTCTCTAGGTCCGTCCGTGGAGGATGCTGGCGAAGGCGGCGACCTCTGACCACTGTGACCGGCGAGGATGTCAGTGATCATAAATCTGGACCTGTTGAGATGATGGTGAGGCATGGTTGCGACCGCTGCAGACATCTCGTGGATAGTCATGGGTGGACCGGGGGGTACCTCCCCCTTAGAGTATGACACCCCAGTTAACGCCAATTCACCGATTTCACTCGCTAACCTCAAAGTTTAACACCTTCTCAATGAGTCACTGTTCACAACGCGCCGCATACACTAAACACACTTTATAAATAGGCCTGTAATATAAGTTTACACTAACTACAAGTTATATTGTAGTTATTTGTCTTCTTTAAAGTGTCACAGTTCGGTCATAACTGTCCCATTCAACGTATAATTTCACTAAAGCACATCAACTACCCTTTAAATACATAAATAAACGTTAAATATTAAATGACATGATTACAGTATATCCTCTTTGCTTTACGCACACTACAAGACTGTTGAAAGGAATAAGTTGATCCTGAACTGGTCCTACGCGACCCCTCCCATTTTACTCCCTCTCCGGCTCGTTTTGCAACACCGCCCTATTACAATAGACCAATGACAGTGTTGTATCGACCAATCGCCGTTTGTTCTACGTTTAAATTAAGTGACGCAATCAAAAGTTTATCCCTGAATGGCTAACCACTCCTCCTTGTCTATTTTGTTTTTCTCTCTGTGTTCCTCACAGTTTTTCGACTGTTAACTGCTATTGAAGAGTAAGGGGGATATAAAAACACCAACAGAATCATTTCCATTGTTAAAGTAATGTTCGAATCTTAAATTCACATATTTTCCAGACAACAGTTTAATTTATTTTGGAATTTCGCAATTTGTAAGCGTTTTAGCTTTCGATATTTTGCCAGGGGCTACAGTTTCATTCCTTCGACTTTGATGAGTCATTGTTTAATCATATGAGTTGCCTAATTATGGCTCTGTCAGGGACTGCTGACGCCGCGACTGACGGTAGATATTGTTGCTTTTTTAACGGCTTTACCGTTTGGAGTGAGTCAAAGCCTATTATAGTTCCAGAATTTTTGATTTGATTTTTAGAAAAAGAAATATAAACAACAAATTTTTAAAGTTAATTCTTACTTAGCTCACAAAGACAAATTTTATTTTAGTTACTATTTATTAAATAATTACAATTAGACCTAATAGCATATGAATAAAGTAACATAACCTATGCGTTAAAACAGCTGTTCTACCACATAACCTATAACATAAAATCAGCTGTTTCATGAAATCAGCTGTTATCACTTATTTTACACCAAATTGACGAAACAACCATATTGCATACCTTGCCCCTTTTGTGAAAAGTTTTTCTCCCATATAAAACTAATATTAATTCATTATATTTAATTAATGAATTATTATTTTAAAAAAAACTGTGTTAACATAAAAAAATGAATTTAAACTTGAGTGGATGAATAAAAAGTATTTTATTAACGATTGAAAATTTGAACAAGATTTATAAAGATTTGTATAGGCTAGGCCTAAGGTGAGTGTGAACAAATAGAAGGAATTGAAAAATACAATTAAAGTTATTTATTATATAATAGCCTACTATTAGCCTTTATTGTGACTTATTATAGACTATTCTACACGCAACTGTTACAATGCGGGTTAATAGTTTGTTTTGTTTGCAATAAATTACAAATTTTCAGAATATAGACAAACTTAAGCATATAAACATAATTCCCACAGTGTTCCACCTTTTCAATTATTGTTCTGGGGACGCTCCTTAAGAATTAGTCTAGATAAGGCCTATGCAAATAGTTTCTGTTCACATAAGCTGTCTGTGAGCCAACCTTATAGGCCAAAGAACCTAAATATGTGTTTAAGACGGAACTTATAGTGTTCTATCAGGTAGGCCTCACGCATGTTCTTTTGAACAACGTTTTTCTGTGTGGTTTTGCAAAGTTTTAAAGCGATATCTCTATTATAAGTTGGCTGTTTTTAAATTAGGCCTATAACGTAGGTAGAGGCATAAATAAAATTTAAGTTCGACTTGTGTCGACTTAGCCTACTAGTAGGCTACTATTGTATAAAATTTTTAAAAATACTTTGATTAAATAGAAGCTCTTATACTAAAATATCAATAGACTATCATTTAAGACTGTAATAGACAGTAGAGGTTAATTATCGATTGAAGAATAATTTACTGGCGCTCGTTGAAGAATAGGCTATAAAACTCGAACGCAGCATTTAACTGTTTGCTCTTTATAACTTACTGCATAAGTTTACAGTTTGTTTTGCTACTAATCTTTTTTTGTCGCATTTAGATGTACAAATCTTAGTTTAATTTAATGCTTGATAGTTTTTTAATACTAGGATCTTTTTTTAAAGTAGACTAAATAGGCTACAAATTAACAATAGACATAGGCCTAATTAATTTCTATTTAGCTTATAATTTTGCACTTTAGATTTGTAGACCTTTAATAGTCTTCTTGATTCAAGTACGATGAGGTAGGCGTAATGATTGGAGAGCTTGATTAGTGTACGTACGCCTACACTATTTCCTGTAGCCTACATAAGTTATAGCCTACTTAATTCTTAAGTAGGCTCCCCAGAACATTAATTGCAAAGACTGGGTAGATTGGAACATTTTTAATGCTGAAATAATTTTAGGAAAACCTCAAATGAGGAGTTAGAGGGTATGAACACAGTGGAGATAGGCGAATGACTTCGATTTTCACCAGTTCAAATTTTTTCGTACCTGCATAGCCTGGCTTACCTCTATGCTTTAGCGTGTCCTCAAAAAGGTTATAAAAGCTTTACCCCTAAAGACATAAAGTTCAAACTAATATGCTAAATAACTTAATTATGGATAATTTTTCCTTTGCGGAAATTTCCTATAGAAAGTAATTTCCTACTCTGTAATTTTTCCTATAGAGAGTAGTAGCGTAATTATAGGCCTAATAAATAAACAACAATAATCTTGATAGAAATATTTAAACACCCTTTAAATTCTTGAATTTTGTAGTCCATTACGTTCGGCGAATCTTATTAATCACATAAACAATAGTTTATGACTATCGGTGCTTTAAATTTTGTAAATTTGTTAAAACTTACTGAGACAGAGCGTTTTCTTATTAGAAGTAGTTATTTTAAGATATTGTATGAATTTTAATTCACAGTGTGGATTATAAATTATTGTATACATTTTAATTTATTGTACGAATTTTAATTTATTGTGTGAATTTTAATTTATTGTGTGAGTTTTAACTTATTTTATGAATTTAATTTATTGTGTGAATTTTAAGGTATTGTATGAATTTTAATTTGTTGTATGGATTATAATTTAATATATAAAGTTTAATTTATTGTACGAATTTTAATTTATTGTGTGAATTTTAATTTATTGTGTGAATTTGAATGTATTGTATGAATTTTAATTTATTCTTGAATTTTGTAGTCCATTACAAGTTCGGTGAATCTTATTAATCACTTAAACAATAGTTTATGACTATCCGAACTATAAATTTAGTAAAATTGTGAAAACTGAGAGAACGTTTTCGATCGCTATGTGGCGATCTTCATCAGTGTCTTCTGCTTGGAGATGCCGGGTCAAGCGGTGATGGTTTCAAAGGTGGGTTTTCGATAGTATCAAAGACTATGTGTGATTTGTATTGTGTTTGTTCGTTTAATATGTTTGTACTTTGTGTTTTTGTGTGTCTGTATTGTTCTAGTGTGTTGAGATGTGGTCCTTTTTTGTTGATATGTAGGATTTTTGTTGATATGTAGGATTTTTGTTGATATGTAGGATTTCTAGGTTATGGTAAATGTCTGTGTATTTGTGTCTTGTTTCTTTTAGTGATTTTAAAATGTTGAGTTGGTGTTCTGTTTGTGTTCCTCGACTCTTTGTTTAAAGCTGTGACCTGTTTGTCCAATGTATAATTTGTTACATTCGTCGCAGTTCAATTTGTATAGGCCTACGCCTGGTGCTTGTAGTTTATCTTTGTTGTTGGTGTCGTGTTGTATTTTGTATTGTAACTTGTTATTAGTTTTGTATTCTATTTTGTATCCTATTTTTTGAAATTCGCGGGCTATTTTGTTTGTTCTTTTGTTTATGTATGGTAATGTGATGTATTTATTTTCCCTGTCTGTAGTGTTAATTTTAGTGTTTTTTTTAATATTTTGTACCATAGTTTGTCTATTGTTTAAATATTTGTAGCAAGCGTTGTTTAATTATTAAATAAGGGTGATAAATATTCAATTAAAGGTTTCTAATTTATTTAAAATATTTTTAAAAAAATTTTATTCAATAGTGGTCTAGTAATAGGTTAAGCTGGCAAGCCAAGAAGACCAAAGCCAGATCTTACAAGGCGATTAAAATTTTATTTATGCCTTAGCCTACGGTAACCTATAGGCCTAACCTGTTTTGAAGACAGCTCGCATATAAAATAAAGTTTTTCAAGTTGCAGAAGTTTACGGGAAAAGTTGTGTCAAGAGAACATGTGTGCTATTCATTAAGCATTGTAAATTCCGTCTTTCACGCCAGGTTATACTTTTTGTAAGTCATAGCTTTACCTAGACTAATTTTTAAGGAGCGACCCCAGAACAGTTATTGCAAAGGGCGGGTGGATCCTGTGGTAAATATGTTTATAGGCCTACTTTTGTCTATATTCTAAACATTTGTAATTTATTACAAATAAAACAATCTACTTACGCACATCGTAAGTAACTGTTGCATGTGGAATATTTTATAATAAGCCACAATACAGGCTAATGATAAGATATTACATAACAAAATATCTTAAATTGCATTTTTTTAAAAATCATGTCAAATATTCTAAAAACAAGTGATATAAAAAACTAAAGTCAATTCCTACTTAAGTCATCAAAGAAAAGTTTTATTTTAGTTGATTTTTATTAGATATTTACAACTAACACAGTAGGCTATAAATAAATTAACATGCTATGCGTTGAAACAGCTGTTCGACCACATAACCTATCACATAAAATCAGCTGTTTTATGAAATCATATGTTATCACTTAATTTTAAGTCAAAGGGGACGAAATAACTATATTGCATACCTTATCCATTTATGAAAAGTTTTTCTCCCATATGAAACTAAAATTAAATAATCAAATTTAATTATTGAATTAATACTGTATTTGAAAAAACTGTAATATTAACATCAAGTGCTCCACTAAAAGTTTAAAAAAAAAATGCATTTGAACATGAGTGGCTGAATAAAAAGTACTTTATAACGATTGAAAAATTTGTACGAGACACGTAGTTTATAATAAGGGTGTGAACTAATAGAAGGAATTGAATGAAATAGGCTTCGACTCACGCCAAACGGTAATGTCTTTAAAAAAGCAACAATATGTCGCAGCGTCAGCCCCTGACAAAGGAATAATTAGACAACACTCACCTGCATAAAACAATGACTCATCAAAGTTAAAGGAATGCGAAGGTTTGTAGCCCCTGGCAAAATATCGGAAGCTAAAAAGCTTACCAAAATTGCAAAATAAGCTACACTGTTGACTGGAAAATATGTGAATTTATAAATTGGACAAACCGAAGCCTAGTTTATAGTCAGTGTCTACAGTAAGAGATTATTTGGTGTTTGTTCCGATAAGAGTTAGTGTCATCAAGAGCCAGGTTACGGCTGCTGGTTTTCCCACAGGAGTAGAGCTAGGGGTATTTAGCTGTTTTTGTTGCTAGATTTTGTTCATTAAGATTTATAAATTCATACTATTGTTCTCCTTGAAGTAACGCTTTGTACGAAATTTGTTATTTTTATGACAAATTTTGGTGTTATTAGCACCTGTTATATTTAAAAAAATCTTTGATACTTCACGGTATGATAAAATTCACAATTTACATACAAATTCAGAAACGGTTAAATTGGAAAGTATATAAGCCTGTCTAAAAGGCTGAACGTATAAAAAGCAAAAATAAATATTTATCCTGCAACACATTTTCTTATAGCCTACAATATGTAGCCTATGGAAAAGTTCTTTTTAACATTTGTTGATTCCATCTTCACGTGAGCTACTAGTAATCACTAAACACTTTTAAATGTTTTAACTTGCCTATTGTAGCACTTACTTTGCTTGTTCAGGACGGCCGTTTCGGGAGATGTATCCCTTTGTCAACTCAGACCGTATCAGTTACGGTCTCAGTTGACAAAAGGACACATCTCCCAAAACGGCCGTCCTCAACAAGCAAAGTAAGTGCTACAATAGGCAAGTTAAAACATTTAAAAGTGTTTAGTTCTTTTTAAGTTCTCGAGAAAGCCTATACAATAAGAAAAGTTCATTTTAAGTTCTCCGGAAACCTATGTAATAAGAAAAGTTCTTAAGTTCTCGAGAAAGCATATTAAATAGGAAAAGTTTTTAAGTTATCGAGAAAACCGATGCAATAAGAAAAGTTATTTTTAAGCTCTTGAGGAAGCAACTAATGAGGGTAATCGAGATATGCGAGGAGGGGTGATTGTAGAATACCTCATACTCCATTCAGAATGCTCTTCGTACTGCCGACGATATAGCTTGGTCGAATCTTATATTCAAATATTTTCCAGGCAATAGTTTAGTTTATTTTGGAATTTTCCAATTTGTAATATAAGCATTTTAGCTTTCGATATTGTACCAGGGGCCAAAAACAGTCTCATTCCTTCGGCTTATAATAAGATTAACAATTTAGCTACAAATTTAGAGACAGTCAAATTGTATCGACCTACTGTCGTTAGACTTCTGAAAAGTATAAAAAAATTAGTAGCCTACAAGACCTTCTCAGTATAGCCTACAGTAGGTAGCCTGCGAAAGAGAAATGTTTTTTTTACGTTCTCAAGAAAGGTTATAGGTTTTTTTAAATTTTGTATTGTAGGGCTGGCCTAATAGAATTCTAAAGTATTTCTAGATCAGTTAGAAAAATAATGTCATACTGTACCTTATAATTTTGTGACCCTAGCCCTGGTCGAATAATTTGTACAATGTAACACTTATACGGTACGTTGCCTGTAGAATATCCACTTTGTCTCAATTCTGTACAAAAACATACATTTATATCGGCGAAATCATCTTAGGACTGCATCGAGTGTAACTCGAGATATACTGGAGGGGTGATCGCAGATTTTCACCCCTTCAGATTGCTTTTCGTATTGCAGAAACTGAATTAAGCCGACGCTTTGGATTGTCCTATTAATAAATTCACATATTTTCAGCAAACAGTTGACTTTATTCAGTTCACACTCTCCTTATAGCCTATATTTCGTGTTGAAATTTGCAATTGTTAATAAAATAATTTTTTATTTATACCTACACTCAAGTTCAAATACACTTTTAAACTTGTAGTGGATGAAACGTGATGTTAATAATAGGACCTTGCAGTATTTAAAATATTTATTCAATTGTTAAATTTAATTAATTATTTTACTTTTATTTGGGAGTAAAACTTTTCACAAAAGGGGGGCAAGGTAACCAATATAGTTTTTCGTCCCATTTTGTTTAAAATAGTGATAATATATGACTTCAAAAAACAACTAATTTTATGTTATAAGTTATGTCGTAGAACAGCTGTTTTAACGCATAGGTTGTCTTACTTTATATATATATATATATATATATATATATATATATATATATATATATATATATATATATATATTCAAGATTAAATAATATACACTAATTACAGGAATTAATTTATTGAATAATACACTCAAAGCTTTTCATTGGTTGACATTACCAACATCCTCAGGAATTACTAAGAATCGCTTTGAGTGTATTATTCAATAAATTAATTCCTGTAGTTAGTGTATATTATTTAATCTTGAAAATAATTCTAACAGGAAAACCTATTTGATATTTTACATATATATAGTCTATATATAGTAATTATTTAATAAAAAGTAACTAAAATAATATTCTCCTTTGTTGACCTAAGAAGGAAATTAATATATATATATATATATATATATATATTACTAGTTAATCTAATATCGAGCCTCTAGACAGATGTAGAGATAAGTACACACTAAAGTTCTGGGAAAAGCTAAAAGAGTCGACGGAAACTACTGACAATGTAATAAAAACCCATCCCATCAGCTGATATCTCGAACTTCACCGATAATTTGACTTCGTCATAGAAAGTACCAATTATCGACAGTTCGCACAGCGTTCGTAAAGGATTATATTACAGCCCTTCCCACAAAATGTGTTAACCTAATCAGTCTTATAGTGAACAAGACGGAAGTCTCTCACTAAATTGAGCTAAAATCGTGCTCTTTGGAAGCATCTACATCAGGTATCTGGCGAATGAATGGTTCCCAATTTTACTCCGGCAGTTCATACTTGCCTGAAACACAAGGACCATTGGCAGCGGGAAGGAAGGCCAATAATTACAATGGATATCTACTCGCAGCTTCAAAGTATCTCGACAATTGGTTGGCAACAATCTGAAGCCCAGGAGTGTGGTCTTCTTGATCGACTCGAGGCAGTAACTGGCTTACTGAGCAGGAATGCCCCTACTGACTGCTTGAGAAAAATCCAATGTCATACTAGACTGGCAAACTACGTAGCAACTGGGGGGATGGTAACCCTACAATTGGTACCCAGGCAGGTAGTGATTATGCCAAACGAAAGACCACATAGGACCAAGGAAGGAGCCGAGTCACCCTAAGTCGAGCTATATATAAGATAAATACCATTGTCTCTAATTCCGTATAAAGAGCTGGAAAGAAATGAAGTTGTGGTACACTTCCGTTTAACCACATGCCATGACTACTTGCTAATCCATCTCCACCGTAATGGGAGAACCTTGCTACCGTAGGACCAATCCTAGGATATCTGGAAAGAAGTGAAGCTATGATCCTATTCCGCTTAGCCACAGGACATGACCACCTGCTGGTCCATCTTCACCGCAGTAGGAGATCTCAGGCTGCCGTGGAAACAATCCCAGGATATCTGGAAAGAAGTGGCGCTGTGGTCCGATTCCACTTAGCTATAGGACATGACCACCTGCTAGTTCATCTCCACAAAAATTGGAGATCTCCGGGTATCGTAATAAAAATCCTGCGATATCTGGAAATAAGTGAAGCTGTGGTCCGACTCCACTTAGCTACAGGACATGGCTACCTGCGAGTCCATCTCCATGGCTTTGGGAGAACCTTTCTACCGTAGAACCAATCCCAGGATATCTGGAAAGAAGTGATTAGCTACAGGACATGACCACCTGCGAGTCCATCTCCATCGCTTTGGGAGAACCTTGCTACCGTAGGACCAATCCCAGGATATCTGGAAAGAAGTGACGCTGTGGTCCGATTCCACTTAGCTACAGGACATGACCACCTGCTAGTCCATCTCCACAAAAATGGGAGATCTCAGGGTATCGTAATACCAATCCTGTGATATCTGGAAAGAAGTGAAGCTGGCGTCCGATTCCGCTTAGCCACAAGACATGATCACCTCCGAGTCCATCTTTACCGCAGTAGGAGAGCTCAGGCTACCGTGGGAACAATCCATGGAGAACTGGAAAGAATTGAAGTTGTGGTACACTTCCGTTAAACCACATGCCATGACTACTTGCTAATCCATCTCCACCGTAGTGGGAGAACCTTTCTACCGTGGAACCAATCCAAGGATATCTGGAAAGAAGTGACGCTGTCGTCCGATTCCACTTAGCTACAGGACATGACTACCTGCGTATGCATCTCCATCGCTTTGGGAGAACCTTGCTACCGTAGGACCAATCCCAGGATATCTGGAAAGAAGTGATGCTGGGGTCCAATTCCACTTAGCTACAGGACATGACTATCTGCGAGTCCATCTCCACGACAGTGGGAGAGTTCTGGATACCGTGAGACCAATCCCAGGATATCTGGAAAGAAGTGACGCTGGGGTCCGATTCCACTTAGCTACTTGCCATTACTACTTGCTAATCCGTCTCCACGCTATTGGGAGAACTTTTCTACCGTTGGACCCATCCGATGATATCTGGATGGAGTGACGCTGTCGTCCTATTCCACTTAGCTACAGGACATGACTACATGCGAGTCCATCTCCATCGCTTTTTGAGAACCTTGCTACCGTAGGACCAATCCCAGGATATCTGGGAAGAAGTGAAGCTGTGGTCCGATTTCACTTAGCTACAGGACATGACCACCTGCTAGTCCATCTCCACGAAAATGGGAGATCTCAAGGTATCGTAATACCAATCCTGTGATGTCTGGAAATAAGTGAAGCTGTGGTCCGATTCCGCATAGCCACAGGATATCATCACCTCCGAGTCCATCTTTACCGCAGTAGGAGAGCTCAGGCTACCGTGGGAACAATCCAGGGAGAACTGGAAAGAAGTGAAGCTGTAGTCCGATTCCGCTTAGCCACAGGACATGACTATCTGCGAGTCAATGTCCACTCCAATGGGGGAGCTCAGGCTACAGTAAGAGTAATCCCTGGATATCTGTTAAAAACGCAAGCTGTGGTCCGCTTCCCCTTAGCCACAGGACATGACTACTTGCTAATATATCTCCACGATAGTGGGAGAGCTCAGGCTACCGTGGGAACAATCCAGGGAGAACTGGAAAGAAGTGAAGCTGTAGTCGGCTTCCGCTTAGCCACAAGACATGATCACCTCCGAGTCCATCTTTACCGCAGTAGGAGAGCTGAGGCTACCGTGGGAACAATCCAGGGAGAACTGGAAAGAAGTGAAGCTGTAGTCGGCTTCCGCTTAGCCACAAGACATGATCACCTCCGAGTCCATCTTTACCGCAGTAGGAGAGCTGAGGCTACCGTGGGAACAATCCCAGGAGATCTGGAAAGAAGTGAAGCTGTGGTCCGATTCCGCTTAGCCACAGGACATGACTATCTGCGAGTCAATGTCCACTCCAATGGGGGAGCTCAGGCTACAGTAAGAGTAATCCCCGGATATCTGTTAAAAACGCAAGCTGTGGTCCGCTTCCCCTTAGCCACAGGACATGACTACTTGCTAATATATCTCCACGATAGTGGGAGAGGTCAGGCTACCGTTGGACCAATCCCAGTAATTCTGGAAAGAAGTGAAGCTGTGGTTAGCTTCTGCTTAGCCACCTGACATGATTATCTGCGAGTCCATCTCTACGTCAAAAAAAGAGTTGAGGTTACCGAGGGACCGATCCAGGGATATCTGGAAAGAAGTGAAGCTGAGGTCTCCTTTCCTTAGCCACAGAACATAACTATCTACGAGTAAATCTCCACCGTAGTGGGGGAGCCTTGCTACCGTGGGATGAAACCCGGGATATCTAATAAGAAAGGAAGCTGTGGCCAGCTTCCACTTAACCTCAGGACATAGCTACCGTGAGTCCATCTCCACTGTACTGGCCTCGATGAAACCTTCCCATCCTGGAGTCTTGCAAGAACGGACCGTGTACATATTCAAGACTACCAGGCTACAAGGTATCTAAATGATAAGACCATATGTCATTATTGAGAGGGTTAATATTGAATTACTGAAGTATTATATAAAGGAATGTGTATGTTGGAATGTATAAAGGAATGTGTTGTATAAAGGAATGTGTATGTTGGAATGTATAAAGGAATGTGTTGTATAAAGGAATGTGTTGTATAAAGGAATGTGTATGTTCGAATGTATAAAGGAATGTGTTGTATAAAGGAATGTAGTTTAATCTTTTTGGAATTTGGCAATTTGTAAGCTTTTTAGCTTTTGATATTTTGCCAGGGGCTATAGTTTTATTCCTTCGATGATGTCCTTTAATGAGTCATTGTTTAATCATGTGAGTGTTGCCTAGTTATGGTTCTGTCAGGGACTGCTGACGTCGCGACATATTGTTGCTTTTTTAAGGGCTCTACCGTTTGGAGTGAGTCAAAGCCTATTTTTAGAATTCTTTACTTGATTTTAAAAAGTGCAATCAAAGTTATTTTGTTATTTAATAACATACTTTTAGTAGGCTGTGTATTGCCACTTATTATAGACTATTCTAGGCCCTACATGGAAACTTCTACTATTTGATTTTAGTTCCTTTAAGAAACGAAAATGTTGCAGCAAAATCTCAAAACAATAGACGTTGACGGTCTGGGTAAAACAAATCTAAAGCTTCCTACATTTTTATTAATTAATAAATAGTCTAGTTGGCATAAAATGTAAACTTTAAAATTAAAAAAAGTTGTTACTAGGTTTTATAAAAATATCTAGACACTCTGAGATTGGTTTATAAAAGTATTACAGATGAACCACACGCCACGTATTATTACAGATAGGCCCAAGTTTTATACTTCGTTTATTATTACAGATATGGTTTATTTCCCATTTACTATTATAGATATGTTTTATAGTTCATAAATTATTACTGATAACTTGTGGTTCATAGTTCATATATAATTATAGATATGGTTCATATTCCGTATAATAATATAGGTACATATTATACATATATTATTGCATATATTTTTTGTATATTATCACAATATTAAACGCTTTCTATTAGTTCACATTCTCCGTGTATATATATATATATATATATATATATATATATATATATATAGAGAGAGAGAGAGAGAGAGAGAGAGAACTAAGTCAAAGGTTAGTTATATATATATATATATATATATATATATATATATATATATATATATATATATATATACACAGTATATATATATATATATATATATATATATATATATATATATATATATATATATTATTGTACACATTTTCAATCGTTGATAAAAATACGTTTTTATTCATTCAATTAAGTTCAAATAAATTTTTTTTATACCTATTGTGGATGACAATCGATGTTATACTTTTTTTTCCAAATATTGATTCATTAACTTAAATTTAAAAATTTGATGTCCCGGTCGGATTCGAACTGTAAATCTACACGTTTGAAACCCCATCTCATTTAGCTCTGAGCTACATTTCCCGGAGCTAAATATTGCTTACAGATTTACTATATGGAATAATAAGAACAAGGTTCTTTGCAATATTGAAACATTACAAGAGGTGGATAGAATGAGTGTTATAGACCATTACCAGCTTCTTAAAGTAGAATGGAAAAAAAAGAAAGAAAATACATAGTAAGAAACAAAAATCATAGTCTAACACCATATAGGCCTACTGCATAAAAATCGAAATGGAAAGTTTCAAGGAAATTACTTTTATATTTTGATAATTAATATTGTTATTATTAGTATATATAATATAATATTAATAATATTATTATTTGTATATATAAATTGTAATTATAAAATAAAAATTAACTAAAATAAAATTTTTCTTTGTCGACGTCAGTAGAATTTGACTTTAGAAATTCTTTTTCTATATTACTATTTTGATATCAGATACTATGAATCATTCTTATATCTATATTATGTTTGCATCGACTTCCACAGTAATGCAAGTGCCCAAGTCGTGTCTGTAATATAGTCTCTTACTACCACAATTTTGTGGCACAGTTTTGCTATACCTTTTGTTCTGTTTGCTTCTAGTTACAACTTTATGAACGGCAACGAAATCTATTCCTGAAGGAAGGAATTGATTATTTGTAGTAAGTTTAATTCGCTGCCTTTCCATCAGCTGGGCTCTAAGGTAGGCCCACTTTACCTTGTATTCCTAAGAATAGAATTACTCTTATTTATATTTTAGCTTGTTCATAAGGCACTCTTCTTTATATTTTTCCTGTAAATATCGTACTTCGTTAAAAAGTAACGCCAAAACAATGTGGGAGTCAGTGGGACTGGCCTAAAGAAGCGAATACAGTACTCCATTTGCAGAAAGTAGTTTATTAGTTGCTGAAACATTTCATTAATATAAATTTATTTAAAATATGTTTGTTTTGAAGTATTTTATTGAAAATACGTATATTATGGTAATTTGTTATAATATATACTCTTTACCAAAATAATCATAGGTATTTATGTAAACTCAAGTTCAGTTTAGCTTTATTCAATTCCTTTATTAGTTCACACTGTCCTTATATATATGTATATAGGCTATATCTTGTTCAAAATTCTTGTTGATATCTTATCTTGTTCAGACACTGAATTAAGCCGAGGCTTTGGATTGTTTTATTAATAAATTCACATATTTTTTAGCCAACAGTTGATTTTATTCAGTTCACACTCTCCTTATAAATTTCGTGTTCAAAAATTTCATTCATTAATAAAATAATATTTATTCATCCACTCAAGTTCAAATAATTTTTTTAACGTGTAGTGGATAACACTTGTTAATACAGTTTAAAAAAATATTAATTAAATTTAATTGTAATTTTATATGGAAGACAAATTCTTCAGTAAAGGAGCAAGGTATGCAATATAGTTATTTCGTCCCAATTTCCTCAAAATATGTGATAACATATGATTTCATAAAAAACATCTGATTTTAAGTTATAGTCTATGTGGTAGAACATTTCATGAAAAACATCTGGTTTTTTGTTACAGTTTATGTGGTAGAACACAAACGTTATGTTACTTTGTTTATATTAATAGTAATTATTAAATAAAAAGTAACTAAAATAAAAATTTTTCTTTGTTGGCGTAAGTAGGAATTTTCTTAAAAAGATTTTTGTTTGTATAACTTGTTCGTAATCACTGGCCTATATCCTATTGATATAGCCTATATTACATTGCATTAGAAAACTATACTAATAATAATCTGACCTTTTACAAGAATTTGTCGCCTTGATGATAGCAACCGAACAGTTCGAAAGCAAACTGGGTCGAAATTGTACACAGTCTTACCAAAACTAGTTGGCTCTAATAGCGTGCAAAGTTCTGTGTCGACGTAGCCAACATCTTTAAGATGAAATTCATTCAAGGAGACTTGATTATATGGGAGAAAAACATTTCACTAGCGGGGCAAGATATGCAATATAGTTATTTCGTCCCAATTGGCTAAAAATATGTGATACCATATGATTTCATAAACACATCTGATTTTATGTTATAGGTTATAATAGAACAGCTGTTTTAACCCATAGGTAATGTTACTTTATTTATATTAATATTAAATAGTTAATAAAAAGTAATTAAAATAAAATTTTTCTGTGTTGACCTAAGCAGGAGTTGACTTTAACATTTTTGTTTATATTATTTCTTTGAGGAAAACATCAGCTACATTCCAGTTATCTTTTTGCAGTCCATATGACTATCGACGCCTGCAAGCGATAGGAGAGGTTACTAAAATAACTTCAGTTTTTCACGGTATTTGAAAAAATATTTTTTGTAATAAACATTATTGTTTTGAAAGCCATGTTACTTTAGTTCTTCTTATACCTAAGCGTGATCTAGTATTGTGCACCAAAGCTTTACTTTGTAAATTGGCATTTTTCACAATTGCTTGTGCAAGTGTTTTTATTATGTAATTAATACTTTGGAAGAAATATGAAAAATAATGAAAATCGAGTTTTTAAATCTGGCTCTGTAGCAACGTCGGAAGTAATCAAGGCACGATTATGGGAATGAATTATTTATAAATGCGAGACAATGTAGCCTAGGCCTAGCCATGGAACATTGCGTGGCACGTCAGCATAGCTTTCTCTGGGAGAAGGCCGTGCGAATGACACAAATCATATGTGTGAATCCAGTTTTATTGCTAATTGAATAGTTTTGTTCCTTCTGCGGAGAAATTCTTCCAACCCAATCGTGAGTTTTACGGTGAATATGTTACCAACGGATATTAAGAGGTGTGTATTTGCGTTTTCAATGTGCACAACAAATATTAATAATTATAGCCTACTAGAAAGTTAATTCCCTAACTGTTTTATTCTATGGTCCTTGTGTAGTTTGGTTTTCATGTGTACCTTCCAAATTCTTCTTTTTTTTAGAAACTAGCACTTCTGCCGATATTCTATCTTAGTCTTGTATTTTTGTTTGGTTTTATCTCGATCACGTTATATTCTGTCAATAATTACTTCTGGTATACTTTATCTTTTCACACATGAAGATTTGTTTTCTCTGATTTTTCACATAAATTTCTTTGCCTTATTACTTTTTTAATGTTTTGTTTGGTCTATATTATTGGTTTTATCGTGATAATGTTTTATTTGGAATTGTTTCTGGTTTTGTTTCTTATATATGACCGCGTTATCTACTCCTTTCTTCTTTTCAGTAAACCAAACTATCTTTGTTTTATCATTTATTCTATAGCCTACTTGTTTCCTGGTTCTATAGTGATCATGTAAAAACCTATCTATAGTGATCACGGTGTATTCTGTGAATGTTTCTGTAGTTTTATTTCTCATATATGATTGGGTTGTCGGTTGTTTTCTTCCTTACAGTATACTTACCTATCTTTGCCTAATCATTTATTCTACTTTCCTTAATCATGTACTTTACAACTTTTAATGTGCTCACTGTTTATTCTGTTAATGATTCTATTATAGTTTATCCTTTCACGTATGAGTGTTAATCCAATCTGTCTACTTTTCAGTAAACTTACCTACCTTTGCTAATCATTTCCTGGTGTTTTAGTGATAATATTTTACTTTCTCAATATTTCGTTTGTTGTGAATTTATAGTGTGATCGCTGTTTATTCTGTTAATGATTCTATTATAGTTTATTCTTTCACGTATGAGTGTTAATCCAATCTGTCTACTTTTCAGTAAACTACTTCTCTTGCACCAACAATGTCTTTAGCGAAAAATACATTGAAATACTTTATCGAGCATTTAATTGTTTTTTGCCTGGATTTATTGGATAAATTGTTGTAATTTCCTATAATAATTTTTCTTTCTACAGTTGAATGTTTGTTTGCTTTGTTTTCTCGTGAGTAATCTGCTTTTCTTACACAGTAACTGTCAGCTTCTTACTTTTCACGAGTAGTGTTTTGTTCGATCTTTGTTTATTGCTTTTGTACGAAAACATATGTAAAAACGAAAACATTGTTGAGCAAGCCTTTGTCAACTATTAAACCCTTTGAGTTTAACCCCAGCCTAAGAAGAGTTTAACGCCGAGGCGGTTGCGTGGCGCTACGCGGAAGCGCGTTACGTATGAGAGACAGGAAATGATGGCAACTTGGATTATTAGAAAATAACAAGTAATTAATTGTTGTAGATTTGAAAACAAACAAAAGTGAAAGTAGTGGATGAACTGGAGTGGAAAATAGAAGAGTAGACATTTAGACACGCAACGTGTGTGAGGCCCGCTTGCGTATTAGCCGGCGATAACTTTTACACATTTTATTGTTCATGGTTTAAGCCTATTATAAGTCGAAAATAAAATATTATAGGTAGGACTATTAGGTTGAAGTGTGAGTTGAGGAAACCCAGCGCAAGAGATTTGAGGAGAGATAAACTTAGACTACTTATAGGCTACATGTTTTTAAGTTTCATAGTTTGTTTGATTACTCAAGCATAATGCATTACCATTAAAACAATTTACAAGAAAATAGAGAATACAGGACACTTTATTCCAAGGAAATGTCGTCACTCATTGAATAAGGAGAAAGTATCGTTATACTTTTGTGGGTGGCTAACTGGTTTGGGATTGGTAATCATCTACAAATATTTCTAGCCAGACACATAGTCTCACCCAAGAGAATATTTGTAGAAAAGCCGATGTACCGAATAATTTACCTGAACGTACCTTTCTTCGTAATATATTATAACGTCATAATAAAGGTAGGTACCTCCAAATGTGGGTCATGTTGATATTTTCCTGGGGGCCGAATAGTGTGCTTAAAGTTTAAAACAAATAATATAGAAAAAAATCTTTGAAGTCAATTCCTACTGAGTTCGATTAAAGAAAATGTTTTAAATAATTTTTTAAAAATCTTATGACAGTTAATATAAATATCTAGGCCTATGTAGGCCTACATATGACAGAATCACAATATTAACAAACTAGAAAGCAAATTTCCTTGCAATTTTCCTCTCTATACAGTATATAGTGTTTATTCGAACTATTATTTTTTTTGTTACTATTTATCCTCTTATTTTTATTTTCGTTTTTTAATTTATGAAGCTGATGAGGATCTTTTCTTGTAGTGGTTCATTGTTGCAAGGAATCTTTCTGTTATAATTTCGTATACATCTTTAGGTAATAGATGACTAGCTATGGGAAGGTTGGCTCAGTGTTTCAAACATGTATTCATTCAGTTCAAATTCGACCGAGACAACAACTTTTTAAACTTAAATTTATGAATAAATACTTTAAAAAACTGTATTAACATCAATTGTCTTCTACTATAGGTTTAAAAAAATATATTTCAACCCGATTGGATGAATAAAACATATTGCACTAACGATTGAAAATTTGTACAAGATATATATTTTAAGAGAAAAATTGTGGGAGCTTGAAAGGTCGTACAGAGCTGGGAAATGGCTCAATTTAAAGGTATTGACACGAAGGAGAGGGGGAAAATATAAGGGTCTCAATTTACAACATTAGTACGGTTTTGAGGAACGTAAAATACCCACAATCTACTCATCCCACAATCTGAATACAAGTGAGAAACAGCTGTGTAAATATATTAAAAACCGCTGAGTACAAATATTCTAACACTATAAGGTTAGTTAGAAATATGAACTTGGGATCAGGTTTTATTAGGATCAGGTTTTATTAATGGAGTATGTCTCCAAATATAAAAAATTATAATTATACACTGGTTCTGGTGAAAAAACAATTTTTACCAAGAATTAAATTAATGTCAACAGACCCTAACATGCTTTCAAATGGAATGGAACCAAATTCCTTTAAGGCTTGCATTTCTCATAACTATAAATAAGGTTCAAGGTCAAACATTCCTAAGAGCAGGGCTCTAATTCACTAAAGCTGTCTTTACACTTGGTCAACTTTATGATTCAACTAATATTAAATGGAACACACACACACACACATATATATATATATATATATATATATATATATATATATATATGTGTGTGTGTATGTGTGTGTGTGTGTGCTTCAGTGCGTGGGTGCGTGTGTGAGTACGTGAGTATGTGTGTGTGTGTGTGTGTGTGTGTGTGTGTGTGTGTGTGTGTGTGTGTGTGTGTGTGTGTGTGTGTGTGTGTGTGTGTGTGTGCTTCAGTGCGTGAGTGCGTGTGTGAGTACGTGAGTATGTATGTGTGTGTGTGTGTGTGTGTGTGTGTGTGTGTTTGGTGTGTGTGTGTGTGTGTGTGTGTGTGTGTGTGTGTGCGTGTATAGATGAGTGTGCGATCGCGCGTGTGTGTGCGTGTGCGTGTGAGAGAAAGAGAGTGAGTGAGAGAGAAAGAGAGAGAGAGAGAGAGAGAGAGAGAGAGAGTAGTAATAAATAGTACATTTCATGGTACAAAATCAGAATAAAATATTTTTTTAAATGTAAAACCTTTTTAAATTCGATTTATTTATCCCCTGTTGAAGTTTTCAGAAATTGCCTTACACTCTACAAAACTACTACAAATATCTAAGTCTAGGTAGCTTTGATAACTTACAACGAACACATTCACAGCTTACAATTAGTATAAAGCTTCACCCAGTTAGATGCGCGGCATATTTGGTAATAAAATTTGCCTTTCCGCCGGCTCCGTGAATGCAACCGATGGAACCCCGGATATTAGGCCTACTTTATTAGCGGTTCCCATCCGCTCTCGTTTCTGGGAAGTATGATTGTCACAAGAAAATATCCCGCTGGGCTTCCCTTCGGTTACTTTGAACAGTTTTTTGTTTAAATTTATTGTTGGGAAAGTAAAATCAGAATTTTGTATACCTCGTTCCCGTAGACCTATGTCCGTGGGCCGACAATGGCTGTGTCTCGAACTATGGCTCATAGATCGAGAAGTGCTGACTGATCTAATAACAAAAGAGGGGTTAGCTAAAAAAACTTCATTAAATTTGTTCATTTTTATTGTTCAGTATACTAATGTGAACTCAAAGAGAATGGCCGGAAAAGCAAATGTCTTTATGAAATGAAAAAAAACGTTCAGTTGAATATGGCTTTCTTTCTGAGTTAGTTGTTATTTTGGAATGGCGGCCTGTTCAAAAAGAACATCAACAATTCAAACTTATGGAATTTATTTGAGAGTCTTTTTAAATTATTTCTATTACTTCACTCTCTCCTTATGCAGTAAATTCCCTCTATATATATTTTGTTCAAATTATCAAATGTTAGTAAAATACTTTTTATCTATCCACTCAAGTTCAAATACGCTTTTATAAATTGTAGGCTTAACACCTGATGCTAATACAGTTTTTTCAAATAATAATTCAATAATTAAATTTAATGAATTTATTTTAGTGTTTTATGGGGGTAAACCTGTTCATAAAAGGGGCAAGATATGCAATATAGTTATTTAGTTTCATTTGGTTTAAAATAAGCCATAATATGATTTCATAAAACAACTTGTAAAACAACAAGTGGTAGATAGCAGTTTTAACATATGGGTTAAGTTACTTTGTTTATATTAACTATAATTATTTAAGGAAAAGTAACTAAAATAAAATTTGTCTTTGTTGGCCTAAGTAGGAATTTTTGTAAAAAGATTTTTGTTTGTATAACTTGTTCGTAATCACTGGCCTATATCCTAGTGCATTGCATTAGAAAACTATAATAATAATAAGACCTTTTACAAGATTTTGTCGCCTTGATGATAGCAACCGAACAGTTCGAAAGCAAACTGGGTCGAAATCGTACACAGTCTTACCAAAACTAGTTGGCTCTAATAGCGTGCAAAGTTCTGTGTCGACGTAGCCTACATCCTTCTGACGAAATTCATTTAAGGTGACTTGATTTTGGTAAAAATATTCTTTCAGCCAGAATTAAAACTCATTTTGGTCATATTTATTTAATCTCTTTTTCGGCGTCATATGGCTTCTTCAGGACAGGAAGTGTAATTGCAGTAATGTTTTACCTGATCGCTACTGGATTTGGAATATCAATTCCTTTGGAGATTGCCAAAACGTATATTGTGATACAAAATTCCACTATGATAAATTTTACTTAGACTTATGTCTTTTCAACAATGGTTAATGCTAGATTGGACACTAGACAAGTTAATACGCTCTTGAGAATGCCGTTAATAGTTGGCGAAAAGCTAATGGCTGTTTAGTTAATATTATTATTTTGAAATGCATATTGCAACATAACACTCTTTCTCTTAATAAAGTAAATCTTCGTTTTGTTGATCCATTAGTTCCATTATTTGTTGAAATATTTGTGATGTAGGCAGCTTATTGTGGGAGATGAACTTGTGACTGTTTCAAGATCACTTCTTTCACCATTTCTTTCAATTTCCACCTCCATGTTTATGCGCATTTCGAATATCTCCCTCAATAACATGTTACGTTTCTAAAGTTCTAATTTTTCTCTAATTCTATTGTAATACCTTACTCTTTTTGAAAGATAATATATTATAATTTCACTAACATATAATTTATACATAAACTATAATTACTCTAAGGCTAGTTTTATTTCTACTTAAAAATGATTTTATAGTTATCATATCACTTAATTCTCTTATATTTACTTATATCTAAGCTAACTTTATGAAAATATTACCATATAATTTTAACTTGTAAAACAATATTATTAGATGAACTATATATAAGACAATGTAGCCCCACGTTGGGCGCCAACCATAACATAGCACTGTTTTTGTTGAACAGTTGGTGTTACAAAATTAACTAATACAAAATATCAAGGTAATTTAGTACAAATTGTTCTTAATTATTATGTCTATTAACCATTCCCTAGGTTTATTAATATTATTAATAAATTTATTTGTTGGGCGCTAAATGTGTATTTTAACAAATTAAACCTAGTGAAGGAATATTAAAATTTTTGGACTTTACAAAAAAACTCACTGGTATTTATTTAATTGAACTTGAATGATACTAAGATTTATAAAGTTCAAATTAGTTTCAACAACAATTAATATTCAAGTTCATGAATAATTCACATATACTACAATATAAATTTATGCCCTGACAGCCTAATTTTAATGTTAAAACAACAGAAAACACTTTTATAATTAACAATGGTTTAATCTGAAGTCTAATATTATCCTAACTAACAACATATAATTAATTTAATTTATCTCTAGACATGAGTTTATTGTTTGATGGTTTGTATTATAAATTTAGTTATTATTCATGAATCTACGTTATTGACTTTTAATTTTAATAAGTTTAATTTTCAGTAATTAGGTGGATTGTACTTAAGTAAATTAGAGTGAATTCGGGTCGATCCTCAGCGCTATCCCTTCTTGGTCGGTCAAATATCACTCCTTTTGGAACTTGTATCTCTCTTGACCTTCCGAATCCACCATCTCTTTAATCCTTGATTCACAGATCCTAACTCACTTCTCCTTTACTCTTTTACCACTTACACTTTCGACTACCCAAAGCTAAACTTCTTCACTTCCGCCATTCAGGGCTAGACTAGCCTCTCCAGCTTCTATAGCTTAATTGCCCTCTCCAGCTCCCAAAACGTAACTGCCTTTCTCCTCTTTAGCTCATTGTTTATCATGTCTTCCTTTTCCTCTCTGTTTTGTCTACCAATGATTTCTGTTTTTCATCCACGTGCGTGGCATGTCTTCCTTTTGTTGTCAAGGCCACTCAAAAATCTTTTATGCTTTACCACGCTCCTGGTTTAGGAGTTCACTTCATTCTCAGAAAACGTCTACTTTAGAACTGCAGCGCTTGTGAGCTATGCCTTTCGTAAACTTATCTGTCTGATAGATTCACATTTGGAGTTCCCGTTTTATTTTCTAATTTAAATGCTCGTTCCCCCCTAACAGCTCACAGTATCCCTTGCTACAGATTTGTACTGTTTCTTTTTTACGATTGACTGCCTTACAAAAGCGGGTTTACTCAATGCTTACAAACTCAATAGCTTACTCAAAGCTATTCCTTACAAGCTAAGCGTACATGTTCCAACATACGTTTTTTTATAATAGATAACACATTTCAAACATACACAGAAAAAGTGATAACACATGACTTTCACAAATCTCATTTTGCTCAATTCCTTTTATCAGTTCACATTCTCCTTATAAAATATATATAAAAATATTATAAAAATATATATATATATATATATATATTTATTTATTTATTTATTTATATATATATATATCTTGTTCAAATTTTCAATCGTTAAAATACCTTTTGTTCATCCAGTCAAGTTCAAATACATTTTTAAACTTGTAATGGATGACAATAGATTTTTTAATAGGGGTTTTCAAATATTTAGCCTGTATGTTAATTAAATTTAATAAATTATTTTATTTTTATTTGGAAGAAAAACATTTTACAAAAGGTTGAATGTATGAAATATAGTTATTTCTTCCAATTTGGCTTAAAATAAGTGATAATATATTTCATAAAACAGTTGATTTTATGTTATAGGTTATGTAATAAAACAGTGGTTTAAACGAATATGTTTATGTTACTTTATTTATATTATTTGTAATTATTTAACAAAAAGTAACTAAAATAAAATTTTTCGTTGCTGACCTATGAATGAATTGACTTAAACTTTGTTCTTCATATTACTTGTGTTTAAATGTGATTAAATTTAATACCCAATTTCCATTTTAGCTAAAGACTGCTGTTATTAGCGGCTAGCCTAGACTGTAACAATAACAAACAATTTGTGTGTTCTGCATTACTGGAGTCCTTGCATTGGTTGGTTACACGCTTGGGCGCCATTCCACAACTGGAGCCGGCGATCATTTGTTTTTATTCCAATTCCGTCCACCACAAATACTGGCATAGCTCAATTATACCCCTCACGCACACACACACACACACACACACACACACACACACACACACACACACACACACACACACACACACACACACACACACACACACACACACACACACACACACACACACACACACACACACACACACACACACACACACACACACACACACACACACACACACACACACACACACACACACACACACACACACACACACACACACACACACACACACACACACACACACACACACACACACACACACACACACACACACACACACACACACACACACACACACACACACACACACACACACACACACACACACACACACACACACACACACACACACACACACACACACACACACACACACACACACACACACACACACACACACACACACACACACACACACACACACACACACACACACACACACACACACACACACACACACACACACACACACACACACACACACACACACACACAACACACACACACACACACACACACACACACATACGCACGCACGCACACACATCCACCCACCCACCCACCCACCCACACACACACACACACACACACACACACACACACACACACACACACACACACACACACATGTTACTTATGTTCTATATAACCTCCGTTCAATTTGAGTCAACACCTCCGTTCTTGGAAGTTTTGAATCACTTTGGTTAAGAAAGATTCATTCTCGTTATACAGAAGGTAATTTTTTTCCTGAAGTTATACGATGGTGGTTGAAGGGTCATCACGGAAAATCTTCTTCATCATTTTCCAGACGTAGGCATCAGGTGGTGCAAGATCGGGTATGTGGGCTGGGTAAAGAAATTTTATTCCAAGGGGGAAGGCGCAGTCGCTAAACGTTTCTTGAAGGAGAGCAATGTTGTATAAGCCAGTGTGACAGGTTGCACACTCTCCTGAGGTTTCTAAATAAATGACTACGAATGAACCTTTATCGGTCATATTCTGCTACAGTTGATTCAGTTACAGTACTGTTTATTTTGGAGCATATAGTATTTATAGCTCTAAATTTGTCTGTTTTATATTTAGTAATTTATAGACCTCTAGGTTAGGTAGACTATAGGAGTTGTTATTACACAACTGTTTTTACAATTCAGTGCCGTGGGTTACATTTTTATAATTTGATGCAAATCATTCAAGTAGCACCCCAAATTTTTGTTTAGATCAAGCGTTAATAAAAGAACCCAAAATGCAACAGTAGGTAATTCAAATCGAAGTACAATATTAATCTGAATCATTGTTGGAACTGGAACTAAAGAGCATGTCGGTTCATCAACGGATAACGAAAAAACACTAAATTAAGAAGAAAACATTGCACAAATAAGATTTCCTTTTACTCTTTGATAACGTCTGACATACTAAACTCTTAATTTGGTTCATAGGTTATAATTATTTTAGAATAATTTAAATACAAAATTATGAATAACAGGTCTGCCTAAACCCCTGCATTACTACTAACAACTCACTAACACAAATATGAATAATAAGTTTAATCTATGACAGCTAATATTTTAATACTAATAGGTAGCATTTATTTAATTAGATAGCATTTAATAGTAAGCAGCTAAGAGTTAGAGGGTAAATGCTTTGCAATTTCACAGTTCTAACTTTTACTTTTGTAAATATGTCAATTAGTTTCGTATAATCAAGTGTGGCCGCCAATTTAGATTGGATAGTGTCTAAGAAATTCTTAAAATTTTCTGTAAACAAGTTTTTTTTCACAGGCCATCGTTTAGGAAGGTGCTGGATGAATCCCTATTGCCCTATTCTAATTATTGTTCACATCTAAAACATAGTAGAGAAAAACTATTTTGAACTTTTCCTCCTCTGGAAAAAGGTACATACAGCTTTATCGTTATATAGTTCCGCTTATCTCACTTATTCCGGCTCTGCTATAGGCTTATGCCGAACCCAACGAAGTGTCGCCTGATGCAACCACCTCTGCACATCGTAGCACCGCTCGGCCGTGTGAGACGACATGCCTACAGTGTGCCAGCACCTACCGGTATTGCTATATTCATTGTTTTCCCTATATAGTTCTGCTTATCTCACTTAATCCGGCTCTGCTATAGGCTCATGCCGAACCCAACGAAGTGTCGCCTGATGCAACCACCCCTGCACATCGTAGCACCGCTCGGCCGTGTGAGACGACATGCCTACAGTGTGCAGCACCACAGGTATTGCTACATTTAGTGTTTTCCCTATATAGTTCTGTTTATCTCACTTATTCCGGCTCTGCTATAGGCTTATGCCGAACCCAACGAAGTGTCGCCTGATGTAACCACCCCTGCACATCGTAGCACCGCTCGGTCGTGTGAGACGATATGCCTACAGTGTGCCAGCACCTACCGGTATTGCTATATTCATTGTTTTCCCTATATAGTTCTGCTTATCTCACTTATTCCGGCTCTGCTATAGGCTTATGCCGAACCCAACGAAGTGTCGCCTGATGTAACCACCCCTGCACATCGTAGCACCGCTCGGTCGTGTGAGACGACATGCCTTCGGTGTGCCAGCAACTACCAGTATTACTACTTTCAGTGTTTTCCCAATATAGTTCTGCTTATGTCACGTTTTCTGGCTCTGGTTCAGGCTTGTGCCGTACCCTCGAAGTGCCTCCAGATGTAACCGCATCTGCACATCGTAGCACCGCTAGGGCGTGTGAGACGACGTGCCTTTACTGTGCCAGCACCTACTGGTATTGCTACATTCAGTGTTTTCCCTATAAAGTTCTGCTTATCTCACTTATTCCGGCTCTGCTATAGGCTTATGCCGAACCCAACGACGTGTCGCCTGATGCAACCACCCCTGCACATCGTAGCACCGCTCGGTCGTGTGAGACGACATGCCTTCGGTGTGCCAGCAACTACCAGTATTACTACTTTCAGTGTTTTCCCAATATAGTTCTGCTTATGTCACGTTTTCTGGCTCTGGTTCAGGCTTGTGCCGTACCCTCGAAGTGCCTCCAGATGTAACCGCATCTGCACATCGTAGCACCGCTAGGGCGTGTGAGACGACGTGCCTTTACTGTGCCAGCACCTACTGGTATTGCTACATTCAGTGTTTTCCCTATAAAGTTCTGCTTATCTCACTTATTCCGGCTCTGCTATAGGCTTATGCCGAACCCAACGAAGTGTCGCCTGATGCAACCACCCCTGCACATCGTAGCACCGCTCGGTCGTGTGAGACGACATGCCTACAGTGTGCCAGGACCTACCGGTATTGCTATATTCATTGTTTTCCCTATATAGTTCTGCTTATCTCACTTATTCCGGCTCTGCTATAGGCTTATGCCGAACCCAACGAAGTGTCGCCAGATGTAACCACCACTGCACATCGTAGCACCGCTCGGCCGTGTGAGACGACATGCCTTCGGTGTGCCAGCAACTACCAGTATTACTACTTTCAGTGTTTTCCCAATATAGTTCTGCTTATGTCACGTTTTCTGGCTCTGGTTCAGGCTTGTGCCGTACCCTCGAAGTGCCTCCAGATGTAACCGCATCTGCACATCGTAGCACCGCTAGGGCGTGTGAGACGACGTGCCTTCACTGTGCCAGCACCTACTGGTATTGCTACATTCAGTGTTTTCCCTATATAGTTCTGCTTATCTCACTTATTCCGGCTCTGCTATAGGCTTATGTCGAACCCAACGACGTGTCGCCTGATGCAACCACCCCTGCACATCGTAGCACCGCTCGGCCGTGTGAGACGACATGCCTACAGTGTGCCAGCACCTACCGGTATTGCTATATTCATTGTTTTCCCTATATAGTTCTGCTTATCTCACTTAATCCGGCTCTGCTATAGGCTTATGCCGAACACAACGAAGTGTCGCCTGATGCAACCACCCCTGCACATCGTAGCACCGCTAAGCCGTGTGAGACGACATGCCTACAGTGTGCAGCACCACAGGTATTGCTACATTCAGTGTTTTCCCTATATAGTTCTGTTTATCTCACTTATTCCGGCTCTGCTATAGGCTTATGCCGAACCCAACGAAGTGTCGCCTAATGTAACCACCCCTGCACATCGTAGCACCGCTCGGTCGTGTGAGACGATATGCCTACAGTGTGCCAGCACCTACCGGTATTGCTATATTCATTGTTTTCCCTATATAGTTCTGCTTATCTCACTTATTCCGGCTCTGCTATAGGCTTATGCCGAACCCAACGAAGTGTCGCCTGATGTAACCACCCCTGCACATCGTAGCACCGCTCGGTCGTGTGAGACGACATGCCTTCGGTGTGCCAGCAACTACCAGTATTACTACTTTCAGTGTTTTCCCAATATAGTTCTGCTTATGTCACGTTTTCTGGCTCTGGTTCAGGCTTGTGCCGTACCCTCGAAGTGCCTCCAGATGTAACCGCATCTGCACATCGTAGCACCGCTAGGGCGTGTGAGACGACGTGCCTTTACTGTGCCAGCACCTACTGGTATTGCTACATTCAGTGTTTTCCCTATAAAGTTCTGCTTATCTCACTTATTCCGGCTCTGCTATAGGCTTATGCCGAACCCAACGAAGTGTCGCCTGATGCAACCACCCCTGCACATCGTAGCACCGCTCGGTCGTGTGAGACGACATGCCTACAGTGTGCCAGGACCTACCGGTATTGCTATATTCATTGTTTTCCCTATATAGTTCTGCTTATCTCACTTATTCCGGCTCTGCTATAGGCTTATGCCGATCCCAACGAAGTGTCGCCAGATGTAACCACCACTGCACATCGTAGCACCGCTCGGCCGTGTGAGACGACATGCCTTCGGTGTGCCAGCAACTACCAGTATTACTACTTTCAGTGATTTCCCAATATAGTTCTGCTTATGTCACGTTTTCTGGCTCTGGTTCAGGCTTGTGCCGTACCCTCGAAGTGCCTCCAGATGTAACCGCATCTGCACATCGTAGCACCGCTAGGGCGTGTGAGACGACGTGCCTTCACTGTGCCAGCACCTACTGGTATTGCTACATTCAGTGTTTTCCCTATATAGTTCTGCTTATCTCACTTATTCCGGCTCTGCTATAGGCTTATGCCGAACCCAACGAAGTGTCGCCTGATGCAACCACCCTTGCACATCGTAGCACCGCTCGGTCGTGTGAGACGACATGCCTACAGTGTGCCAGGACCTACCGGTATTGCTATATTCATTGTTTTCCCTATATAGCTCTGCTTATCTCACTTATTCCGGATCTGCTATAGGTTTATGCCGAACCCAACGAAGTGTCGCCTGATGCAACCACCCCTGCACATCTTAGCACCGCTCGGTCGTGTGAGACGACATGCCTTCGGTGTGCCAGCAACTACCAGTATTACTACTTTCAGTGTTTTCCCAATATAGTTCTGCTTATGTCACGTTTTCTGGCTCTGGTTCAGGCTTGTGCCGTACCCTCGATGTGCCTCCAGATGTAACCGCATCTGCACATCATAGCACCGCTAGGGCGTGTGAGACGACGTGCCTTCACTGTACCAGCACCTACTGGTATTGCTACATTCAGTGTTTTCCCTATATAGTTCTCCTTATCTCACTTATTCCGGCTCTGCTATAGGCTTATGCCGAACCCAACGAGGTGTCGCCTGATGCAACCACCCCTGCACATCGTAGCACCGCTCGGTCGTGTGAGACGACATGCCTACAGTGTGCCAGGACCTACCGGTATTGCTATATTCATTGTTTTCCCTATATAGCTCTGCTTATCTCACTTATTCCGGCTCTGCTATAGGCTTATGCCGAACCCAACGAAGTGTCGCCTGATGCAACCACCCCTGCACATCTTAGCACCGCTCGGTCGTGTGAGACGACATGCCTACAGTGTGCCAGGACCTACCGGTATTGCTATATTCAATGTTTTCCCTATATAGTTCTGCTTATCTCACTTATTCCGGCTCTGCTATAGGCTTATGCCGAACCCAACGAAGTGTCGCCTGATGCAACCACCCCTGCACATCGTAGCACCGCTCGGTCGTGTGAGACGACATGCCTACAATGTGCCAGCACCTACCGGTATTGCTATATTCATTGTTTTCCCTATATAGTTCTGCTTATCTCACTTATTCCGGCTCTGCTATAGGCTTATGCCGAACCCAACGAAGTGTCGCCAGATGTAACCACCACTGCACATCGTAGCACCGCTTGGCCGTGTGAGACGACATGCCTTCGGTGTGCCAGCAACTACCAGTATTACTACTTTCAGTGTTTTCCCAATATAGTTCTGCTTATGTCACGTTTTCTGGCTCTGCTCCAAGCTCGTGCCGTACCCTCGAAGTGCCTCCAGATGTAACCGCATCTGCACATCGTAGCACCGCTAGGGCGTGTGAGACGACGTGCCTTCACTGTGCCAGCACCTACTGGTATTGCTACATTCAGTGTTTTCCCTATATAGTTCTGCTTATCTCACTTATTCCTGCTCTGCTATAGGCTTATGCCGAACCCAACGAGGTGTCGCCAGATGTAACCACCTCTGCACATCGTAGCACCGCTAGGGCGGGTGAGACGACGTGCCTTCACTGTGCCAGCACCTACTGGTATTGCTACATTCAGTGTTTTCCCTATATAGTTCTGCTTATCTCACTTATTCCTGCTCTGCTATAGGCTTATGCCGAACCCAACGAGGTGTCGCCAGATGTAACCACCACTGCACATCGTAGCACCGCTCGGCCGTACATGCCTTCGGTGTGCCAGCAACTACTGGTATTGCTACATTCAGTGTTTTCCCTATATAGTTCTGCTTATGTCAAACATCCAGGCTCTGCTGTGGGCTCGTGCCGTCCCCTTGATGTGCCTCCAGATGTAACCAACTATACACATCGTAGCACCGCTAGACCATGTGAGACGACATGTCTTCAGTGTGCCAGCACCTACTGGTATTGCTACATTCAGTGTTTTCCCTATATAGATCTGCTTATGTCAGGTATTCTGGCTCAACACCAGGCTTGTGCCGTACCCTCGATGTGCATCCAGATATAACCGCATCTGCACATCGTAGCACCGGTCGGCTGTGTGAGACGTCATGTCTTTGTGTGTCAGCAACTACTGGTATTGCTACATTCAGTGTTTTCCCTATATAGTTCTGCTTATGTCAGGCATCCTGGCCCTGCTGTAGGCTTGTGCCGTACCCTCGAAGCGCCTCCAGATGTAACCGCATCTGCACATCGTAGCACCGCTAGACCATGTGAGTCGACATGCCTTCAGTGTGAAGCACCTACTGGTATTGCTACATTAAGTGTTTTCCCTGTATAGTTCTGCTTATGTCAGGCATCCTGGCCCTGCTGTAGGCTTGTGCCGTACCCTCTATGTGCCTCCAGATGTAACCGCATCTGCACATCGTAGCACCGCTAGGGCGTGTGAGACGACATGCCTTCAGTGTGCAGAACCTACTGGTATTGCTACATTCAGTGTATTCCCTATATAGTTCTGCTTATGTCATTCATCCTGGCCCTTATATAGGCTTGTGCCGTACGCTCGATGTGCCTCCAGATGTAACCGCATCTGCAAATCGTAGCACCGCTAGACCATGTGAGACGACATGTCTTCAGTGTGCCAGCACCTACTGGTATTGCTACATTCAGTGTTTTCCCTATATAGTTCTGCTTATGTCAGGCATCCTGGCCCTGCTGTAGGCTTGTGCCGTACCCTCGAAGTGCCTCCAGATGTAACCGCATCTGCACATCGTAGCACCGGTCGGTTGTGTGAGACGACATGTCTTTGTGTGTCAGCAACTACTGGTATTGCTACATTAGTGTTTTCCCTATATAGATCTGCTTATGCCACGTATTTTGGCTCAGCACCAGGCTTGTGCCGTACCCTCGATGTGCATCCAGATATAACCGCATCTGCACATTGTAGCACCGGTCGGCTGTGTGAGACGACATGTCTTTGTGTGTCAGCAACTACTGGTATTGCTACATTCAGTGTTTTCCCTATATAGATCTGCTTATGTCACGTATTCTGGCTCAGCACCAGGCTTGTGCCGTACCCTCGATGTGCATCCAGATATAACCGCATCTGCACATCGTAGCACCGGTCGGCTGTGTGAGACGACATGTCTTTGTGTGTCAGCAACTACTGGTATTGCTACATTCAGTGTTTTCCCTATATAGTTCTGCTTATGTCAGGCATCCTGGCCCTGCTGTAGGCTTGTGCCGTACCCTCGAAGCGCCTCCAGATGTAACCGCATCTGCACATCGTAGCACCGCTAGACCATGTGAGTCGACATGCCTTCAGTGTGAAGCACCTACTGGTATTGCTACATTCAGTGTTTTCCCTATATAGTTCTGCTTATGTCAGGCATCCTGGCCCTGCTGTAGGCTTGTGCCGTACCCTCGAAGCGCCTCCAGATGTAACCGCATCTGCACGTCGTAGCACCGCTAGACCATGTGAGTCGACATGCCTTCAGTGTGAAGCACCTACTGGTATTGCTACATTAATTGTTTTCCCTATATAGTTCTGCTTATGTCAGGCATCCTGGCCCTGCTGTAGGCTTGTGCCGTACCCTCTATGTGCCTCCAGATGTAACCGCATCTGCACATCGTAGCACCGCTAGGGCGTGTGAGACGACATGCCTTCAGTGTGCTGCACCTACTGGTATTGCTACATTCAGTGTATTCCCTATATAGTTCTGTTTATGTCATTCATCCTGCCCTTATATAGGCTTGTGCCGTACGCTCGATGTGCCTCCAGATGTAACCGCATCTGCAAATCGTAGCACCGCTAGACCATGTGAGACGACATGTCTTCAGTGTGCCAGCACCTACTGGTATTGCTACATTCAGTGTTTTCCCTATATAGTTCTGCTTATGTCAGGCATCCTGGCCCTGCTGTAGGCTTGTGCCGTACCCTCTATGTGCCTCCAGATGTAACCGCATCTGCACATCGTAGCACCGCTAGGGCGTGCGAGACGACATGCCTTCAGTGTGCAGCACCTACTGGTATTGCTACATTCAGTGTATTCCCTATATAGTTCTGCTTATGTCATTCATCCTGGCCCTGCTGTAGGCTTGTGCCGTACCCTCGAAGTGCCTCCAGATGTAACCGCATCTGCACATCGTAGCACCGGTCGGTTGTGTGAGACGACATGTCTTTGTGTGTCAGCAACTACTGGTATTGCTACATTCAGTGTTTTCCCTATATAGATCTGCTTATGTCACGTATTTTGGCTCAGCACCAGGCTTGTGCCGTACCCTCGATGTGCATCCAGATATAACCGCATCTGCACATCGTAGCACCGGTCGGCTGTGTGAGACGACATGTCTTTGTGTGTCAGCAACTACTGGTATTGCTACATTCAGTGTTTTCCCTATATAGATCTGCTTATGTCACGTATTCTGGCTCAGCACCAGGCTTGTGCCGTACCCTCGATGTGCATCCAGATATAACCGCATCTGCACATCGTAGCACCGGTCGGCTGTGTGAGACGTCATGTCTTTGTGTGTCAGCAACTACTGGTATTGCTACATTCAGTGTTTTCCCTATATAGTTCTGCTTATGTCAGGCATCCTGGCCCTGCTGTAGGCTTGTGCCGTACCCTCGAAGCGCCTCCAGATGTAACCGCATCTGCACATCGTAGCACCGCTAGACCATGTGAGTCGACATGCCTTCAGTGTGAAGCACCTACTGGTATTGCTACATTCAGTGTTTTCCCTATATAGTTCTGCTTATGTCAGGCATCCTGGCCCTGCTGTAGGCTTGTGCCGTACCCTCGATGGGCCTCCAGATGTAACCGCATCTGCACATCGTAGCACCGCTAGACCATGTGAGTCGACATGCCTTCAGTGTGCAGCACCTACTGGTATTGCTACATTCAGTGTTTTCCCTATATAGTTCTGCCTATGTCATGCATCCTGGCCCTGCTGTAGGCTTGTGCCATACCCTCGAAGTGCCTCCAGATGTAACCGCATCTGCAAATCGTAGCACCGCTAGGGCGTGTGAGACGACATGCCTTCAGTGTGCAGCACCTACTGGTATTGCTACTTTCAGTACATTCCCTATATAGTTCTGCTTATGTCATTCATCCTGGCCCTGCTATAGGCTTGTGCCGTACCCTCGAAGTGCTTCCAGATGTAACCGCATCTGCACATCGTAACACCGCTACGGCGTGTGAGACGCCATGCTTTCAGTGTGTAGCATCTACTGGTATTGCTACATTCAGTGTTTTCCCTATATTGTTCTGCTTATTTCACTTTTTCTGGTTCTGCTTCAGGCTTGTGCCGTACGCATGAAATGACTTTAGATGTAACCAACTCTGCACATCGTAGCACCGCTAGTCCATGTGAGACGACATGCCTTCAGTGTGCAGCACCTACTGGTATTGCTACATTCAGTGTTTTCCCTATATAGTTCTGCTTATGTCAAACATCCAGGCTCTGCTGTGCTCTCGTGTCGTCCCCTTGATGTGCCTCCAGATGTAACCAACTATACACATCGTAGCACCGCTCGGCCGTGTGAGACGACATGCCTTCAGTGTGCCAGCACCTCCCGGTATTGCTACATTCAGTATTTTCCCTATATTGTTCTGCTTATTTCACTTTTTCTGGCTCTGCTTCAGGCTTGTGCCGTACGCATGAAATGCCTTTAGATGTAACCAACTCTGCACATCGTAGCACCGCTAGTCCATGTGAGACGACATGCCTTCAGTGTGCCAGCACCTACCGGTATTGCTACATTCAGTGTTTTCCCTATATAGTTCTACTTATGTCAAACATCCAGGCTCTGCTGCGGGCTCGTGTCGTCCCCTTGATAATGCCTCCAGATGTAACCATCTATACACATCGTAGCACCGCTCGGCCGTGTGAGACGACATGCCTTCAGTGTGCCAGCACCTCCCGTTATTGCTACATTCGGTGTTTTCCCTATATAGTTCTGCTTATGTCAAACATCCAGGCTCTGCTGTGGGCTCGTGTCGTCCCCTTGATGTGCCTCCAGATGTAACCAACTATACACATCGTAGCACCGCTCGGCCGTGTGAGACGACATGCCTTCAGTGTGCCAGCACCTCCCGGTATTGCTACATTCAGTATTTTCCCTATATTGTTCTGCTTATTTCACTTTTTCTGGCTCTGCTTCAGGCTTGTGCCGTACGCATGAAATGCCTTTAGATGTAACCAACTCTGCACATCGTAGCACCGCTAGTCCATGTGAGACGACATGCCTTCAGTGTGCCAGCACCTCAGGGTATTGCTACATTCAGTGTTTTCCCTATATAGTTCTGCTTATGTCAAACATCCAGGCTCTGCTGTGGGCTCGTGTCGTCCCCTTGATGTGCCTCCAGATGTAACCATCTATACACATCGTAGCACCGCTAGCGCGTGTGAGACGACATGCTTTCAGTTTGCCAGCACCTCCCGGTATTGCTACATTCAGTGTTTTTCTTATATAGTTCTGCTTATGTCAAACATCCAGGCTCTGCTGTGGGCTCGTGTCGTCCCCTTGATGTGCCTCCAGATGTAACCATCTATACACATCGTAGCACCGCTAGGGCGTGTGAGACGACTTGCCTTCAGTGTGCCAGCACCTCCCGGTATTGCTACATTCAGTGTTTTCCTTATATAGTTCTGCTTATGTCAAACATCCAGGCTCTGCTGTGGGCTCGTGTCGTCCCCTTGATGTGCCTCTAGATGTAACCATCTATACACATCGTAGCACCGCTAGGGCGTGTGAGACGACATGCTTTCAGTTTGCAGCATCTACTGGTATTGCTACATTCAGTGTTTTCCCTATATTGTTCTGCTTATTTCACTTTTTCTGGCTCTGCTTCAGGCTTGTGCCGTACGCATGAAATGCCTTTAGATGTAACCAACTCTGCACATCGTATCACCGCTAGTCCATGTGAGACGACATGCCTTCAGTGTGCCAGCACCTCCCGGTATTGCTACATTCAGTGTTTTCCCTATATAGTTCTGCTTATGTCAAACATCCAGGCTCTGCTGTGGGCTCGTGTCGTCCCCTTGATCTGCCTCCAGATGTAACCAACTATACACATCGTAGCACCGCTCGGCCGTGTGAGACGACATGCCTTCAGTGTGCCAGCACCTCCCGGTATTGCTACATTCAGTGTTTTCCCTATATAGTTCTGCTTATGTCAAACATCCAGGCTCTGCTGTGGGCTCGTGTCGTCCCCTTGATGTGCCTCCAGATGTAACCATCTATACACATCGTAGCACCGCTTGGCCGTGTGAGACGACATGCTTTCAGTTTGCAGCATCTACCGGTATTGCTACATCCAGTGTTTTCCCTATATTGTTCTGCTTATTTCACTTTTTCTGGCTCTGCTTCAGGCTTGTGCCGTACGCATGAAATGCCTTTAGATGTAACCAACTCTGCACATCGTAGCACCGCTAGTCCATGTGAGACGACATGCCTTCAGTGTGCCAGCACCTCCCGGTATTGCTACATTCAGTGTTTTCCCTATATAGTTCTGCTTATGTCAAACATCCAGGCTCTGCTGTGGGCTCGTGTCGTCCCCTTGATGTGCCTCCAGATGTAACCAACTATACACATCGTAGCACCGCTCTGCCGTGTGAGACGACATGCCTTCAGTGTGCCAGCACCTCCCGGTATTGCTACATTCAGTGTTTTCCCTATATAGTTCTGCTTATTTCACTTTTTCTGGCTCTGCTTCAGGCTTATGCCATACGCATGAAATGCCTTTAGATGTAACCAACTCTGCACATCGTAGCACCGCTAGGCCGTGTGAGACGACTTGCCTTCAGTGTGCCAGCACCTCCCGGTATTGCTACATTCAGTGTTTTCCCTATATTGTTCTGCTTATTTCACTTTTTCTGGCTCTGCTTCAGGCTTGTGCCGTACGCATGAAATGCCTTTAGATGTAACCAACTCTGCACATCGTAGCACCGCTAGGCCGTGTGAGACGACTTGCCTTCAGTGTGCCAGCACCTACCGGTATTGCTACATTCAGTGTTTTCCTTATATAGTTCTGCTTATGTCAAACATCCAGGCTCTGCTGTGGGCTCGTGTCGTCCCCTTGATGTGCCTCCAGATGTAACCAACTATACACATCGTAGCACCGCTCGGCCGTGTGAGACGACTTGCCTTCAGTGTGCCAGCACCTCCCGGTATTGCTACATTCAGTGTTTTCCTTATATAGTTCTGCTTATGTCAAACATCCAGGCTCTGCTGTGGGCTCGTGTCGTCCCCTTGATGTGCTTCCAGATGTAACCAACTATAATCATCGTAGCACCGCTCGGCCGTGTGAGACGACATGCCTTCAGTGTGCCAGCACCTACCGGTATTGCTACATTCAGTGTTTTCCCTATATAGTTCTGCTTATCACAAACATCCAGGCTCTGCTGTGGGCTCGTGTCGTCCCTTTGATGTGCCTCCAGATGTAACCAACTATACACATCGTAGCACCGCACGGCCGTGTGAGACGACTTGCCTTCAGTGTGCCAGCACCTACCGGTATTGCTTCATTCAGTGTTTTCCCTATATAGTTCTGCTTATGTCAAACATCCAGGCTCTGCTGTGGGCTCGTGTCGTCCCTTTGATGTGCCTCCAGATGTAACCAACTATACACATCGTAGCACCGCTCGGCCGTGTGAGACGACTTGCCTTCAGTGTGCCAGCACCTACCGGTATTGCGACACTCAGCTTCTCTCCAAATATGACTGCTTATTACTCGTATTCTGGCTCTTCTCAAGTTTTGTGCTGATCCCCTTAATGTGCCTCCACTTGTAACCACCTCTGCCCATCGTAGCACCAATCGGCACCTTAGCTCCGAGCACCGCTCATTTTACCTATATAGTTGTGCTTATTTCAAGTATTCTGGCATGTCCCCCCCTCTAAGTGCCTCCAGATTTTCCTGCCTTTGCACTTGGTACCACCGTTTGGCACCGTAGCTTCCAGCACCGATCGTTTCCTCTATATAGTTTTGCCTATGTCACGTATTCTGTCTCTGCTCTGGACTCGTGGCCTCTGCAAGTGGTGCCTGATGTAACCCTCTCTGCACATCGTAGCACTATTTTGCCGTTAAGACAATATTCCTCCAGTGTTCCAGGAACTACTGTTATTTTTATCCATTAATACTAAACGTTTTATTATAAATTATTGCATTAACATTCGCTACAAGTGTTTAAGCCATATGTCTTACGAACAGGAAATGATACTCCAGAAATCCTTTTCTTAATACAATTAAATCGATAAGAAGTAAGAGATGTAATGGCCATAATGAGGTATAAAATAACATAAATTAAACAGCTAAGCGACCAGAGTGGGCTAAAACGGTAATGGAGCAGAGAGCGCAGAGCAAAGTCCCACGGAATTAATAGTGCTGCAGCTTATCTTAAATAATGGATCTCAAAGTGATTTTAATCCAGCACACGGTATCATTGTGTGTCATTAAAAAGAATGACCTGTCTATATAATTAAATAGAAAATCAGGTAATGCTTGTCTTAATTTTCGAATCCAACAATTTCCTTTATAACTCACGATCGTGTAATTTTATTTTGTACCAAAGAGCATTGTCTATAATTATATTAAATTACACCATATGAAATAGGCATTTACGAATGAGTCATCCATTTTGTTGTTGAACCGGACGGGTCTCAAGATGGCGGCCTAGTGAACAGCCGATTGGCTCGACATAACCTCAATCACGATTTTCTACGATAGAAGGAAATGTTCATAATTTGCTGCGATAGTTAAGTATAGTTTAGTGGGCGACGTGCTCCGGGTAAGAGTGGAAAAATGCTATCAAGGATTGGTCTCTTATAGGGAGATCGGTTGTTAGAGGGGGGCCCTGCTTCAGCGCGATCTCCGCCAGTCGGTATTACCTGTAAACGCGCTTATTAAATTATTTGTTCAGAATTGAAGAGGACGACCGCCCCGGTGTGTTTCACCTGTCCCCGGTCGTCGCGCACCTTGATATAATAGCAAGTTACCGGCTGCCCGCTAGGACGGCAAGGCCGAAAAGTAGTATCATTTCGGGTCTTTTAATTTGAATTTAATTGGAGAGTTTACACGCGTTTGAGTGATGATGGTTTCGACTGATCACAGATGATGACTGGAAACATGTGTAACTAGTACCAAGCGTTGTTGTGCATAACAAAACAGGGCTCATGAAGGACCTTCTTAGTCAGTATTAGAACTTCAGTTCATAGAGGTGTCTTACTTGCAGGGCCTAGAGAGGTACGTTAGCCTAAGCAGTGTGTCTGTAGGCTGAGAATGTGTTAGAAGCAGATCTAAACACTATCACGAAGGCGAACACGTGCTTGGAACGGTAAACTATGAGTCCGGTTCACAATCATACATCGGTAGTTAGGTCTATACCTGTATCATTCCAATAAGAGAACTGTAGACTAATAAAAGAACTAAAACGTATTCTATAAGTTATGTTACAAGTGTTTAGACTTACCATATCATTATTCCATGTCTAAGGGATCTGCAAAATCGGATTCCGTTGGGACAATGAACTGTCGTTAACAGCTAATGACTCGATGTCTTCAATTATATTGTATAGTTTCTACATATTCGGCTCTTTAAGTTCATCACATGTTTTGTTTCACATTCTTTTCCCACTTTTCAGGTGTATCACGCGAGACGCCATCGGTTAACAGCCTGTGCATCTGTTTACCAGTTGCATTGTTAGACGCAACATAACCTTCAAACTCAGACCACATCATTTCTAGTGTTATAATTCGCAGTGATAAGAAGTTCTTAAAACTGTGCTGTTAGTAGTTATAAATTTATTTCTTCAGGAATTCAAGTACAACCTAACCTAACCTAATCATAGGCGTGGTCATAGTGGGTGCCGCGACAACCACACTAACTTTTGAAACGGCGCCAAAGTCAGGATCATTAATTTTTAGAATAAAACTAATCAGTGAAATAAGTAAATATAATATAAAAGAGAACAATTTTCAAGCGAAAGAGAAATTTTAAGCTAGGAGTTCAAGGTCGGAAAATAGTATCGTTTCAGGTCTTTTAATTTGAGAATTTACATGCGTTTTTTTATGATGGTTTCGGCTGATCACAGATGATTACTGGAATCATGTGTAACTAGTACCTAGCATAGGTATGCACAAGAAGACAGGGTTCAAGAAGAATGGTCAGAGGAACTATGGGAGACTTGCATATGTGTTATTGTGATTGTGAAGCTATATTGACAGATTTCTTAGGGGAATTGGGATCTACTTTACCAAGAACATTTATAATAAACCGTCTCGTAGTAACGACAATTTATGGAGTCATTTCTGGAATAGATGCACTTCTCCTACAACAGATGAAGAAGCACCTCCCTTGTAAAAGGTAAATGCATGGCATTGATCTAGAAGGCATTCCTTCTAAAACAGTCATAGAAGCAATCCTAAAGAAAAAGTTGAAGAGAAAATTGATTTCTTTCTACTGAACTGTAGTATAGGCATTTCTTATGGGACAATATATAAGACTTCTCATAAAGTTAAATATATATCAGCAATTTCCTTGTTTGGGATTAGTAAGATCTCTTGAGGCAGCAATACAGATACTTCACCAACAACAGATAAAGAAGCACCTCTCTTGTAAAGGATAACGTATACAAGCCCTTGGATTACATATACAAGGATTAGAAAGATCTCCCGATGCAGTTACACAAACACTTCTCTTACAACAAAAAAGAGGCACCTCCTTGTAAAGGCTAAATACATGCTATTTATCTAGAAGACGTTTTTCCTTAATCTGTTATAGAGGCAATTTTAAAAATAAAATATTTGATTTCTCTCTGTTGGACAGTTCTACAGGCATTTCTCATGGGACAATATATAGACAGTTCGAAAATACTTAGAAGTAATTCTGAGGAAGTTCGACTGTAGTAACATTTTTTTTTTTTTTGAGGAATCGCAGTAACGTTTTCTATGAGGATTTTAGACGCACTTCAGGGATGTTCACGAATCGCTTATAGTATCTCCGATCCTGGGACAGTTAGAAGTGCGTCTCTTTGGGGATTTTCAGGCTCATTACTTTGATGGTTAAGCTATATTGCCATATTTCTTGTGACAATTAGTAGACTATATACTTCTCATGAGTCAATTATAGACTCTCTTGCTTCGGCTTTCTTAGAACGTCTAAGGCACTTTATCTAATTTTACATTATGGTATGCAGCATTGTCTACTACAATAACTGGTCTCGGTTGTAGATTAAATATTAGCTTCTCTTCAAGCTATTTTTCATAAATTCTGTCGTTCACATTTTGGTGGTAATCATCCAAAAAATGGTGAAAAACTATCTTATAGGCCTGGCTATGATTTTTTTTTTTAATGTTATACTACTACAGGAGCCATAATAAGCGCAAACTACAGTAACAACAGGTAGACTTTAGTGTATATATATATATATATATATATATATATATATATATATTCATTTATTTATTTATTTATTTATATGATGATGATGAATAGTTACTATCCGGAGTACTGCAGTTTATTTTGCAGTGCATAAAATCGCAGTTCCGACGTTTTGGTAGAATTTCATCTAACAATGACTAGGTAAACCCAACATCTCGCACTTCAACTATTGATGGGTTCACCTAGTCAATACTAGATTAGACTATAGCGAAACGTTGAAACTACGATTTTATGCACTGCAAAATGAACTGCAGTACTCCGGATGGTAATTATTCATCATATTTTTTCATCCGTGAAGAAATGTGTATCAGCATATATATATATATATATATATATATATATATATATATATATATATATATGTATATATATATATATATATATATATATATAACTTGACAATTGGCAGTGAGAGACTGGTTAGACTAGCTTAGTCATAGAATAAGTGTCATTAGAACGATTAGAATTATAAGGAAACAAATGTTTTCAGAAAAACATTTATACATCCCCCCTAAGCCCCGCACACCATCACTCGGCATTCGAAGGTTAGAGCGGAAGTTATAGTGCACCAGTTATACATATACTAGCGCTATCCCAGCAGGTAGCCGAGCAGTGCAGAAGGCAAACTTAGTATAACAGAGCAGTGGTTCTCAACCTGATTTCAGTTTCGTACCCCTTACCAAAGCATTGTCATAAATACTACCCTTGAATTAGATTCTAGTGTAATCAAATTTTAAGTAACAATAAAGACAGTTTGAAATAGGGCCTAATATAAGTACTATATTTTGTGATTACAATTGAGCATTTCGTTACAGTTTTAACAGGAAATACGTTCAGAACTAAAAACATTTTTTAATTCCACTCGTCCATTACTTTTGTTTGATGAGGTGTAGACTCACAACATTTTGTTAAATAAAAACTCGGTTGATACGTGAGTCAAAGAAACCTGATTTATTAAAAATTTAGCAAAATTCCTAATAAATCAGGTTTTTTTGACTCACGCATCAACCGATTGTTTATTTAACATTAATTTTGTTATTTAAATAACAAAGTTTATGAAAAAAGACTTTATCTATAGTTACTTTTTTACTTATACATAAATTGGATCCCTGTCCTTGTTTTGCTGCACACAATATTTTGAACTTATGCTTGAAAGAAGCTAAGTACAGTCTCATATCTGGGGCTGCATCCACCTTGTTTTTTTTCTTTCTTTGATAATCGCTCTTTCCACCGATACAGAGAATGGAAAAGGTAACAAAACTTTCAGTGCCATGTCAGACATATGTTCGTATTCACTGCTAAGGTCCGACCCAATGTTTATGGGAGGTTTTTGTCTTGAAAGTTGATTTCAGTGTACTCTCAGTAGATATTGCAATCAGACGTTTTGTGTGCAATATCTAAATGTGCTGATTGAAAATCCTTTTCAGAGAAAGGATTTTGAAACCAGTGAATACTTTCATCAAGCTTTGGACATGATGTCACAAATAAGGATTTGATTCTTTTCAAGTGATCAGATATTTGTTGTTTAACATCACTAGAGTGTTGCAACTAATTTTCTTTCAAAAGGTAGTAAAAAGTCTCAAATACTTCTGTGTGGGCCCGAAAATCAATATTTTTAATCACCGATTCTATCTTTTCTGATGCCCAGTCGATCTTCACCATCTGGAGATTCAGATTAACTATATAGATTTGTTGAAAAATGTCAAATACAAAAGCTAAACAATGCGGTTAATCGTTGCCATCTAACCTGTATGACAGGTGGAAAGGGGTACCAGGAAAAAGGGGCGAAGGGTGATGAAAATTGGAAGAAACAACTACACTTCAAACCTGAGCTCGAATTATTCATTATACATATCCGCCATTACAAGTTTTCACTCCACGAACCCCCAATCAACCCATTGCGAACCTCCAGGGGTTCACGTATCCCGGGTTGAGAACCATTGGTACAGACTATAGGCATTACTATGTGTTGACGGAACATAAGCCTCGTAAGGTATAATGATGCCACGTCTTAAGCTACATTCATAGAGCCATTTCTAGATATTTTGCATAGGACAGTTTTAAGGGTAGGTCTGGTTTAGTTGCTCCTTTCCTGGAGGACGACAAATGAGTCATTACGTGTTTGAGATTAGTTATAGAAGAATTTCCAAAATATAGAGGTAGGTTATATGTTAAAGGTTTGGATGTAGTCGCGTAGGTTTCTTCGGGTAGTTAACCTGAGCCAGGTATTTTTAAATAATTTTATTTGATTTAAATTTGTATTTTAAACAAACCAATGTTTCGAGTAGAGTAGACTATACACTACCCACAAGACATACAGGGTTCGAGCGTAATAATAAACCAACAGTAACTCGGACGAAGCCAGGACGGGTAAGTGTAAGTATCACAACAAATGTTATCCTAAAGAAAGTAGAAATATCTTGTAAGAAATTCTTCTTTGATGGTTTCATAGAAGCCCTCATGATCTGATGTCGTATACGTAAGGATTGGTCGGTGCGATTATGCGAGTTGGTTGGAATCCCCAGGATTTAGAATATTGCAATCGCTGCGAATTATTGTTAGCTAAAAGCACCAGCGAGAAATGGTTACCTGAGACAGGGTAGTAGCAAAGTTAGGATAGACCTGGGCTATTTCAGTCACTTGAGGTTTTATGTTATTTTTCGGAAAATCATGAGACAAAAATGCTCGATACACGATTCGTTCATAGTAATAAACCAACAGTTCCTCGGCTGAAGCCAGGACGGGTAAGTAGCTTAAGTATCACAACAAATGTTATCCTAAAGAAAGTAGAAATCTCACTTTCTTGGATGTTATTCTTCTTTGACTGTTTCATACAACGCCTCATGATCTGATGTATACGTAAGTGTAGGTCAAAGTCATTATGCGTGATGATTTTAATCCTCAGGATCTAGAACATTGCAATCGCTGTGAATGATTGTTAGCTAAAAGCACTAGCGAGAAATGGTTACCTGAAGCAAGGTAGTAACCAAGTTAGGGTAGACCTGGGCTATTTCAGTCACTTAAGGTTTAGGATATTTTTCGGAAAACCATGAGACAAAAATGCTCAAGAAAATTACTGTAAATAGTAAAAACATACTAACACATATTAAAATGAAAAAAATAGTTATTCAAACTGAGCAAACAAATTGACAATAAGATAAATGTTGTCAAAAGACTCGCTGTAAAAAAAAACCACGGGGCTATTTGGGTCAGCGGTTTTATTTTTTAATTCTGCTCCAGGAAATGTTTCATGCAGTGTTAAAATGTTGTTTAAGAGATTATTAACTAATAAATATATTGAATAAAGTGGGATGCGCAATTGTCATGCATTTGCTCGTGTGCGCTATTGTCCCTGTGCGGGACTCTCATATGTCCCGATAGATTCCACAAACCTAAGGAGAAATAAGAAAGTTATTTCTATTATTCTTATGACAGGAGTGAAGGAAGAGCTGTTCGCCCTCTTACTTGCTAAATCAGTTTCCAACGCGCAAAGTAATTGTCGACACTCGCAGAATAAACGGCGTTTACACATTTACCGGAGCTGTAATTGTATGCAAAGTGTCACTTCCTTCGCGTAAAACTTTCCTACTAAATATCCCAGTTAGTGTTGCGGTTGTAGAATCAGCTGTTACCTTCTTAGTCAACAAGAATTATATGTTCTCTTATAAGTTTATCTAAAAACAAATAATATAAGTCAATTCCTACTTAAGTCAACGAAAAAAATTCTATTTTGAATACTTTTTATTAAATAATTACAATTATTAAAAGTAGAGCAACATAATATATGCATTAAAACAGCTGTTTTACAACATAACCTATAACATAAAATCAGCTGTTTTATGAAATCATGTGTTATCACTTAGGCCTATTTTAAGCCAAATTGGACGGTTCAACTATATTGCATACTTTGCCCCTTTTGTGAAAAGAATTTTGCCCCATATAAAACTAAAATTAATTATTAAATTAAATTAAATTTATATATAAGGAGAGTGTGAACCAATAGTGGGAATTGAATAAGGTGCTTTTTCTGTTATATTGTTACGAGATAAAGTCTCGGATGAGGAATTCAGTACATTGAAGGTGATTTGATCGTTATAAATCTGTCCATTTGTTCGGAAAGAATGTAATTATCCGATATAATAACGTTATGGGGTTAGTGGCAAATGGTTCCATATATATTTCACCTCTGTCACTTAATATTGCACTGCACATTGAAAAGTGGTGTCATTGCCTCCGAAGAAGTTGAACGAATTAAGATTGGTTGAACTGAAAGACTCACTGTGAGAAATCCTCTACCGTACTGATGCACCACTGTTAGCAGCGTCGGTGGTCGAGACCTTTGAAGGAGTTTAGAGAAATGTTATAAAGACACTTATCCATGGACACGATAACATCAACAACACTACATGGCATGCAAAGAAAATTATATTCTCTTTTTATTCAGTACTAGGGACTAACCTTAGTTATCACTTAGGCCTATTTTAAGCCAAATTGGACGGTAAACGTATTAAATGATCACACAAACTTTGTAGCAAACAGCCTTTTCTATTATATGACACACAACTCAAACAACCCACCCCATTCCACAGTCATAAACCCATTACCGTTAGAGCCTTTACAACTAACTGATGCCGTCAGTAGACGGTTAGCTTCGTAAAAGGAACGAATGTTTTGAAACGCGTCAGCAAGTAAGCAATTACGTATTCACTTAGGTATTTTTAAAATTAGAATAAAAAAATACTTGGATGCCCGAAAATGTAGTTTACAATGATCATAATATTGTAAACAATTACCTAATCACAGCTATAAGTAGTCTGGGACGTGACGTACAGTCTTATCTACAATATCCACCTCTATCGCGTCGTGAAACACATCATAGGCCTACAAGAAGAAAAAAAAATATTCCCAGTTAACTCAAGTTAGTCATTTAAAGAACAAAAGCATTTTCCGTGTTAACTCGGGTTAGTAAGTTAAGTGATTAAACTGATGATATCATCAACAGCTACTCAAGAGAGAATCTCCCAAGAATAATAGATCAACTGTTGTCTGAAACTATCCTGCTCCTCATATTTTAACTCTAACGCTTATAAATTTAATGAATTTTCATCAATTCAACTTGCACCGCATAAAAACTACTGCATCTCTTCATTTTCTTGTATTTAACAAAAGCGAAAACCACACCTCCTTGAATACACATCAAACACCTGTAGCGTACAAGCTTTATATCTGACATTATTTTTTGCCTTCCTGCCTTTCATTTTAAAATGTATTCATATTTATTGTTTAAATCTATCTTTACTTGAGCTACTAGTTTTTAGATTTCATGTAGTTCTTCAATATACAGTTCGTATTTCTTTCATGGCGGTATGGAGATGGTTGTACCCTACCTCTGTTACGTCCGTCATATATTTATTAACCTTTTTCCTTTCTTGTCATTATGTTTTCATGTAGTTCTTATTTCTCCGTGCATATTATGCTATACTACACTTTTTAACTATTTATATTTTCTTGTATTTCATTAAGATTTATTTACGTAATCACATATCGTAGTAGCTGTAGCACCTTTCCTATCTCATATTTTTTCGTGCATATCCTACTGTTCTATACTTCTTTATATTTTCTTATTTTCCATTAAGGGTTTTTCCTTTGTTATTTTTATTTGTATTTCGTTTATACTTTCTTACAAAGTTATTGCTCGCACATATCATGACTATCAAGATATGGAGGCCAGCTCACATATTGTCTCATGTCTTTATACAGTCCTTCATCAATAGAGGCTGTTATTATATTCTTCAGTATATGTGACTTTTATTTATTGTTTTTTTCTCTTAATCATCAAGATATAGTTTCTCCTTGTTCCTCACATGCATTTACCCTATTTATTGTACGATTTTAACGTGCCTAACTTGACTTATTAATATTTGTATGTAGAATTACAATAATTTGAATCAATTGGGACTGGCTACACTTAAATTAACAAAAATTCGATAGTTGGGTTTTTCGAAAAAAGGTGAATTTTGAGTAATTACTGGATGTGACTTGCAAATGGAAGAAAAAACGTTTTTTTATAGTTTTATACTTTTTCTTAGTTCTCTCACAAAGAATCTAAGATCCACCCATCTGGCCAACTACATAACTGCTTTGAGATGGGGGACTCAGCATCCAAATAATGTTTGCGTTGCGCATACACTCTTTTCGCAGAGAAAAGGCAAACAGAATATGTAAACAGAATCATTATTTTCGAAATAGCAGTAAGTTTCCGTCTTAATTTTTCTCTGAAAATCTGAAAGCAAATAGGAGAATCAACGATCGGATAATCGGAGTTCGTATAATTGGATGTATACCTTATTTCATAATGATTATATTTTAATATCCTATATCTTTCATATTCGAGTACTGTTGAGTCCAGCTAACCGTGCACTTGGTCACTCGCACTTTCTCGTGTACTACCACACCTGGAAACATATAATATTTTCAGAATGTTGTGTTTATCAACAGCATCCGATATGTCTACACATATTTCAGGATTGGTTGTTATGTCATACTGAAGCTAGTTGATTATCGAATTTATCTGATATCGAATGGTTCATGCAAGTTAGTGTTTTGACAATCCTTATCATATTTGTAGGGAAGAATTTATACTGACTGAACTAAACCCTTTATCTTACGTCTCGCCTATTGCGATCTCTCAAGGCCAAGTGGATGGTTAAATGGTCGCGACAGTAAATGGTTGATTCCAGTGATTAATATCTATAAAATTAGTTGTAGCTATTATGAGCAGCAATTTTATTTCGAGCCCGGTCGCTGTCGCTGTTCTTCAGTCGCCGAGTAGTAACGCAACGAAAGTTTGAGACTAGAGACAAGGAAAGTGAGGCTTGCGTGACGGGCTCCACATGAGCACATCCCGTTGCCATAATAAGCGTGTAAATCTATTTAGCATTTTACAACATTCTGTTTAATTACTGATTACAATTCCTCGCTGAGCTTTCACAAAGCCCACGTCGTCTCTGCTGTACAAACATCAACGTCTTACACATGAAATTATGAATAGTAATGCGGTAGTCCTCTTGTCTACTGCGGTAGTTCTGGCAAATAATTTCACGATATTATTTTAGCCACGATTGCTTTGTAGTACATCTCTCTCGTATGGTGTACTCGACTAACCCTATATGCCATTCTATGAAGCAGCCAGCATTGTCGTAAACTATATGAGGTTCTTCCCTGAACTCAAATAGGAAAGACAACGGGAGACAGACGCGTCTCTGGATGCCCATGTCTAATGCTCAGCGCGCCACCAAATGGCAGAAATGCCCAGAGTTGGAGTTGGTTATTAGGTAATCAGATTATTCTAACTATATTATGTCACGATTGCCTTGCAGCACATCTCTCTCTCTCTCTCTCTCTTATTGGTCTACGCGACTGACCCTCCATGCTATTTTATGAAGCAGATTACATTGTCGCAAACCATCTAAGTTTATGCCTTGCGCTGGAACAGGAATGGCAACGGGAGACAGACGGGTTTCTGGATGTCCATCTACTGGTCAGCGCGCTAGAGAATGGCAGAAATGCCCAGAGTTAGAGTTGGTTATTAGGTAATCGGATTATTCTAAGCGTATTATGTCATGATTGCCTTGCAGCACATTTCTCTCTTATTGGTCTACGCGACTGACCCTCCATGCCATTTTATGAAGCAGATTACATTGTCGCAAACCATCTAAGTTTATGCCTTGCGCTGGAATAGGAATGGCAACGGGAGACAGACGGGTCTCTGAATGCCCATCTCTACTGCTCAGCGCGCCACCGAATGGCAGAAATGCCCAGAGTTAGAGTTGGTTATTAGGTAATCGGATTATTCTAAGCGTATTATGTCATGATTGCCTTGCAGCACATTTCTCTCTTATTGGTCTACGCGACTGACCCTCCATGCCATTTTATGAAGCAGATTACATTGTCGCAAACCATCTAAGTTTATGCCTTGCGCTGGAATAGGAATGGCAACGGGAGACAGACGGGTCTCTGAATGCCCATCTCTACTGCTCAGCGCGCCACCGAATGGCAGAAATGCCCAGAGTTAGAGTTGGTTATTAGGTAATCGGATTATTCTAAGCGTATTATGTCATGATTGCCTTGCAGCACATTTCTCTCTTATTGGTCTACGCGACTGACCCTCCATGCCATTTTATGAAGCAGATTACATTGTCGCAAACCATCTAAGTTTATGCCTTGCGCTGGAATAGGAATGGCAACGGGAGACAGACGGGTCTCTGAATGCCCATCTCTACTGCTCAGCGCGCCACCGAATGGCAGAAATGCCCAGAGTTAGAGTTGGTTATTAGGTAATCGGATTATTCTAAGCGTATTATGTCATGATTGCCTTGCAGCACATTTATCTCTTATTGGTCTACGCGACTGACCCTCCATGCCATTTTATGAAGCAGATTACATTGTCGCAAACCATCTAAGTTTATGCCTTGCGCTGGAATAGGAATGGCAACGGGAGACAGACGGGTCTCTGGATGCCCATCTCTACTGATCAGCGCGCTAGCGAATGGCAGAAATGCGAAGGGCGGGCTTCAGTTAGTAAGTGGATTATTTAGCCGCAGTGACGAAATATCATAAGACGAATTAACTAACATTAAAGCTTTACAGCCGAATTAAATATAAACAAAAGTTGTGTGGACCTTACTATACTTTAATTAAAAGTAGAAGTGGGTCTGGTGTAGTTGAGGTGTCTTGTCTTGGCGCTCCTACGGCCAAAGCCGATGACTTTGCCTTCGATGGAGACAAGTTTTAACAAGTTTTTTTCTGCAGCCGTATCATTGTCAATTTCATACCATGTAGATGACCTGGGTTTAGATAAACAATAAACATATTAACACAATATTACAGCTGTCGAAAGAAACATGACACTGAAGAATAGCAAGCCCTAAACAGAAAGAACTCCTGGAGTAGTTCTGGCCGGATCCCCCCCGAATTATATAAAATCGACCACTTTTATTACATACCTTAATAAGTGTTGTAAAAGATGAATCCAAAAAGGTATATTAATATCTATGGTAGAATTTTTAATATTAGCGTAGGTAGAACTATTATTCTTTGCTTTAAAAACTACTTTAGTATCATACACACTAATTAAGTTTTATTATTTGTATTAATTTTCCATCAAACATTTGTGCCTGATAAATTATACTTATTATTTACTTCACTTATACGTGGGTTTTTGTGGTATTACCCAAGTAACAAAACCTGTTTCTTACAAAATAAAAAAGTGAAATAAAAGTTATCCTCAGCGGCCCGACGATAGAGAGCACTGCTTGTCATTTTAGGGGGACGAGTGTACGATTAAGATGAGAAAACTACAGTAGAGAGAGAGATGGGGAGAGAGAGAAAGAGAGAAAGGGAGAGAGAGAGAACGAGAAAGAGAGAGAGAGAGAGGGGGAGAGCACTAAGTGACACGTCCTTCAGTCCTCGTAAAACTGCAGTGGCCACTTGTCGTTGCCAAAAGTTTTGTCGACTATTTATAGAACCACAGCGACACACCAACTAGACATACGAGCATGTAGGTGTTGGTTATGTTAATGTCGGGGAATCGAGGGCGCGGTGAGAGAGGCTTAGTGTGTCATACAATTTTTTTTAAATTTATAGGCTACACAAATTATTTTAAATTGACTAATTGTTTAAAACTAATTTAAAACTCTCGTAATGAAATTCCAGTATTATTGCTTCAAGATAACGAGTTGACATGAACTTTCAATGTGTTAGTAAATTGCTATAATGCCCTTAAAACATTTTAATGTACGTAACTTTCGTGATGGCTGTATGTTTGGGAAAACGTGTGTGTTAGCGTTTATAGATTGACACTGAAACTGATTGACTGAGCAACTGATGTACTGAAACTGATCGACTAAAACGGATTGGCCGTAACTGATTGGCTGAAACCGGTTTGCTGAAACTGATGGGCTGAAACGCGTTGACTGAAACTGATCGCCCGAAACGGATTAGCTGAAACTGGTTGGTCGAAACTGATTGACCAAAGTTGATTGGCTGAAACTGATCGACTAAAACTGATCGATCAAAACTGATTGGCCGAGATGGATTGGCTGAAACTGGCTGGTCGAAAATGATTGGCTGAAGCTGATCAACTGAATTTGATTGTCTGAAACTGGTTGACTAGAACTAATCGACTGAAACTGATCGACCGAAACTGATTGGCCGAAATTGATTGGCTGAAACTGGTTGGTCGAAATTGATTGACCAAAGTTGATTGGCTGAAACTGATCGACTGAAACTGATCGACCGAAACTGATTAGCTGAAATTGATTGACTGAAACTGATCGACTGAAATTGACCGACCGAAATTGATTGGCCAAAACTGATCGGGTGAATCTGATTGTTTGAAACGGATCGTCTGATACTGATTGACTACCACTGATCGACTGAAATTGATCGACCGAAACTGATTGGCCGAAATTGATTGGCTGAAACTGACTGACTGAAACCTATTGACTGAAACTGATTGAATAAAACTGATCGCTTTATTGACATGTAGACAGTCTCCTGGAAGCTTGAAAATTTAGGGTTGACAATTAGTGGCAGCAGCAACATTTTTTCTTTTCTGTTTTATAACAGTTTTCCCTTCCTTCCTGATTGCAGAAAGATTCTTGGACTTCCGTTGTATCACGGCTTATTCTCATGTCCCTTGGTGCCAGTACGTTTGCGAGTGCTGCATTTTATAAAAAAATGTAGGCTCTGATTTTTTCAATAAAATTACTTGCTTATTTATTGCTGGGATGTTTCAAGTATATTTGTTAATAAGGTCAGTCATCCCTAGCAACGTTAACATCTTCTTACTTGAAACTTTCCGAGGTGGTACCATCTACTTGAGAATTATACTTAAATAGATACTTGAAGCAGATGCCAGTCCCCTTCAAATGTGTAAAGTATGAAGATGTTTACGCAGCTAGAAATTACTGATAATAGTAGTAACAAAATACTCTGAATCCATGCAAATGTTTCTCTCCTAGTTCAAGTATTAATAGCAAAAAACCATTTCTGAAAAAAAACATGTTCTTCATTTCCAAATTGGGAGCCTTTTTAAAATGTGAATATAAAGTTACTTAATAAACATTGTAGTAATACCTTCACATTAATGATGTGAAAATTTAAATTGATAATGGCCTAATATGTTTCAAAGTCTAGAATTATTATTTTTATTTGAAATAATAACGAGCTAATATCATATAAACGTTTTTTTTTTATGAAATGTTGAATACAAAAAACATATCGAATGAAAGGTGTAAGTAGCAAAGGCACTTGAACAAGTGGGGAACGATGTAACCCGACCGATCGAGGAACCTGGAACCCTCCGACCACCTCTGTCAGTTTTCAGCGCTCTTTTAATTTTAATGCAAAATAGTGACCTTCTTCCTGTAGGTGTAAATGTAGGCCTATATTAGATTCGGTTCGAAGTCTGCATAATGTTGTTTTGCGTCTACTTTATCTGAAATAATGTCTTCCATGCCACGTTCTGAACTCTGAATGATTCCATTAGTTTGTCGCTTTTCAAATCCACCTAGAAATTAATAGGCCTGTTAACTTTAGCCGTTGGAACTGCGTCAAAGACATGAAGAGTATGGGAAGCTCTGTGTAACCGACGAAAATTAAATCTAGCCATAATTTTCACACTTAGCTGCTATTGTACTGATGTAATTATAAAATAATGTAGTTATAAAACTGAGGAATATTTTCAAAATACAATGCGTTTATTTGACGCTATTTATAGGTCAAATTTTGTAAGCTGGCACTTGGCTCTTAGGTAAAAATTGTGTGTTCGTCGTCTACAACATCAGGCACTGTCGTCATCCCTCATCGCAGCCTACCCGTCCCAACGCTTAGACAATCCTATTGGCAGTCTTCCGTGAACGACCTATTTACGTTTGTTGTTATTTATACTATACATTGAAAAGTTTTAATAAGTAACGAAATAATGACTCAGCGGAAGTCCAAGGGTCGATGCTTTTAAAAATGACCGAGTACCTCCACCCTGTCTCGTACTCGATCCCTCAGCGAGGCCTGCAGCCCCCAAGCGCCAGATTATAAAATTTTACCTATACATGCACTAATCACTAGCCCGTCGCCACGTTATGTTGCAAGCTTTCTGCTTAGTGGCAAATGGCGAGTCGGCCAATCTAGTTAACACAACAAGAAAGTCAACAAAAAACCGAAGGCTCGCAGTAAATGGGCGAGATAAATATCGCCTCGTTGGCAAGGAAATTACGGCGGGCATTCGGTACTATCGTTAATGTAAACGCTGTGGCATTTTGTCTTCGGAGAGAAGAGGACATTTGAGCGCTTTTTATATTTAGCAGTTAGTGAACGGTCGTTAAGCCTGGTGGCTCATTAAGTGAAAACTCACGCGAGATTCTGCATCTGGTCAACTTGGGTAAAGTGCAAGTCTTCGATTTGCTCCCCTTCGGATACAAGGATAGGCAAGAAAAATGTTTATTACCTTATTTTTATAAAGAAACAAGTAATAAAAAGAAATTTTTAAAGTCAATTCCTACTTGGGTCAACAAAGAAAAATGTTTTAAGTTACTTTTTATTAAATATAGTAGAGTCGTGATAATTCGAGGTAGATGGGACCTTTACCCCCTCGGATTACCGAAAACTGGAATTATACGTCCCCGTAAATATGAGAAAACTGGAGTTCTAATGAACCATGCAATTAGGAACGCAAAAATACGTTACAGATCTTTATTAATTACAGTACTTAAATAAATTAATGTTGCTTTGGAATACAGTGTTCTTCACGGTTGCTACATTTTTTGGAAAAAATTATGTGTCTTCTGTGTCTGCTTATCAGTTTGTTTTCGTGCTACGGTATCGCGTAGACGTCTTAGCAGAAGCATATCATTTGGCGTGGTGCTTGTGTGTTGTTCAATATAGCGTAGTCCATTTTCCAAGGCGGTCGTTCCATCACCGTGACTGTTTTCCCGTTCTTGTATTGATTCGGCTGAACCTTTATCTCTATTCTCGTCATCACTGCCTTCAGTAGTTTTTGTGTCATTTCAATAATCGTAACATCTGTTATCTCAAATTGTTCACAACGGAATTTTCACTACGTGGAAGTTTCTTAATAAGAGATGCCAGATCTGTTTCTTCTTGTGAGTCAACAGCATAGTCAACAGTTTCTCAGGATTTTGTTCGACGACCATGTTTCTTTTATTTTTTCTAAAATTTGGCTATCCAGTACGCAACTCCCTTAACTGTATTTTTTATTGTTAGTTAGCCTACAAAGCTTTGTCACCATCACTCGCTTCCAACAGATTTTGTGAAAGGTAACGTATATTTTTTTTCATATATTCCAGAACATCGGCTGGCGTTGGCTTGTGAATTGTGGGAAGATATAATAAACCACGGATATCAGAGCACAGTTGATCCTCATCGGGATGGTTTCGAGGCAAACCTTTTTCTTTTAAAAACCTTTCAGTGTCAGGTACAAACTCATTAAAAATCACTCTTTGAATAGTTCTCAATCCATCCAATCAACACTTTAGCTCTGTTACGAAACCGCTAATGTTGACGTGGAAATGTTTTTAAACGCCGGAGGCTTAGCTGATATTGCGACTTAGCCAACTTGAAGCCGGACTCGAATGTAACGGAAGTTCGGAAAATCGGGTCTCGGATTTTCGAGGCTTTACTGTAATTACAATTAATATATGTAATTGATCTTAACATAACCTATGCATTAAACAGCTTTTATACCACGTAATCTATAACATAAAGTCAGCTGTTTTATGGAATCATATGTTCTCACTTACTTTAAGCCGAATGGGACGAAATAACTATATTGCATACCGTGCCCCTTTTGTAAAAACGTTTTCTATCATATAAAAACTAATAATATTTCATTAAATTTATTAAATGAATTAATATTTGAAAAAAGTCTGTTAGCATCAAGTGTCGTCCACAACAAGTTTAAACAAATTTATTTGAATTTGAGTGGATGAATAAAACGTATTTTATTAACTACTGAAAATTGGAAGAAGACATATATATAAGGAGAGTGTAAACTAATAGTGTAAATTGAAAAATTAATGTAAGACGTAAAAATAAACGCTTAATAATTCTGTTTAGCTAAGTTACTATAAGTTATGTCTTCCTAGTGAGTTTAACAGGATGTTAGTTACCAAAGATATAAACTTTGAATTAAACACAATTACACAATCTCTAAGATATGATTTTTAATGAACACTATGATACCGTTCCGGAAGTAGGCTTACGTACTACGTCACGCAATTTCCTCCATGCGCAGTTTATGGATGTTGCATAATTGCGCACTTCCTGCATGTCACTACATCTTCACTCGCCTGTAAGGCTTACCTTATCCAAAGCGGAATGCTTGCATTTTACAGTAAAATATTTCTCAGCACTAAACGTAAAACTCATTTGAAATGGAAATGTTTTCTTTGATTTTATCTCCTGATTTGTTTGATTTAGGCTTTATTCATTTACTTTTCATCAACATGTCTCGCAATATGAACATTATCAATCATTCCTGTATATCTAGCCACATTTATCTCTTTATACTCTTTTGATTTTGATTTATGTATATATTGAGAGCACTTCCTTTTGTCGAAGTGCAGACAATTTCTACATTATGCATTGCGGTGCTTAGCGTAGAAAGCAATATACTTAGATGTTACGGAACCAACGCCAGCAGAAATATTAGTAGTCTACTTTCAAGGTTCTAGTACAAAATCAGTGTAGAAAATGCAAAGAGAAGATTTTATAGTATGAAACCGTAGAAAGTTAGAAGTCGTTCCAATAGGTAGGATGTTTAAAATGTAGAACATGTTTCACCCTTGACGCCGGCGTAGATCATGTATATAACCGGCGTAGAATATATATATATATATATATATATATATATTAGTATTTAACTCCTACAAAGTGTAGAGAATGTTCCAGTAGCAACATGAGCATAACGTTTAGGTGATGTTCTAGCTTCAATTACAAATTTCGTGTTGAAAATTCGTTAATATCAATTTTCGGAAAGTGTAAAACATGTTAAAGTACTAAAAAACGTAGACCATTTAGATACTCCAGTACTAGTATAGAAAGTCTTCTTATAAGATATCAATTATCTCTTACCGTAGAAAATGTAGAAGATTTTTCGGTAACAATCTGTAGAAGTTTTAAGTGTCGGTCCAGTTAGTACTCCAGTAGAAAGTGTAGAAAGAATGTAGAAAATTGAGAGTATGTTTTGCTACAAAAACTATTTGAAACTGTAGATATCAAATAACGAGTTCATTAGAAAATGTAGAAGATGGTTTAGAATCAACGCGTAAAACGTATAGAATATTATCTAGTAAAAAATATTGTAGTATCTGTGATAGGTGTAGAATATTTTTCAGCTACATGTTCATAAGCGTAGAAAATACGTTAGTGTAATTTACAGAAAATGTAGACGGGGAAACAGTATTTAATTCATATTACTCGTAGTTAACGCACCTCTATACTTCTGTGTATAGATAAACGAATTCATAGAAAGTGTAGTAGGTGAACAGTGTTCATGAGAAGAGTAGAAGCTTCGCAAGTAGCTAGCCTAGTGCATTGAAATTGTTAAATGTAAGTCCCTATCTAGACCATTGCCGGTGTAGAATAGAGACAGTTCTTACTACATAGTCGGTGATCTGTTTAAGACGACATTACCTAATATACAGCCGGTGTAGAATATAATTATTGAATGGTCCGTATTCGGTGTACATTGAGGCCGGTACTTGGACCATAGCCAGTGTAGAAAAGAGACAGCACTAGCTCCATAGCCGGTGTTCAAGAAGACATACTTTGTCTACAGCCGGTGTAGAATAGGGCCAATAAATGGCTCTTAACCGGTGTACATTAAAGCCAGTACTTAGACCATAGCCAGTGTAGAATAGAGACAGCACTAGCTCCATAGCCGGTGTTCAAGAAGTCATACTTTGTCTACAGCCGGTGTAGAATAGGGTCAATAGATGGCTCTTAAAAGGTGTACATTAAGGCCAGTACTTAGACCATAGCCAGTGTAGAAAAGAGACAGCACTAACTCCATAGTCGTTGTTCAAGAAGACATACTTAATTCACAGCCGGTGTAGAATAGGGTCAATAAATGGTTCTTAACCGGTATACATAAAATCCCAGTTCTTTGATCATATCAGGTGTAGAATAGGGTCAATAGATGGCTCTTAAAAGGTGTACATTAAGGCCAGTACTTAGACCATAGCCAGTGTAGAAAAGAGACAGCACTAACTCCATAGTCGTTGTTCAAGAAGACATACTTAATTCACAGCCGGTGTAGAATAGGGTCAATAAATGGCTCTTAACCGGTGTACATTAAGGCCAGTACTTAGACCATAGCCAGTGTAGAAAAGAGACAGCACTAGCTCCATAGCCGGTGTTCAAGAAGACATAATTTGTCTACAGCCGGTGTAGAATAGGGTCAATAAATGGTTCTTAACCGGTGTACATAAAATCCCAGTTCTTTGACCATATCAGGTGTAGAATAGGGTCAATAAATGGCTCTTAACCGGTGTACATTAAGGCCAGTACTTGGACCATAGCCAGTGTAGAAAAGAGACAGCACTAGCTCCACAGCCGGTGTTCAAGAAGACATAATTTGTCTACAACCGGTGTAGAATAGGGTCAATAAATGGCTCTTAACCGGTGTACATTAAGGCCAGTACTTAGACCATAGCCAGTGTAAAAAAGAGACAGCACTAGCGTAATAGCCGGTGTTCAAGAAGACATACTATTTCTACAGCCGGTGTAGAATAGGGTCAATAAATGGCCCTTAACCGGTGTATATTAAACCGGTGTAGAATAGAGCCAGAACTTACTCCATAGTCGGTACTGAGGAGAAGACATTACTTAGTCTACAGCCGTTGTAGAATTAGTCAGTAGATGGTCCTTACCCGGTGTACAATAAGACTAGTACTTAGACCATAGTCGGTGTAGAATAGAGACATCACTAACTCCATAGCCGGTGTTCAAGAAGACATACTTAATTCACAGCCGGTGTAGAATTGGGTCAGTGAATGGCCCTTAACCGGCGTACATAAAAGCCCAGTTCTTTGACCATATCAGGCGTGGAATAGAGACAGTCCTTACTCCATAGCCGGGATTGAGGAGAAGACATTACCTAGTATACAGCCGTTGTAGAATTGGGTCAGTGGGTGGTCCTTAGCCGGTGTACAATAAGGCTAGTACTTAGACCATAGCCGGTGTAGAATAGAGGCAATACTTACTCTACACCGGTGTTTCTAAAAGACATTACCCTATCTACAGCCGGTGTAGAATAGGATGAGTGAATGGTTCATATTTGGTCTATAAATGCCATTACCTTGTCCATAGCGGTTGTAGAAAACATTTACTTAGTTCATAGCAGGTGTCTAGAGGGAGGTTTATTTCCAAGGTTCGGCAGTATTTATAATAAAGTACAGAGTACACATGCACCAGTATCTGCAGATGCCATCATGCAAAGTATTCCAGTTATTGTGCCAGAATGTGTGTCGTGTCGGCTATATACGTAGAGCAATGTCATTATTGAAAATTTACGAAATTTGTATTTTTTTAAGCTTGGTATAATTTTGAATACATACAGGTATAAACGTTGAGTATTTCTTTTCTAAAGGCAATTTTATTAAATTTATCTACATCCTACTCTTTACAATAATTAAGGAGTGTCAGCTGTGCGTTGGTTATTCACTCAGTCAATGAGGATTTTGTTCTTACATATATAATGTAAACAAGAGGTGATGCCACAAGAGATGTTCCTACAAGAGCTGATAATACCTATCTATCATAAAAATGTATAATTTCTAACTTTAAAAGTTTCTTCCGTGTGTTGGTCAATCAGTCAATAAGGACTTCCGTTTTTACTTATATGATGTAAATAAAAGGTGGTGGCACAAGAAGAGGTGGCGCAGGACGTGGTGGCACAAGAGATGGTGCCACAAGAAGTGGTGGTTCAAGAGGTAGTGGCAAAAGGGGTGGTGGTACAAGAGGTGATGGCACAAGAGGTGGTGCCATAAGTGTGATGACACAAGAGGTGGTGGGCCAAGAGGTGGTCGCACGAGAGGCAGGCACAAGAGAGAATGGAAAAAGAGGTGATGACATAAGAGGTGGTGGAACAAAGGTGGTGGCACAAGAGATGGTGACGCAAGAGGTGGTTCCACAAGAGGTAGCAGCACAAGAGGTAGTGGTACAAGAGGTGGTGCCACAAGTATGATGACACAAGAGGTAGTGGCATAAGAGGTAGTGGGCCAAGGTGGAGGCGCAAGAGGGGTTGAAACAAGAGGGGATGACACAAGAGGTGGTAACACTAGAAATGGTGGAACAAAGGTGATGGCACAAGAGTTGATAACATAAGAGGTGGTGCCCCAAGAGATGTTCCTACAAGAGCTGATAATACCTATCTATCATAAAACGTTTCTTCCGTGCGTTGGTCAGTCAATAAGGACTTCCGTTTTTACTTATATGATGTAAATAAAAGGTGGTGGCACAAGAAGTGGTGGCACAAGAAGAGGTGGCACAGGAGGTGGTGGCACAAGAGATGGTGCCACAAGAAGTTCTGGTTCAAGAGGTGGTGGCAAAAGGGCAAAAGGGGTGGTGGTACAAGAGGTGATGGTACAAGAGGTGGTGCCACAAGTGTGATGACACAAGAGGTGGTCGCACGAGAGGCAGGCACAATAGAGAATGGAAAAAGTGGTGATGACATAAGAGGTGGTGGAACAAAGGTGATGGCACAAGAGATGGTGACACAAGTGGTGGTGCCACAAGAGGTGGCAGCACAAGAGGTGGTGCCACAAGCATGATGACACAAGAGGTAGTGGCATAAGAGGTGGTGGACCAAGAGGTGGAGGCACAAGGGGGTTGAAACAAGAGGTGATGACACAAGAGGTGGTAACACTAGAGGCGGTGGAACAAAGGTGATGGCACAAGAGTTGATGACATAAGAGGTGGTGCCACAAGAGGTGTTGTCACAACAGGTGGTGCCACAAGAGCTGGTAATAACTCCTATCAGTTTCTCTGCTCTCACGTGCCGTGTTTTAGTATTGTGTTCTCACCTAGTCAATGAGAGAGTTTTCTCTTTATATTCCTACCAAGCAGTGATAACTTACAAACTAGTAGATACGCCTAAATGGTATGTGTGTGTAGCCCTTAGTATTACTTCAGTAAGCAACTTAGCGTGAATGTAGTGTACATAATTACATCAGTTAATAAGTGGTTTGTGGGAAATTAATTTGTGTTCCAAAGCGTTGCCTTCTAAGTGTGTACTTTTAATTGGTTTCTCAGCAGTCATATTAGATTTGCAAATATACGATAGGCACGTCCTATTTGCATACAATAGATAGTGTAGACTAATTATCGAAGTAACTGGGTTTAACTGCTGGCTTCCGGAGTTAGTGTGGCGTGTAATACCATGTGGCTGACCACAGAGCCTACGTTGTGAGCGCATTTAGGCGATACAAGATCTGTCGAAGGTCAGGGGGAAAGAACAGTCACAAGATGCGGACGGACATTCTAGTGATTTGTGTTATAGAAATACTTGGACGATACAAGATCTGTCGAAGGTCAGGGGGAAAGAACAGTCACAAGATGCGGACGGACATTCTAGTGATTTGTGCTATAGAAATTCTTGGACGATACAAGATCTGTCGAAGGTCAGGGGGAAAGAACAGTCACAAGATGCGGACAGACATTCTAGTGACTTGTGTTATAGAATTACTTGGACGATACAAGATCTGTCGAAGGTCAGGGGGAAAGAACAGTCACAAGATGCGGACGGACATTCTAGTGACTTGTGTTATAGAATTACTTGGACGATACAAGATCTGTCGAAGGTCAGGGGGAAAGAACAGTCACAAAATGCTGACGGACATTCTAGTGATTTGTGAGAAATACTTGGACGATACAAGATCTGTCGAAGGTCAGGGGGAAAGAACAGTCACAAGATGCGGACGGACATTCTAGTGATTTGTGAGAAATACTTGGACGATACAAGATCTGTCGAAGGTCAGGGGGAAAGAACAGTCACAAGATGCGGACGGACATTCTAGTGATTTGTGAGAAATACTTGGACGATACAAGATCTGTCGAAGGTCAGGGGGAAAGAACAGTCACAAGATGCGGACGGACATTCTAGTGATTTGTGAGAAATACTTGGACGATACAAGATCTGTCGAAGGTCAGGGGGAAAGAACAGTCACAAGATGCGGACGGACATTCTAGTGATTTGTGAGAAATACTTGGACGATACAAGATCTGTCGAAGGTCAGGGGGAAAGAACAGTCACAAAATGCGGACGGACATTCTAGTGATTTGTGTTATAGAAATACTTGGACGATACAAGATCTGTCGAAGGTCAGTGGGAAAGAAGAGTCACAAGATGCGGACGGACATTCTAGTGAATTGTGTTATAGAAATACTTGGACGATACAAGATCTGTCGAAGGTCAGGAGGAAAGAACAGTCACAAGATGCGGACGGACATTCTAGTGATTTGTGAGAAATACTTGGACGATACAAGATCTGTCGAAGGTCAGGGGGAAAGAACAGTCACAAGATGCGGACGGACATTCTAGTGATTTGTGAGAAATACTTGGACGATACAAGATCTGTCGAAGGTCAGGGGGAAAGAACAGTCACAAGATGCGGACGGACATTCTAGTGATTTGTGAGAAATACTTGGACGATACAAGATCTGTCGAAGGTCAGGGGGAAAGAACAGTCACAAGATGCGGACGGACATTCTAGTGATTTGTGAGAAATACTTGGACGATACAAGATCTGTCGAAGGTCAGGGGGAAAGAACAGTCACAAGATGCGGACGGACATTCTAGTGATTTGTGAGAAATACTTGGACGATACAAGATCTGTCGAAGGTCAGGGGGAAAGAACAGTCACAAGATGCGGACGGACATTCTAGTGATTTGTGAGAAATACTTGGACGATACAAGATCTGTCGAAGGTCAGGGGGAAAGAACAGTCACAAAATGCGGACGGACATTCTAGTGATTTGTGTTATAGAAATACTTGGACGATACAAGATCTGTCGAAGGTCAGTGGGAAAGAAGAGTCACAAGATGCGGACGGACATTCTAGTGAATTGTGTTATAGAAATACTTGGACGATACAAGATCTGTCGAAGGTCAGGAGGAAAGAACAGTCACAAGATGCGGACGGACATTCTAGTGATTTGTGTTACAGAAATACTTGGATATAACGATGAGGTGACAGGTCAAAGGTCAGGGAGGAAAAATTATTTCGAAATATGAGTTAAAGGAAAGGTAAGAGAGAAGAATTGATATAGGATAAAAGAGGAAAGGCAAGAGATTAAAATTAAAGATGACGAAATGTACTTGGGAAAAGCGGACTAAACGAATGATGACGAATACATGAAGGAACAGTCATCGGAACACGCCTCAGAGGAAGAAATCCGACGTATTGACGCATTAGGTATGCGAGATATTTATTGCTTGAAAAAAATAAAGGCAATAAACTAATATAATGAAAAAGACCAGTAAATTTGTGAAAGACATAAGGTTGTAATATAGGTTGAGTAAACGACTAGGAGATGTGTTACTTGATTGAAGTGAAAGATAATAAAGAACATAATAAAAACAAGACATGCCGTTCTTGTAATTCTCTCTGACAGGGTAAAAATCAAGGAGAATCAACAGTTAGGAGATTGTGGTCAAGTTAAAAAATTGAAGGAGTTGAACTGACGTAATGGAAAGGAGATGTGAGCGTCTCGATAGATCTTCAGGGCGAAAGTCAGAGAGTTTCAATAATTGGGAGACAATATTCGGGTGAGCGAACTGAACTAGATAAACCAGCATAACAGGAAGGAGACATAGGTGTCTCAATTGGTCAATAGAGCAAATATCAGTGAGAACACAGGTGATAGTCGTTGGGTGATGGATATGAAGTAGATAGACAAACATAGTGAAAAGAAGACATGGGCGTCTCTATGGGCCAACAGGGCGAAAGTCAGAGAGAATCAACGATTGGGAGATAATCGTTGGGTAAAGGAAATGAAGTAGATAAACTGATAAAATGCAAGAATCAAATGGGTTTTTCCTATAGACCGCTGTTGTAATGTAGGGAGAGTAAAAGATATAGAGATTTGGTTGGGCGATGAAAATGAAATATAATAAACAACATTATGGAATGGATGTACAGTTAACGCTACAGAATGCTAGGGAGAGTTAACAATCAGAAGATAGTGGTTGAGTGATAGAAATAATAATAGCTAATAAAATAAATGGAAGAGTAATGAAGATATGTCGAAGAGATAGCAAGGTGTATTACAGGGATCGTACGATTGGGATAGGATGGGCGCTGAGTAGGATTCCATAAGGATTCCTGTCTCTTAGGTGTGCTTTTATAGGTTCACGCTGGGGATTTCACGATCTAGGTTATGTTGTGAGATATGAAAAAAGAAAAATCTTTCGGGTAATATTTAAAGGCATGATCTTATGAAAGTGGGCAGTCGGATTTGAAAATAGTTTGTTATTTTGAAAGATCTAGGAGATTGGTACGGAATACATTGCGCATATTTTTTTAGAGTGTGACCTTTTGGGATTACATTTGCCGTTATGTTCTTCCTCCCTGAAGGAGACGGTGTAGTTAGGAGCAGGAACACTGGATAGCAGTGAGACACCTCCATTCACAACGATTATGACTAGCTATCTTGCAAGAGTTCCTTTATGCATCTAGCAGGGTGTTTTATGTCTTTATTCAACTTTATCAATTAATGATCCTTTCGTATCCTTTGTAGGCGATAATCGTGGTACATTACAAAAACAAGTAATATACAAAATTTTAAAAGTAAATTCCTACTTTGGTGAATAAAAAAATTAATTTAGTTACTTTTTATTAAATAATTAAAATTAATATAAATATGTGTATATATATATACCAGAATTATAATATTTAATTGGCAAAATAGAAAGCGATTATTAAAATTAATTAATTAAATTTAATTAATTAATTAATATTTGAAAATAACTGTATTAACGTCAAGTGTCATCCAATACAAGTTTAAAAAAATGTATTAAACTTGAGTGGATGAATAAAAATACTTCAACAATGAAAAAACATACAATGAAAATATTGGAAAGAACCCCAATACCACAAAAATGTTTGTGCTATTGGGGTTCTTTCCAATATTTTCATTGTAATATATTGTACCAGTGTGCTTTTGATATTGTGTAATGATTGAAACCTTGAACAGGTTATGTATAGAGAGAGTGTGAACTAATAGAAGGAATTAAAAAATAATAAAGGATGAACGATTTGAAGGTATTGTTGAGTAGATGAAATATAAGATGAAAAACATAATGGACAGAATGCATTGACGTCCATTTTGCTCTATAAGGAGGAAATCAAAGATAATTGGTAATGGTATAGCGATTGAGTGATCGGAACGAAAGAGTAACCTATATATAACGCAATGAAAGGAACGTCATTTCTTAAACTTGTAAAATATTTACGAGACAAAAACAGAAGATAAATCTACAACTTGAACCTGTAAATGAGTGACGCGGTCTGAGGATGAGAAACCTCCTAATAGGAAGTAAATGCGGTCCTGACTTTGAGATAATTCGAGATTAAGATGAGTAGAAAATTGAGGGATATTGATTGTGAGAATAAAATGAAATTTAAGAACAATAGGATTAAAGTTGTACTTGGAGATCCCTGTGAGAAACAGTTGTGTGATCCTGCTTGAACTATCATAGACATACCTCATTAATACAGACTAATGTAGGAAACGAAATGATTTTATATCAGGTAAATGTAAGGCCAAATAGGCTTGTAAGTGCTTACACGCCTTTGGGAACAAAATGTTTAAACTTCAAAATTCTGTTGTACAACCTAACGGTTTCAAATTTAACTCTTTCAAATTTGAATTTAATTATGAAAAGTTCAAATAATGATCGTATTGACGCATAATATTCAAATTTTACTTTTAGGGATTTAGTAAAATAAATGTGTAATGCTATATTAGAGAAGGCGATAGAAATAACGGTTTCAAATTGTATGTACTCAAATTTAAATTTGGTAATGAAAAATTCGAATAATGGTAATATTGACGCATAATATTCAAATTTGATTTTTAGGAGTTTAGTGAAATAACTGTGGATGTCTATTTGCGATATTAGAGTTGGTGGTGGAGATAACGGTTTCAAATTGTACGTTCTCAAATTTAAATTTGGTTATGTAAAGTTCGAATAATGATCATAACCACTCATAATATTCAAATTTGACTTAACAGAATTTATTGACATAACTGTGAAAATCTATTTGCGGATAGGTGGTAAAGGAATATCACGCTTTCAAATTGTACGTCCTCAAATTTGAATTTGGTTATGAAAAATTCGAATAATGGTAATATTGACGCATAATATTCAAATTTGATTTTTAGGAGTTTAGTGAAATAACTGTGGATGTCTATTTGCGATATTAGAGTTGGTGGTGGAGATAACGGTTTCAAATTGTACGTTCTCAAATTTGAATTTGGTTATGTAAAGTTCGAATAATGATCATAACCACTCATAATATTCAAATTTGACTTTTAGGAATTTGGCAAAATAACTGTGGAATTATATTTGCGATATTAGAATAGATGGTTAAGGAAGATAACGGTTTAAATTTTTAAGTTCTCAAATTTGAATTTGGTTATGAAAGTTAAAAAAATGATCATAATCACTCATAATATTCAAATTGGACTTTATGGGATTTAGTAACATAAATAAAAAATACTTTTGCGATATTATAATAGGTGGTTAAGGGAGATAACAGTTTAAATTAAACGTTTTCTACATTATAATGAAAATTCAGGTCGTAGCCTATTTTTAAAGGACACTGAAGAACGAGATATACCTAGGTAATTATAGATAATGCCATTGTATCAAGTGCTATTATTTCCTGCAAGGTATTTACTGTTTTGGATTTAAAACTGTTCAGCCGTTTACAATTTGTCTTCCACATTCTACTGTAATATCTACTGTGACCATGAGAGTCGATTCTGTGGTTGCCCGGGCAGCTGGAGACTTTTAAAGACAATAATCAGCGGTCCTAATAGAGCGGGGGATGTTGCTGGGGTGTCATTGCAACTTGTGGGAATCAAAAGTCGTTTCATTTCGACAATTAGGCAAGCTCAGGATGGAGCGATAATGTCTAACCTTACTAGTGGATGGATTTATTTGTCATTACTTTCGGTAAATCTAGGACCAAATGCTGCAGTTAACGTTCAAAGTCGATGTTTCAGTGATTTATTATGTCCGTTTGCGTAGGCATACCTCCATTGTACCCGCATAATACTGTGCAGAATATTGCAGCCTAACGCTTATTTATCTAAAATAGTAATATAAACAAAAATTTATAAAACTCGTTCAATTCGTAATTAAGACAACAAATTCATTTTAGTTACTTTTTATCAAATAATTACAATAAAGTAACATAACCTATGCGTTGAAACAGCTGTTATACCACATAACCTATAAAATAAAATCAGCTGTTTCATGAAATCATATGTTATCACTTATTTTACACCAAAATGACGGAACAATCATATTGCATACCTTGCCCCTTTTGTGAAATGTTTTTATCCCATATAAAACTAAAATTAATTCATTATATTCAACTAATGAATTATTTTTTGAAAAAGACTGTGTAAACATCAAAACAATTAATTTGAACTTGAGTGGATGAAAAAAAGTATTTTATTAAGGATTGAAAATTTTATCAAAATATATAAATATACACGAAGAGTGTAAACTAATAGAAGGAATTGATAAAAAATTAATTATTTCAAAGTATTATAGGTAAAGCTAATAGCAACGATGAAAACAAGAACACGAACATATAAAACTATCCCTGTTTAGGAACACTAACGGTGAAATGTATACAAGAAATTATGCTACTTAGTCAAAGGTAGAGTACTTTACTTACGCAACTAAAGGTTTTCTGGGTTCGATTCCAACTATCGCCGCTATTAGCGTTTTCAGCCCCTAGGTAGACCCCGACTGTGAGTATCGAGTGTCGATGGACAAACCTAGCCTAATATTAGGCGAATGAAGTGGAGTTGCTGGCAGTACTGCCTTAGTTAAGCCTATATTACAGGTTTAGCAGCTACACCTTTGACTCTCCTATAATGTTCCACAAGGTATAAATAAAGTCACTATTGTAAGGCTGCTGTGTCACTGATGGCCTCAGCCATCTACTCTTGTCTAGGTTAATATAGGCAGCAACAGCAGCGTAACAAGTAATGTAAACAAAATATTTTAAAGTAAATTCCTACTTAGGTTTACACAGAATAATTTTATTAAAATTACTTTCTATTAAATAATTATAATTACATAAATAAAGTAACATAACCTATGTGTTGAAACAGCTGTTCTACCACATAAATTTAACATAAAAAGAGTTGTATGAAATCATATGTTGACACTTACTATTTTATGCCAAATGGGACGTAATAGCTATGTTGCATAACTTGCCCCTTTTGTGAAAATTTTTTCTCCCATATAAAACTAAAATGGCTAATTAATTTTAATTAATGAATTAAGATTTTGAAAAAAACTGTATTAACGTCAAGTGTCATCCACTACAAGTTTAAAAAATATATATTTAAACGAACAAAAAGTAATTGAACAAAAAGTAATCATATTTCATTAACAGTTGCAAATTTGAACAATATGAGGTACAATATCAGACGAAACCTGACCTGCATAGATTTTTACAGAAGCGGGAGTAGTCCTATAGAAGTTAAAACGTACATGGATAATTTATTAAATAGGTTCATATGGAGGTTAAAAATTACATTAAAAAAATTTGATTCATTGATTTTAGTTGAACGTATTTAAAAAAAATGTTAGACATGCTAAAAAAAGGGTTCTTGAAAACAAATAAGGTATAAATAAGTCATTATTACCATTATGTTGATCTACTTATAAATGTATTTATTTAAATATAAATTAATATATTAATTAACTGATGAATAACACTCTAACCCAATAATGTAGGCCTACACTACAGAAAATAACATAACCTCAAGCTAATGAAAAAGGCTGGCGAATGTTACCACCTCATTGAAACAAATATTCGAAAACTGTATTTGAAAACGATTTAAACATAACCTCCGTGAAACCTCTAATAATAGACGAAAAAATGTGTTAGCGTTATCACTTATTTCATCGCGTGTTCTTCGGGACAGTTCGATCGTCTTCGGAAATCTTTTTCTTATGACGCGAACTGATTGACTTTTTCCACCCTAAAAGTTTTCAACGCTACTAAAGTTTTCACTCCAACACGTATAACGAATGCGCAAAATATAATGTAAGACAATAATAGCAGTATTATAACTGACGAAACTCGACAACCACATTGTAAGCAAAAAGTTTACATAAGTAGGTTGAGAAAATATCGTTAACTATGTTTTATTATGATTGTCCATTATAACTTATAATTAAATATTATAAAAAAGTGAACGATGTATTTGCCTACAAATTCTTATGTTAATTGGTCACTTTCGTCATATGAAGTTTTATGTTAGTTAATGGGGACTTTGAAGGACTTATAGTAAAAAACTAAATTAATGAAATAATTATGTTCAATGTGAACAGTATAATCAGGGCCTAAGTGTACTACAGTAGGTTAATTATTATTTATTAGTAATACAATAAACAATTGCAATGCAATTATTTCAGTTTACCCGCTTAAACATTGTCCCACGCTATTATCCGCACGCACTCGCAACTAGAGGAGGCTTGGTGTGCCTCTCCTCCATCAAGCAGTGCGAGGCGGGCAGGAGTTTACAAAGTTAACACATTCGTTTGTCCTAGAAATACCATTTGAAACGCTTGCATTCAATCCTTCTATTAGTTCACACACACAAACACACACACACACACACACTCTCTCTCTCTTTCTCTCTCTCTCTCTATACATACATACATATATATATATATATATATATATATATATACTACATCCACTTGAGTCCAAATACATTTTTTAACTTGTATTGGATGTCGCTCGATGTTAATAAAGTTTTTTCAAATATTATTTCATTTATTAAATTTAATTAAATAATTTTAATTTCATATGTGAGAAACACTATTTACAAAGGGGCAAGATATGCAATATAGTTATTCGACACAATTGGCTTAAAATAAGTGACAACATATGATTTCATAAAACAGCTGATTTTATGTTATAGGTTATGTGGTACAACAGCTGTTTTAACGCATAGGTTATGTTACTTTATTTATACTACTTGTAATTATTCATTAAAAAGTAACTAAAATAAATTTTTCTCTGTCGACCGAAGTAGAAATTGTCTTTAAAATGGTTTTGTTTGTATTACTGTTTAACTAGTACGATATCTGTGTCTGTTTGTGGACAGTTGATTTCGTTCGAAATTAGAATCTCATTTATCACTAAGTTCATAATAAATTACATTTTGTATTTTGGTATATATAAATGAAAAAATAATTTTATACTAAAACTAAAACGTGAATTAAAATGGTAACAAATTTACTCGTATTTCAGTTAATTTAGTTCAAAACCTGTAATCGTTTAATTTGCCCACCTGAGCTGAATTTAACTATTGGATTTATACTTTTCACATTAATGTAGTTAAAATCTCATAATCGATTTTTCGCCAACATTCCGATGCTCAATTGAGCCGAAATTGTGCATAATCAGATACTCCACTGGCAATAATTGCATAAATCACAAAAATAACAGAGATCGCAAATAAAATACAAATAAATAATTACAACTTTATAAAAACATGCTTTAATTTCAAAATGAACTAAGCAGAATAATGTAGTGTTTTCTACTCAGGACGTAAAATTTTATATGACTAATACTAATGGTTTTGGTGGTATGTATATTTCATATCTACCTCTATAATGAACCCCGTGTTTAAGTAAAATACCGCCTAATGTCCAAGCGCTTGTAATTTTTGTAAAAATATTCATGTTCCTCGATAGGCGAAAATATGTTTTATTCTTATTACATCATTTTGAAATAATAACAGTTTTTTGTATGATTTCATTATTTTTTTAACCACTTTGCTTTCCTCAGATAGTTTTAATTGATATGAGTTATTCTTAATATTTTGACTCTAATAGTTTGTAGTTCAGTATTTTATCTCGATACCAATTTAATCTTGTTAATTTTTAAAAATATCATCTTACCCTGGCTTCTTTCCAAAAATATCACCTTACTCTCATTACCTTCCAAAACAATTACCTTACTCTCGTTACCTTCCCAAAATATCATCTTACCCTTGCTTCTTTCCAAAAATATCACCTTATTCTTATTACCTTCTAAAATAATTACCTTACTCTCGTTACCTTCCAAAAATATAATCTTACCCTCGTTACGTTCCAAAAGTATCATCTTACCCTTGTTACTTTCCAAAAATATCACTTACTATCGTTACCATCCAAAAGTATCATCTTACTCTCATTACTTTCCAAAAATATCACCCTACTCTCGTTACTTTCCAAAAATAACATTCTATTATCGTTACTATCCAAATATATCATTGTACTCTCATTATCTTCCAGAAATATCATCTTATCCTCGTTGTCTTCCAAAAATATCATCATGTCCTCGTTACTTTTCAAAAATATCTTACTCTTGTTACTTTCCAAAAATATCACCTCACTCTTATTACCTTCTAAAACAATTACCTTACTCTCGTTACCTTCCAAAAATATAATCTTACCCTCGTTACGTTCCAAAAGTATCATCTTACCCTTGTTACTTTCCAAAAATATCACTTACTATCGTTACCATCCAAAAGTATCATCTTACTCTCATTACTTTCCAAAAATATCACCCTACTCTCGTTACTTTCCAAAAATAACATTCTATTATCGTTACTATCCAAATATATCATTGTACTCTCATTATCTTCCAGAAATATCATCTTATCCTCGTTGTCTTCCAAAAATATCATCATGTCCTCGTTACTTTTCAAAAATATCTTACTCTTGTTACTTTCCAAAAATATCACCTTACTCTTATTACCTTCTAAAACAATTACCTTACTCTCGTTACCTTCCAAAAATATAATCTTACCCTCGTTACGTTCCAAAAGTATCATCTTACCCTTGTTACTTTCCAAAAATATCACTTACTATCGTTACCATCCAAAAGTATCATCTTACTCTCATTACTTTCCAAAAATATCACCCTACTCTCGTTACTTTCCAAAAATAACATTCTATTATCGTTACTATCCAAATATATCGTTGTACTCTCATTATCTTCCAGAAATATCATCTTATCCTCGTTGTCTTCCAAAAATATCATCATGTCCTCGTTACTTTTCAAAAATATCTTACTCTTGTTACTTTCCAAAAATAACATTTTACTCTCGTTACTTTCGAAAAATATCATCTTACACTTGATATTTTCCAAAAAATCACCTTACGCTCGTTACTTTCCTAAAATAACATTCTTTTATCGTTACTTTCCAAAAATATCATTGTTCTCTCGTTATCTTCCAAAAATATCATCTTATCGTCGTTGTCTTCCAAAAATATCAATTTACTCTTGTTACTTTCCAAAAATAACATTTTACAGTCGGTACTTTTGAAAAATGTCATCTTACCCTTCGTTACTTTCAAAAAGTATCATCTTACATCATCTCACATTAATTTCCAAAGATATTATCTTACCATCGTTACTTTCCTAAAATATCATCTTGCTCTCGATATTTTCCAAAAATAACTTTTTACTCTCGTTATTTTCCAAAAATATCATCTTACTCTTTTGTTTTGTACTCAATGTACTTTGGTTATAAATATGCCTATTAGGTTAGTTTGGTTCCTGTGTCGACAAAGTGGTCACGTAGATAGAGCATTCGATCATTAACCTTTTTTTGGATTCGATTCCCGGTAGCGGTAAAAAGTTTCTGTGTGCTTTTTCAGCCTCCGGGTTGACTCAGCCTGTGGAAATGAATATCTAGGATGGTAATTGTAGTGCTGGCTACAATACCTTTCTTGAATACTATAAGCAGAGCCAAGAAAAGGGTAGCTCTACTCTATCCCTTCTAAGCCATCCTAGTGGTGTAAAAGTAGTAATTATTACAACTGATATAAAAAAACAACCTGATCCTATTATTATTTGCATTTTTTTAAAATGTACATACAGAACATGTTACGCTAAATAATGTAAGATCAACGAGGATGTGCTGCGGAAAGGTATTGGCACCGAGCCAAATTAGGAATACTTGAGTTAACCTTTAGTGGAGTGTATGAAGGGGGTTACCAAGAGTAGTTCAAGAAGAGGCATGAAGTAAATAAAGACGAAGAAGCCGCCACCGAGGCTTCCAAGGACTTTTGTTGGATTCACACGGTGTATTAAAGTATATAACAGTAGGAGATGTATAATGGTGTGACATCTGTGGCGTAGTTGTTTTCCCCATTGTCCGACATCGTTTCTGTCGAGCAGAAAGCTTCATTACAAACCGATTACAATGTACTATAATTGCATCTAATATAATTTCATATGTATAATACACAAACAACGCCTAACCAAAGTGTTTTTTAATAACCTTGAACACAAAATAATTAGGTTTTTTTTTGCTCTGATGATGGTCACTTTGTATCACAAATAAATGTAAAGTTAATTTAAAAATATATAATGAAGTATATTTTTCCGTCTTTCCTAACATTACAATATTTTCCTGTGTTAACGCTTTACGGAATTAATCTATTTTCAAAACTTAAATTTCACCCTTTGAAGTACTATTCAAGTTTTGAAAATGGGATAATTTCGAAACGCGTCAACAAAGAAAACTATCGTAATGTTAAGAAAGGCAGAACAATGTAGGCCTACTCGAATATATACAAATATTCCTAATAGAAGTGAAAAATGAATATATTAAGAATTTTAATACAAAAATAATTCTGGTTAAATGCTGTTTGTGTTTTTTATTTAATTTTTACCACACTTTGTTCAATAGGGAATACTAGGGTAATAATAGGGAATACAGTATTTAATTTTTTCATGAAATATTTTATATTTTACAAAGTAACCTCCAAATTGGTTTTTATTTGTTCTAGTAATTATCAGCTTGTTCTGATATGCTTCGCAGAAATAATTTTAAATAAAGATAATAATATTAAGGTAAGTTTTACTCTTTTAAATGCTTTAAGGGGAAACATTAGAAGGGATACAGGAGGGGTACTCGTTTCATCCGTAATAAATAAAACAGCGAGCACTGATAAAACAAGATGTAAACGTATAAGAGAACGAAAGCTCTAGGATTGCGCCACCGGAGCTAAGCGAAGTAAAACAATTGGCTGTTCTGAATGGCTGGAGACAATCTCCTATTGAGAGCGTTGATTATCCAATGTCGCTCAGGGGTAGTAGACGAAGGTTCACTGCTCCACATACTTTTACAAGCGGTAAATAGGCGTTATTGTGTCTATTATACGTGTTAACATGTCAAGGCCTGGTCCTTAATTGGAATTTTGTACATCTCTTGTGTTCTGCTGGACCCCGCAGAGAATGTGTTCTTCCTTTGTCACTTACACAAGGGTAGGCTGCCGTAGAATAGTTGCCGGAAAACTGTCTTAACCAATGCATCGTTACTGAGTAATTAACAATATGGCCACAAGAGTAACTATCGGGCATTTCGTTCTTGTTTGTTCGTATATAAGCTCGGACTTTGCTACATTCAAAACCTAAACAAAAATATCACTATTTGAAGATAAGCAACAAACAAGCATAAATTACGTACAGTTCGGTCTTTACTACCCGTTAAAATCTGTAACAGATGAACAAGTAAGCAGGAGGCTCAACAAATAAGTAATTAAACAAGTAACAAGTAAGTATGAATTAATAAGTAACACAAATACGAAATATGAAGCAGTTGAACGAGAAGCAACCATGAGGTTTTTGAACAATTAACGAACACATGTCATGTAAAAGTAGAAATTATGAAGCAGGTAAACGAGAAGAAAGAGTGAGGTTGTTGAACAATTAACGAACATATGTCATGTAAAAAAGTAGGAATTATGAAACAGTTAAACGAGAAGAAAAAGTGAGGTTGTTGAACAATTAACAAACATATGCCTTGTAAAAAAGTAGGAATTATGAAACAGTTAAACGAGAAGAAAGAGTGAGGTTGTTGAACAATTAACGAACATATGTCATGTAAAAAAGTAGTAATTATGAAACAGTTAAACGAGAAGAAAGAGTGAGGTTATTAAACAATTAACAAACATATGCCTTATAAAAAAGTAGGAATTATGAAACAGTTAAACGAGAAGAAAGAGTGAGGTTATTGAACAATTAACGAACATATGTCATGTAAAAGTAGAAATTATGAAACAGTTAAACGAGAAGAAAGAATAAGTTTGTTGAATGATTAACGAACATATGCCATGTAAAAAAGTAGCAATTATGAAGCAGTAGGGTCTAAAGGAGAAGAAAGAGTGAGGTTGTTGAACAATTAACGACCATATGTCTTGTAAAAACGTAGCAATTATGAAGCAGATAAACGAGAAGAAAGAATGAGGTTGTAGAACAAATAACAAACATATGACGTAAAATGTAGCTATTTTGAAGCAGTTAAACGAGAAGAAAAAGTGAGTTGTTGAACAATTAGGGAACATATGCCATGTAAAAAAGTAGCAATTATGAAGCAGTAAAGGAGAAGAAAGAGTGAGGTCAGTGAACAATTAAGGAAATATGCCATGTAAAAAGTAGCAAATTTGAAGCAGTTAATCGAGAAGAATGAGTGAGGTTGTAGAACAATTAACAAACATATGACGTAAAATGTAGCTATTTTGAAGCAGTTAATCGAGAAAAAAATGAGGTTGTTGAACAATTAAGGAACATATGCCTTGTAAAAAAGTAGCAATTATGAAGCAGTTAAACGAGAAGAAGAGTGAGGTTGTTGAACAATTAAGAAAATATGTCATGTAAAAAGTAGCAAATTTGAAGCAGTTAATCGAGAAGAAAGAGTGAGGTTGTTGAACAATTAACAAACATATGACGTAAAATGTAGCTATTTTGAAGCAGTTAATCCAGAAAAAAATGAGGTTGTTGAACGATTAAGGAACATATGCCTTGTAAAAACGTAGCAATTATGAGGCAGTTAAACGAGAAGAAAAAGTGAGTTGTTGAACAATTAAGGAAATATGCCATGTAAAAAGTAGCAAATTTGAAGCAGTTAATCGAGAAGAATGAGTGAGGTTGTTGAACAATTAACGACCATATGCCATGTAAAAAAGTAGAAATTATGAAACAGTTAAACGAGAAGAAAGAATAAGTTTGTTGAATGAATAATGAACATATGCCATGTAAAAAAGTAGCAATTATGAAGCAGTAAAGGAGAAGAAAGAGTGAGGTTGTTGAACAATTAACGACCATATGTCTTGTAAAAACGTAGCAATTATAATGCAGTTAAACGAGAAGAAAGAGTGAGGTTGTAGAACAATTAACAAACATATGACGTGAAATGTAGCTATTTTGAAGCAGTTAATCCAGAAAAAAATGAGGTTGTTGAACGATTAAGGAACATATGCCTTGTAAAAACGTAGCAATTATGAGGCTGTTAAACGAGAAGAAAAAGTGAGTTGTTGAACAATTAAGGAAATATGCCATGTAAAAAGTAGCAAATTTGAAGCAGTTAATCGAGAAGAATGAGTGAGGTTGTTGAACAATTAAGGAAATATGCCATGTAAAAACGTAGCAATTATGAAGCAGTTAAACGAGACGAAAGAGTGAGGCTTTTGAACAATTAACGAATATATACCAAATAAAAAAGTAGCAATATGAAGCAGTTAAACGAGAAGACAGAGTGAAGTTGTTGAACAATTAACGAACATATACCATGTAAAAAGTAACAAATTTAAAGCAGTTAATCGAGAAGAAAGAGTGAGGTTGTTGAACAATTAACGACCATATGTCTTGTAAAAACGTAGCAAATATAATGCAGTTAAACGAGAAGAAAGAGTAAGGTTGTAGAACAATTAACAAACATATGACGTAAAATGTAGCTATTTTGAAGCAGTTAATCCAGAAAAAAATGAGGTTGTTGAACGATTAAGGAACATATGCCTTGTAAAAACGTAGCAATTATGAGGCAGTTAAACGAGAAGAAAAAGTGAGTTGTTGAACAATTAAGGAAATATGCCATGTAAAAAGTAGCAAATTTGAAGCAGTTAATCGAGAAGAATGAGTGAGGTTGTTGAACAATTAACGACCATATGCCATGTAAAAAAGTAGAAATTATGAAACAGTTAAACGAGAAGAAAGAATAAGTTTGTTGAATGATTAATGAACATATGCCATGTAAAAGAGTAGCAATTATGAAGCAGTAAAGGAGAAGAAAGAGTGAGGTTGTTGAACAATTAACGACCATATGTCTTGTAAAAACGTAGCAATTATAATGCAGTTAAACGAGAAGAAAGAGTGAGGTTGTAGAACAATTAACAAACATATGACGTAAAATGTAGCTATTTTGAAGCAATTAATACAGAAAAAAATGAGGTTGTTGAACGATTAAGGAACATATGCCTTGTAAAAACGTAGCAATTATGAGGCAGTTAAACGAGAAGAAAAAGTGAGTTGTTGAACAATTAAGGAAATATGCCATGTAAAAAGTAGCAAATTTGAAGCAGTTAATCGAGAAGAATGAGTGAGGTTGTTGAACAATTAACGACCATATGCCATGTAAAAAAGTAGAAATTATGAAACAGTTAAACGAGAAGAAAGAATAAGTTTGTTGAATGATTAATGAACATATGCCATGTAAAAGAGTAGCAATTATGAAGCAGTAAAGGAGAAGAAAGAGTGAGGTTGTTGAACAATTAACGACCATATGTCTTGTAAAAACGTAGCAATTATAATGCAGTTAAACGAGAAGAAAGAGTGAGGTTGTAGAACAATTAACAAACATATGACGTAAAATGTAGCTATTTTGAAGCAATTAATACAGAAAAAAATGAGGTTGTTGAACGATTAAGGAACATATGCCTTGTAAAAACGTAGCAATTATGAGGCAGTTAAACGAGAAGAAAAAGTGAGTTGTTGAACAATTAAGGAAATATGCCATGTAAAAAGTAGCAAATTTGAAGCAGTTAATCGAGAAGAATGAGTGAGGTTGTTGAACAATTAACGACCATATGCCATGTAAAAAAGTAGAAATTATGAAACAGTTAAACGAGAAGAAAGAATAAGTTTGTTGAATGATTAATGAACATATGCCATGTAAAAAAGTAGCAATTATGAAGCAGTAAAGGAGAAGAAAGAGTTAGGTTGTTGAACAATTAACGACCATATGTCTTGTAAAAACGTAGCAATTATAATGCAGTTAAACGAGAAGAAAGAGTGAGGTTGTAGAACAATTAACAAACATATGACGTGAAATGTAGCTATTTTGAAGCAGTTAATCCAGAAAAAAATGAGGTTGTTGAACGATTAAGGAACATATGCCTTGTAAAAACGTAACAATTATGAGGCAGTTAAACGAGAAGAAAAAGTGAGTTGTTGAACAATTAAGGAAATATGCCATGTAAAAAGTAGCAAATTTGAAGCAGTTAATCGAGAAGAATGAGTGAGGTTGTTGAACAATTAAGGAAATATGCCATGTAAAAACGTAGCAATTATGAAACAGTTAAACGAGACGAAAGAGTGAGGCTTTTGAACAATTAACGAATATATACCAAATAAAAAAGTAGCAATATGAAGCAGTTAAACGAGAAGACAGAGTGAAGTTGTTGAACAATTAACGAACATATGCCATGTAAAAAGTAACAAATTTGAAGCATTTAATCGAGAAGAAAGAGTGAGGTTGTTGAACAATTAACGACCATATGTCTTGTAAAAACGTAGCAATTATAATGCAGTTAAACGAGAAGAAAGAGTGAGGTTGTAGAACAATTAACAAACATATGACGTAAAATGTAGCTATTTTGAAGCAGTTAATCCAGAAAAAAATGAGGTTGTTGAACGATTAAGGAACATATGCCTTGTAAAAACGTAGCAATTATGAGGCAGTTAAACGAGAAGAAAAAGTGAGTTGTTGAACAATTAAGGAAATATGCCATGTAAAAAGTAGCAAATTTGAAGCAGTTAATCGAGAAGAATGAGTGAGGTTGTTGAACAATTAACGACCATATGCCATGTAAAAAAGTAGAAATTATGAAACAGTTAAACGAGAAGAAAAAATAAGTTTGTTGAATGATTAATGAACATATGCCATGTAAAAAAGTAGCAATTATGAAGCAGTAAAGGAGAAGAAAGAGTGAGGTTGTTGAACATTTAACGACCATATGTCTTGTAAAAACGTAGCAATTATAATGCAGTTAAACGAGAAGAAAGAGTGAGGTTGTAGAACAATTAACAAACATATGACGTAAAATGTAGCTATTTTGAAGCAGTTAATCCAGAAAAAAATGAGGTTGTTGAACGATTAAGGAACATATGCCTTGTAAAAACGTAGCAATTATGAGGCAGTTAAACGAGAAGAAAAAGTGAGTTGTTGAACAATTAAGGAAATATGCCATGTAAAAAGTAGCAAATTTGAAGCAGTTAATCGAGAAGAATGAGTGAGGTTGTTGAACAATTAACGACCATATGCCATGTAAAAAAGTAGAAATTATGAAACAGTTAAACGAGAAGAAAGAATAAGTTTGTTGAATGATTAATGAACATATGCCATGTAAAAAAGTAGCAATTATGAAGCAGTAAAGGAGAAGAAAGAGTGAGGTTGTTGAACAATTAACGACCATATGTCTTGTAAAAACGTAGCAATTATAATGCAGTTAAACGAGAAGAAAGAGTGAGGTTGTAGAACAATTAACAAACATATGACGTAAAATGTTGCTATTTTGAAGCAGTTAATCCAGAAAAAAATGAGGTTGTTGAACGATTAAGGAACATATGCCTTGTAAAAACGTAGCAATTATGAGGCAGTTAAACGAGAAGAAAAAGTGAGTTGTTGAACAATTAAGGAAATATGCCATGTAAAAAGTAGCAAATTTGAAGCAGTTAATCGAGAAGAATGAGTGAGGTTGTTGAACAATTAACGACCATATGCCATGTAAAAAAGTAGAAATTATGAAACAGTTAAACGAGAAGAAAGAATAAGTTTGTTGAATGAATAATGAACATATGCCATGTAAAAGAGTAGCAATTATGAAGCAGTAAAGGAGAAGAAAGAGTGAGGTTGTTGAACAATTAACGACAATATGTCTTGTAAAAACGTAGCAATTATAATGCAGTTAAACGAGAAGAAAGAGTGAGGTTGTAGAACAATTAACAAACATATGACGTAAAATGTTGCTATTTTGAAGCAGTTAATCCAGAAAAAAATGAGGTTGTTGAACGATTAAGGAACATATGCCTTGTAAAAACATAGCAATTATGAGGCAGTTAAACGAGAAGAAAAAGTGAGTTGTTGAACAATTAAGGAAATATGCCATGTAAAAAGTAGCAAATTTGAAGCAGTTAATCGAGAAGAATGAGTGAGGTTGTTGAACAATTAACGACCATATGCCATGTAAAAAAGTAGAAATTATGAAACAGTTAAACGAGAAGAAAGAATAAGTTTGTTGAATGATTAATGAACATATGCCATGTAAAAAAGTAGCAATTATGAAGCAGTAAAGGAGAAGAAAGAGTGAGGTTGTTGAACAATTAACGACCATATGTCTTGTAAAAACGTAGCAATTATAATGCAGTTAAACGAGAAGAAAGAGTGAGGTTGTAGAACAATTAACAAACATATGACGTGAAATGTAGCTATTTTGAAGCAGTTAATCCAGAAAAAAATGAGGTTGTTGAACGATTAAGGAACATATGCCTTGTAAAAACGTAGCAATTATGAGGCAGTTAAACGAGAAGAAAAAGTGAGTTGTTGAACAATTAAGGAAATATGCCATGTAAAAAGTAGCAAATTTGAAGCAGTTAATCGAGAAGAATGAGTGAGGTTGTTGAACAATTAACGACCATATGCCATGTAAAAAAGTAGAAATTATGAAACAGTTAAACGAGAAGAAAGAATAGGTTTGTTGAATGATTAATGAACATATGCCATGTAAAAAAGTAGCAATTATGAAGCAGTAAAGGAGAAGAAAGAGTGAGGTTGTTGAACAATTAACGACCATATGTCTTGTAAAAACGTAGCAATTATAATGCAGTTAAACGAGAAGAAAGAGTGAGGTTGTAGAACAATTAACAAACATATGACGTAAAATGTAGCTATTTTGAAGCAGTTAATCCAGAAAAAAATGAGGTTGTTGAACGATTAAGGAACATATGCCTTGTAAAAACGTAGCAATTATGAGGCAGTTAAACGAGAAGAAAAAGTGAGTTGTTGAACAATTAAGGAAATATGCCATGTAAAAAGTAGCAAATTTGAAGCAGTTAATCGAGAAGAATGAGTGAGGTTGTTGAACAATTAACGACCATATGCCATGTAAAAAGTAGAAATTATGAAACAGTTAAACGAGAAGAAAGAATAAGTTTGTTGAATGATTAATGAACATATGCCATGTAAAAAAGTAGCAATTATGAAGCAGTAAAGGAGAAGAAAGAGTGAGGTTGTTGAACAATTAACGACCATATGCCTTGTAAAAACGTAGCAATTATAATGCAGTTAAACGAGAAGAAAGAGTGAGGTTGTAGAACAATTAACAAACATATGACGTAAAATGTAGCTATTTTGAAGCAGTTAATCCAGAAAAAAATGAGGTTGTTGAACGATTAAGGAACATATGCCTTGTAAAAACGTAGCAATTATGAGGCAGTTAAACGAGAAGAAAAAGTGAGTTGTTGAACAATTAAGGAAATATGCCATGTAAAAAGTAGCAAATTTGAAGCAGTTAATCGAGAAGAATGAGTGAGGTTGTTGAACAATTAACGACCATATGCCATGTAAAAAAGTAGAAATTATGAAACAGTTAAACGAGAAGAAAGAATAAGTTTGTTGAATGATTAATGAACATATGCCATGTAAAAAAGTAGCAATTATGAAGCAGTAAAGGAGAAGAAAGAGTGAGGTTGTTGAACAATTAACGACCATATGTCTTGTAAAAACGTAGCAATTATAATGCAGTTAAACGAGAAGAAAGAGTGAGGTTGTAGAACAATTAACAAACATATGACGTGAAATGTAGCTATTTTGAAGCAGTTAATCCAGAAAAAAATGAGGTTGTTGAACGATTAAGGAACATATGCCTTGTAAAAACGTAGCAATTATGAGGCAGTTAAACGAGAAGAAAAAGTGAGTTGTTGAACAATTAAGGAAATATGCCATGTAAAAAGTAGCAAATTTGAAGCAGTTAATCGAGAAGAATGAGTGAGGTTGTTGAACAATTAACGACCATATGCCATGTAAAAAAGTAGAAATTATGAAACAGTTAAACGAGAAGAAAGAATAGGTTTGTTGAATGATTAATGAACATATGCCATGTAAAAAAGTAGCAATTATGAAGCAGTAAAGGAGAAGAAAGAGTGAGGTTGTTGAACAATTAACGACCATATGTCTTGTAAAAACGTAGCAATTATAATGCAGTTAAACGAGAAGAAAGAGTGAGGTTGTAGAACAATTAACAAACATATGACGTAAAATGTAGCTATTTTGAAGCAGTTAATCCAGAAAAAAATGAGGTTGTTGAACGATTAAGGAACATATGCCTTGTAAAAACGTAGCAATTATGAGGCAGTTAAACGAGAAGAAAAAGTGAGTTGTTGAACAATTAAGGAAATATGCCATGTAAAAAGTAGCAAATTTGAAGCAGTTAATCGAGAAGAATGAGTGAGGTTGTTGAACAATTAACGACCATATGCCATGTAAAAAGTAGAAATTATGAAACAGTTAAACGAGAAGAAAGAATAAGTTTGTTGAATGATTAATGAACATATGCCATGTAAAAAAGTAGCAATTATGAAGCAGTAAAGGAGAAGAAAGAGTGAGGTTGTTGAACAATTAACGACCATATGCCTTGTAAAAACGTAGCAATTATAATGCAGTTAAACGAGAAGAAAGAGTGAGGTTGTAGAACAATTAACAAACATATGACGTAAAATGTAGCTATTTTGAAGCAGTTAATCCAGAAAAAAATGAGGTTGTTGAACGATTAAGGAACATATGCCTTGTAAAAACGTAGCAATTATGAGGCAGTTAAACGAGAAGAAAAAGTGAGTTGTTGAACAATTAAGGAAATATGCCATGTAAAAAGTAGCAAATTTGAAGCAGTTAATCGAGAAGAATGAGTGAGGTTGTTGAACAATTAACGACCATATGCCATGTAAAAAAGTAGAAATTATGAAACAGTTAAACGAGAAGAAAGAATAAGTTTGTTGAATGATTAATGAACATATGCCATGTAAAAAAGTAGCAATTATGAAGCAGTAAAGGAGAAGAAAGAGTGAGGTTGTTGAACAATTAACGACCATATGTCTTGTAAAAACGTAGCAATTATAATGCAGTTAAACGAGAAGAAAGAGTGAGGTTGTAGAACAATTAACAAACATATGACGTGAAATGTAGCTATTTTGATGCAGTTAATCCAGAAAAAAATGAGGTTGTTGAACGATTAAGGAACATATGCCTTGTAAAAACGTAGCAATTATGAGGCAGTTAAACGAGAAGAAAAAGTGAGTTGTTGAACAATTAAGGAAATATGCCATGTAAAAAGTAGCAAATTTGAAGCAGTTAATCGAGAAGAATGAGTGAGGTTGTTGAACAATTAAGGAAATATGCCATGTAAAAACGTAGCAATTATGAAGCAGTTAAACGAGACGAAAGAGTGAGGCTTTTGAACAATTAACGAATATATACCAAATAAAAAAGTAGCAATATGAAGCAGTTAAACGAGAAGACAGAGTGAAGTTGTTGAACAATTGACGAACATATGCCATGTAAAAAGTAACAAATTTGAAGCAGTTAATCGAGAAAAAAGAGTGAGGTTGTTGAACAATTAACGACCATATGTCTTGTAAAAACGTAGCAAATATAATGCAGTTAAACGAGAAGAAAGAGTGAGGTTGTAGAACAATTAACAAACATATGACGTAAAATGTAGCTATTTTGAAGCAGTTAATCCAGAAAAAAATGAGGTTGTTGAACGATTAAGGAACATATGCCTTGTAAAAACGTAGCAATTATGAGGCAGTTAAACGAGAAGAAAAAGTGAGTTGTTGAACAATTAAGGAAATATGCCATGTAAAAAGTAGCAAATTTGAAGCAGTTAATCGAGAAGAATGAGTGAGGTTGTTGAACAATTAACGACCATATGGCATGTAAAAAAGTAGAAATTATGAAACAGTTAAACGAGAAGAAAGAATAAGTTTGTTGAATGATTAATGAACATATGCCATGTAAAAAAGTAGCAATTATGAAGCAGTAAAGGAGAAGAAAGAGTGAGGTTGTTGAACATTTAACGACCATATGTCTTGTAAAAACGTAGCAATTATAATGCAGTTAAACGAGAAGAAAGAGTGAGGTTGTAGAACAATTAACAAACATATGACGTAAATTGTAGCTATTTTGAAGCAGTTAATCCAGAAAAAAATGAGGTTGTTGAACGATTAAGGAACATATGCCTTGTAAAAACATAGCAATTATGAGGCAGTTAAACGAGAAGAAAAAGTGAGTTGTTGAACAATTAAGGAAATATGCCATGTAAAAAGTAGCAAATTTGAAGCAGTTAATCGAGAAGAATGAGTGAGGTTGTTGAACAATTAACGACCATATGCCATGTAAAAAAGTAGAAATTATGAAACAGTTAAACGAGAAGAAAGAATAAGTTTGTTGAATGATTAATGAACATATGCCATGTAAAAAAGTAGCAATTATGAAGCAGTAAAGGAGAAGAAAGAGTGAGGTTGTTGAACAATTAACGACCATATGTCTTGTAAAAACGTAGCAATTATAATGCAGTTAAACGAGAAGAAAGAGTGAGGTTGTAGAACAATTAACAAACATATGACGTGAAATGTAGCTATTTTGAAGCAGTTAATCCAGAAAAAAATGAGGTTGTTGAACGATTAAGGAACATATGCCTTGTAAAAACGTAGCAATTATGAGGCAGTTAAACGAGAAGAAAAAGTGAGTTGTTGAACAATTAAGGAAATATGCCATGTAAAAAGTAGCAAATTTGAAGCAGTTAATCGAGAAGAATGAGTGAGGTTGTTGAACAATTAACGACCATATGCCATGTAAAAAAGTAGAAATTATGAAACAGTTAAACGAGAAGAAAGAATAAGTTTGTTGAATGATTAATGAACATATGCCATGTAAAAAAGTAGCAATTATGAAGCAGTAAAGGAGAAGAAAGAGTGAGGTTGTTGAACAATTAACGACCATATGTCTTGTAAAAACGTAGCAATTATAATGCAGTTAAACGAGAAGAAAGAGTGAGGTTGTAGAACAATTAACAAACATATGACGTAAAATGTAGCTATTTTGAAGCAGTTAATCCAGAAAAAAATGAGGTTGTTGAACGATTAAGGAACATATGCCTTGTAAAAACGTAGCAATTATGAGGCAGTTAAACGAGAAGAAAAAGTGAGTTGTTGAACAATTAAGGAAATATGCCATGTAAAAAGTAGCAAATTTGAAGCAGTTAATCGAGAAGAATGAGTGAGGTTGTTGAACAATTAACGACCATATGCCATGTAAAAAAGTAGAAATTATGAAACAGTTAAACGAGAAGAAAGAATAAGTTTGTTGAATGATTAATGAACATATCCCATGTAAAAAAGTAGCAATTATGAAGCAGTAAAGGAGAAGAAAGAGTGAGGTTGTTGAACAATTAACGACCATATGTCTTGTAAAAACGTAGCAATTATAATGCAGTTAAACGAGAAAAAAGAGTGAGGTTGTAGAACAATTAACAAACATATGACGTAAAATGTAGCTATTTTGAAGCAGTTAATCCAGAAAAAAATGAGGTTGTTGAACGATTAAGGAACATATGCCTTGTAAAAACGTAGCAATTATGAGGCAGTTAAACGAGAAGAAAAAGTGAGTTGTTGAACAATTAAGGAAATATGCCATGTAAAAGTAGCAAATTTGAAGCAGTTAATCGAGAAGAATGAGTGAGGTTGTTGAACAATTAACGACCATATGCCATGTAAAAAAGTAGAAATTATGAAACAGTTAAACGAGAAGAAAGAATAAGTTTGTTGAATGATTAATGAACATATGCCATGTAAAAAAGTAGCAATTATGAAGCAGTAAAGGAGAAGAAAGAGTGAGGTTGTTGAACAATTAACGACCATATGTCTTGTAAAAACGTAGCAATTATAATGCAGTTAAACGAGAAGAAAGAGTGAGGTTGTAGAACAATTAACAAACATATGACGTAAAATGTAGCTATTTTGAAGCAGTTAATCCAGAAAAAAATGAGGTTGTTGAACGATTAAGGAACATATGCCTTGTAAAAACGTAGCAATTATGAGGCAGTTAAACGAGAAGAAAAAGTGAGTTGTTGAACAATTAAGGAAATATGCCATGTAAAAAGTATCAAATTTGAAGCAGTTAATCGAGAAGAATGAGTGAGGTTGTTGAACAATTAACGACCATATGCCATGTAAAAAAGTAGAAATTATGAAACAGTTAAACGAGAAGAAAGAATAGGTTTGTTGAATGATTAATGAACATATGCCATGTAAAAAAGTAGCAATTATGAAGCAGTAAAGGAGAAGAAAGAGTGAGGTTGTTGAACAATTAACGACCATATGTCTTGTAAAAACGTAGCAATTATAATGCAGTTAAACGAGAAGAAAGAGTGAGGTTGTAGAACAATTAACAAACATATGACGTGAAATGTAGCTATTTTGAAGCAGTTAATCCAGAAAAAAATGAGGTTGTTGAACGATTAAGGAACATATGCCTTGTAAAAACGTAGCAATTATGAGGCAGTTAAACGAGAAGAAAAAGTGAGTTGTTGAACAATTAAGGAAATATGCCATGTAAAAAGTAGTAAATTTGAAGCAGTTAATCGAGAAGAATGAGTGAGGTTGTTGAACAATTAAGGAAATATGCCATGTAAAAACGTAGCAATTATGAAACAGTTAAACGAGACGAAAGAGTGAGGCTTTTGAACAATTAACGAATATATACCAAATAAAAAAGTAGCAATATGAAGCAGTTAAACGAGAAGAAAGAGTGAGGTTGTAGAACAATTAACAAACATATGACGTAAAATGTAGCTATTTTGAAGCAGTTAATCCAGATAAAAATGAGGTTGTTGAACGATTAAGGAACATATGCCTTGTAAAAACGTAGCAATTATGAGGCAGTTAAACGAGAAGAAAAAGTGAGTTGTTGAACAATTAAGGAAATATGCCATGTAAAAAGTAGCAAATTTGAAGCAGTTAATCGAGAAGAATGAGTGAGGTTGTTGAACAATTAACGACCATATGCCATGTAAAAAAGTAGAAATTATGAAACAGTTAAACGAGAAGAAAGAATAAGTTTGTTGAATGATTAATGAACATATGCCATGTAAAAAAGTAGCAATTATGAAGCAGTAAAGGAGAAGAAAGAGTGAGGTTGTTGAACAATTAACGACCATATGTCTTGTAAAAACGTAGCAATTAAAATGCAGTTAAACGAGAAGAAAGAGTGAGGTTGTAGAACAATTAACAAACATATGACGTAAAATGTAGCTATTTTGAAGCAGTTAATCCAGAAAAAAATGAGGTTGTTGAACGATTAAGGAACATATGCCTTGTAAAAACGTAGCAATTATGAGGCAGTTAAACGAGAAGAAAAAGTGAGTTGTTGAACAATTAAGGAAATATGCCATGTAAAAAGTATCAAATTTGAAGCAGTTAATCGAGAAGAATGAGTGAGGTTGTTGAACAATTAACGACCATATGCCATGTAAAAAAGTAGAAATTATGAAACAGTTAAACGAGAAGAAAGAATAGGTTTCTTGAATGATTAATGAACATATGCCATGTAAAAAAGTAGCAATTATGAAGCAGTAAAGGAGAAGAAAGAGTGAGGTTGTTGAACAATTAACGACCATATGTCTTGTAAAAACGTAGCAATTATAATGCAGTTAAACGAGAAGAAAGAGTGAGGTTGTAGAACAATTAACAAACATATGACGTGAAATGTAGCTATTTTGAAGCAGTTAATCCAGAAAAAAATGAGGTTGTTGAACGATTAAGGAACATATGCCTTGTAAAAACGTAGCAATTATGAGGCAGTTAAACGAGAAGAAAAAGTGAGTTGTTGAACAATTAAGGAAATATGCCATGTAAAAAGTAGTAAATTTGAAGTAGTTAATCGAGAAGAATGAGTGAGGTTGTTGAACAATTAAGGAAATATGCCATGTAAAAACGTAGCAATTATGAAACAGTTAAACGAGACGAAAGAGTGAGGCTTTTGAACAATTAACGAATATATACCAAATAAAAAAGTAGCAATATGAAGCAGTTAAACGAGAAGAAAGAGTGAGGTTGTAGAACAATTAACAAACATATGACGTAAAATGTAGCTATTTTGAAGCAGTTAATCCAGAAAAAAATGAGGTTGTTGAACGATTAAGGAACATATGCCTTGTAAAAACGTAGCAATTATGAGGCAGTTAAACGAGAAGAAAAAGTGAGTTGTTGAACAATTAAGGAAATATGCCATGTAAAAAGTAGCAAATTTGAAGCAGTTAATCGAGAAGAATGAGTGAGGTTGTTGAACAATTAACGACCATATGCCATGTAAAAAAGTAGAAATTATGAAACAGTTAAACGAGAAGAAAGAATAAGTTTGTTGAATGATTAATGAACATATGCCATGTAAAAAAGTAGCAATTATGAAGCAGTAAAGGAGAAGAAAGAGTGAGGTTGTTGAACAATTAACGACCATATGTCTTGTAAAAACGTAGCAATTATAATGCAGTTAAACGAGAAGAAAGAGTGAGGTTGTAGAACAATTAACAAACATATGACGTAAAATGTAGCTATTTTGAAGCAGTTAATCCAGAAAAAATGAGGTTGTTGAACGATTAAGGAACATATGCCTTGTAAAAACGTAGCAATTATGAGGCAGTTAAACGAGAAGAAAAAGTGAGTTGTTGAACAATTAAGGAAATATGCCATGTAAAAAGTAGCAAATTTGAAGCAGTTAATCGAGAAGAATGAGTGAGGTTGTTGAACAATTAACGACCATATGCCATATAAAAAAGTTGAAATTATGAAACAGTTAAACGAGAAGAAAGAATAAGTTTGTTGAATGATTAATGAACATATGCCATGTAAAAAAGTAGCAATTATGAAGCAGTAAAGGAGAAGAAAGAGTGAGGTTGTTGAATATTTAACAACCATATGTCTTGTAAAAACGTAGCAATTATAATGCAGTTAAACGAGAAGAAAGAGTGAGGTTGTAGAACAATTAACAAACATATGACGTAAAATGTAGCTATTTTGAAGCAGTTAATCCAGAAAAAAATGAGGTTGTTGAACGATTAAGGAACATATGCCTTGTAAAAACGTAGCAATTATGAGGCAGTTAAACGAGAAGAAAAAGTGAGTTGTTGAACAGTTAAGGAAATATGCCATGTAAAAAGTAGCAAATTTGAAGCAGTTAATCGAGAAGAATGAGTGAGGTTGTTGAACAATTAACGACCATATGCCATGTAAAAAAGTAGAAATTATGAAACAGTTAAACGAGAAGAAAGAATAAGTTTGTTGAATGATTAATGAACATATGCCATGTAAAAAAGTAGCAATTATGAAGCAGTAAAGGAGAAGAAAGAGTGAGGTTGTTGAACAATTAACGACCATATGTCTTGTAAAAACGTAGCAATTATAATGCAGTTAAACGAGAAGAAAGAGTGAGGTTGTAGAACAATTAACAAACATATGACGTGAAATGTAGCTATTTTGAAGCAGTTAATCCAGAAAAAAATGAGGTTGTTGAACGATTAAGGAACATATGCCTTGTAAAAACGTAGCAATTATGAGGCAGTTAAAGGAGAAGAAAAAGTGAGTTGTTGAACAATTAACAAACATATGACGTAAAATGTAGCTATTTTGAAGCAGTTAATCCAGAAAAAATGAGGTTGTTGAACGATTAAGGAACATATGCCTTGTAAAAACGTAGCAATTATGAGGCAGTTAAACGAGAAGAAAAAGTGAGTTGTTGAACAATTAAGGAAATATGCCATGTAAAAAGTATCAAATTTGAAGCAGTTAATCGAGAAGAATGAGTGAGGTTGTTGAACAATTAACGACCATATGCCATGTAAAAAAGTAGAAATTATGAAACAGTTAAATGAGAAGAAAGAATAAGTTTGTTGAATGATTAATGAACATATGCCATGTAAAAAAGTAGCAATTATGAAGCAGTAAAGGAGAAGAAAGAGTTAGGTTGTTGAACAATTAACGACCATATGTCTTGTAAAAACGTAGCAATTATAATGCAGTTAAACGAGAAGAAAGAGTGAGGTTGTAGAACAATTAACAAACATATGACGTAAAATGTAGCTATTTTGAAGCAGTTAATCCAGAAAAAATGAGGTTGTTGAACGATTAAGGAACATATGCCTTGTAAAAACGTAGCAATTATGAGGCAGTTAAACGAGAAGAAAAAGTGAGTTGTTGAACAATTAAGGAAATATGCCATGTAAAAAGTAGCAAATTTGAAGCAGTTAATCGAGAAGAATGAGTGAGGTTGTTGAACAATTAACGACCATATGCCATGTAAAAAAGTAGAAATTATGAAACAGTTAAACGAGAAGAAAGAATAAGTTTGTTGAATGATTAATGAACATATGCCATGTAAAAAAGTAGCAATTATGAAGCAGTAAAGGAGAAGAAAGAGTGAGGTTGTTGAATATTTAACGACCATATGTCTTGTAAAAACGTAGCAATTATAATGCAGTTAAACGAGAAGAAAGAGTGAGGTTGTAGAACAATTAACAAACATATGTGACGTAAAATGTAGCTATTTTGAAGCAGTTAATCCAGAAAAAAATGAGGTTGTTGAACGATTAAGGAACATATGCCTTGTAAAAACGTAGCAATTATGAGGCAGTTAAACGAGAAGAAAAAGTGAGTTGTTGAACAATTAAGGAAATATGCCATGTAAAAAGTAGCAAATTTGAAGCAGTTAATCGAGAAGAATGAGTGAGGTTGTTGAACAATTAACGACCATATGCCATGTAAAAAAGTAGAAATTATGAAACAGTTAAACGAGAAGAAAGAATAAGTTTGTTGAATGATTAATGAACATATGCCATGTAAAAAAGTAGCAATTATGAAGCAGTAAAGGAGAAGAAAGAGTGAGGTTGTTGAACAATTAACGACCATATGTCTTGTAAAAACGTAGCAATTATAATGCAGTTAAACGAGAAGAAAGAGTGAGGTTGTAGAACAATTTACAAACATATGTGACGTAAAATGTAGCTATTTTGAAGCAGTTAATCCAGAAAAAAATGAGGTTGTTGAACGATTAAGGAACATATGCCTTGTAAAAACGTAGCAATTATGAGGCAGTTAAACGAGAAGAAAAAGTGAGTTGTTGAACAATTAAGGAAATATGCCATGTAAAAAGTAGTAAATTTGAAGCAGTTAATCGAGAAGAATGAGTGAGGTTGTTGAACAATTAAGGAAATATGCCATGTAAAAACGTAGCAATTATGAAACAGTTAAACGAGACGAAAGAGTGAGGCTTTTGAACAATTAACGAATATATACCAAATAAAAAAGTAGCAATATGAAGCAGTTAAACGAGAAGAAAGAGTGAGGTTGTAGAACAATTAACAAACATATGACGTAAAATGTAGCTATTTTGAAGCAGTTAATCCAGAAAAAAATGAGGTTGTTGAACGATTAAGGAACATATGCCTTGTAAAAACGTAGCAATTATGAGGCAGTTAAACGAGAAGAAAAAGTGAGTTGTTGAACAATTAAGGAAATATGCCATGTAAAAAGTAGCAAATTTGAAGCAGGTAATCGAGAAGAATGAGTGAGGTTGTTGAACAATTAACGACCATATGCCATGTAAAAAAGTAGAAATTATGAAACAGTTAAACGAGAAGAAAGAATAAGTTTGTTGAATGATTAATGAACATATGCCATGTAAAAAAGTAGCAATTATGAAGCAGTAAAGGAGAAGAAAGAGTGAGGTTGTTGAACAATTAACGACCATATGTCTTGTAAAAACGTAGCAATTATAATGCAGTTAAACGAGAAGAAAGAGTGAGGTTGTAGAACAATTAACAAACATATGACGTAAAATGTAGCTATTTTGAAGCAGTTAATCCAGAAAAAATGAGGTTGTTGAACGATTAAGGAACATATGCCTTGTAAAAACGTAGCAATTATGAGGCAGTTAAACGAGAAGAAAAAGTGAGTTGTTGAACAATTAAGGAAATATGCCATGTAAAAAGTAGCAAATTTGAAGCAGTTAATCGAGAAGAATGAGTGAGGTTGTTGAACAATTAACGACCATATGCCATGTAAAAAAGTAGAAATTATGAAACAGTTAAACGAGAAGAAAGAATAAGTTTGTTGAATGATTAATGAACATATGCCATGTAAAAAAGTAGCAATTATGAAGCAGTAAAAGAGAAGAAAGAGTGAGGTTGTTGAATATTTAACGACCATATGTCTTGTAAAAACGTAGCAATTATAATGCAGTTAAACGAGAAGAAAGAGTGAGGTTGTAGAACAATTAACAAACATATGACGTAAAATGTAGCTATTTTGAAGCAGTTAATCCAGAAAAAAATGAGGTTGTTGAACGATTAAGGAACATATGCCTTGTAAAAACGTAGCAATTATGAGGCAGTTAAACGAGAAGAAAAAGTGAGTTGTTGAACAATTAAGGAAATATGCCATGTAAAAAGTAGCAAATTTGAAGCAGTTAATCGAGAAGAATGAGTGAGGTTGTTGAACAATTGACGACCATATGCCATGTAAAAAAGTAGAAATTATGAAACAGTTAAACGAGAAGAAAGAATAAGTTTGTTGAATGATTAATGAACATATGCCATGTAAAAAAGTAGCAATTATGAAGCAGTAAAGGAGAAGAAAGAGTGAGGTTGTTGAACAATTAACGACCATATGTCTTGTAAAAACGTAGCAATTATAATGCAGTTAAACGAGAAGAAAGAGTGAGGTTGTAGAACAATTAACAAACATATGACGTGAAATGTAGCTATTTTGAAGCAGTTAATCCAGAAAAAAATGAGGTTGTTGAACGATTAAGGAACATATGCCTTGTAAAAACGTAGCAATTATGAGGCAGTTAAACGAGAAGAAAAAGTGAGTTGTTGAACAATTAAGGAAATATGCCATGTAAAAAGTAGCAAATTTGAAGCAGTTAATCGAGAAGAATGAGTGAGGTTGTTGAACAATTAACGACCATATGCCATGTAAAAAAGTAGAAATTATGAAACAGTTAAACGAGAAGAAAGAATAAGTTTGTTGAATGATTAATGAACATATGCCATGTAAAAAAGTAGCAATTATGAAGCAGTAAAGGAGAAGAAAGAGTGAGGTTGTTGAACAATTAACGACCATATGTCTTGTAAAAACGTAGCAATTATAATGCAGTTAAACGAGAAGAAAGAGTGAGGTTGTAGAACAATTAACAAACATATGACGTGAAATGTAGCTATTTTGAAGCAGTTAATCCAGAAAAAAATGAGGTTGTTGAACGATTAAGGAACATATGCCTTGTAAAAACGTAGCAATTATGAGGCAGTTAAACGAGAAGAAAAAGTGAGTTGTTGAACAATTAAGGAAATATGCCATGTAAAAAGTAGCAAATTTGAAGCAGTTAATCGAGAAGAATGAGTGAGGTTGTTGAACAATTAACGACCATATGCCATGTAAAAAAGTAGAAATTATGAAACAGTTAAACGAGAAGAAAGAATAAGTTTGTTGAATGATTAATGAACATATGCCATGTAAAAAAGTAGCAATTATGAAGCAGTAAAGGAGAAGAAAGAGTGAGGTTGTTGAACAATTAACGACCATATGTCTTGTAAAAACGTAGCATTTATAATGCAGTTAAACGAGAAGAAAGAGTGAGGTTGTAGAACAATTAACAAACATATGACGTAAAATGTAGCTATTTTGAAGCAGTTAATCCAGAAAAAAATGAGGTTGTTGAACGATTAAGGAACATATGCCTTGTAAAAACGTAGCAATTATGAGGCAGTTAAACGAGAAGAAAAAGTGAGTTGTTGAACAATTAAGGAAATATGCCATGTAAAAAGTAGCAAATTTGAAGCAGTTAATCGAGAAGAATGAGTGAGGTTGTTTAACAATTAAGGAAATATGCCATGTAAAAACGTAGCAATTATGAAGCAGTTAAACGAGACGAAAGAGTGAGGCTTTTGAACAATTAACGAATATATACCAAATAAAAAAGTAGCAATATGAAGCACTTAAACGAGAAGACAGAGTGAAGTTGTTGAACAATTAACGAACATATGCCATGTAAAAAGTAAAAAAATTTGAAGCAGTTAATCGAGAAGAAAGAGTGAGGTTGTTGAACAATTAACAAGTATGCGATAGGTAAACTAGAAATGACCATGAAGCTGTTGAACGAGAGACAAGCATAAGGTTAATAAAGAATTAGCAAGTGCGATAGGTAAACTAGGTAAAACTAGGTAAAAGCATGAGGTTGTTGAACAATAACAAACATATGCTATGTGAAAATTAGAAATTATAAAACAGTTGAACGATATGTAATCATGAAGTTGAACAATTGAAAAGTAGGCTTATATACTATGGGAAAAAGTAGCAATTATAATGCAGTTAAACGAGAGGAAAGAGTGAGAGTGTTGAACAATTAACAAGAATATGCTAGGTTAAAATAAAAATAATAAATGAAAGCTGCTAATGCGTGTAACATCTGCAGCAATCTCTGATCGAGAGTTGAGAATGAAGATAATAAGAATGAAGGTGATTTTTGGAATATGAAGCCGTTATTAAAGAAGTAGTTTTTAGAAGTGTGTAAGATCGTCAAGACTTCGTTGTTTCGGGGACGTATGGAAAGATTTGTACCGCGCGCGCTCTCACACATTCATATCAAATTACCTTGGCTAGACTACACGATGCGATGCAATAATTCCTTGAACGTCCCTTTTAATTCCGTTTGAAGAATTACAATAATCGGTGGTAAGGAAGGCTCGGTGAGTATTGTGTGGACAGACATTGTCGTGCCTGGCGTTGTCATTATCTCCAAGATAATGATACGGGATGGTCCCATGTCGCCGGCCAAACCCTCACTTAGCTCGGCAAAATGAAATAGCTATTTATTTCCTGTCCATGCCCCTGCTCCTGCTCCGGCCCTGGGTCTACGTATCTCGTGTTTTACCAATGCTTACAGCCCCTGGAAACAGGTTCCTTGTAACATTTTACAGTGTTTGTTTCTATGTTGCCCTACTAATACGTAATGTATAAGTGAATATACTGCTAAAAGTAGTCTATAAGTTTATACACTACTAAATGTGTATGTGTATACACTACTAAATATGTCTTAATACACTGCTAAATGTGTAAGCATATAATACTAAATTTAAGTTTATACACTACTAAATGTGTAAGTTTATACACTACTAAATGTGTAAGTATATTTACTACTAAATGTCTTAGTGTATAAACTACTAAATGTGTAAGCATATACTACTCAATGTGTAAGTTTATACACTACTAAATCTGTGACTTTATACACTACGAAATGTGTAAGTGTACACACTACTAAATTTGTAACTTTATTCACTCCTAAATTTGTAAGTGTATACACTACTAACTGTGTAAGCATATACTACTAAATGTGTCAGTGTATATACCACTAAATTTGTAAGTATATATACTACTAAATGTGTAAGCATATACTACTAAATGTGTCAGTGTATATACCACTAAATTTGTAAGTATATATACTACTAAATGTGTAAGCATATACTACTAAATGTGTCAGTGTATATACCACTAAATGTGTAAGTGTATATACTACAAAATGTGTAAGCATATACTACTAAATGTGTAGGTGTATATACTACAAGATGTGTAAGGATATACTACTAAATGTGTAAATTTATACACTACTAAATGTGTAATCATATACTACTAAATGTGTAAGTTTATACACTACTAAATGTGTGACTATACACTACGAAATGTGTAAGTGTATACACTACTAAATGTGTAAGCATTTACTACTAAATGTGAAAGTAACAGTAAACTACTGTTAAAATAATTCTGTATAAATAATGTGTAAGTCCGTAGACTCTATTGTTACCAAATTTACACACTTATACATTCAAAATGTGTAAAAGAAGTCTAACAAACTTCAATAGAGTAGCCCTCATTTTCATGTAATGTAGTCGCATGATGGTCCCTTTGTCCTTATGGTTTTACTAAGAACAAATACAGTAGCCTAATCTAAAAAAAACCGTTATTTATGTTTATTATAACATATATAAAGTCCCTGAGTGCATCATTTACTAAACCAAGAAAAAAAAATATAATAATTTATTAATAATCAAATGATCCAGAATTTTTGTTCTCATACGCGTTTCAGTGGCATAGTCTTCATACCATCATTCCACAAATTCTAAATTATAACTTTTAGGTATTGTATTTTAAATCAACTGTAGCTCTAAACAGGTCTCGTATTTCAGAACTTGTGTACTGCTGTTGTTGATGATGATGATGATGACGACGATGTGACGCAACATTCACGCGCGCACGTACACAAATACACATAACTTGTGCGTGAGGAATTTCAGAAAATTAGAGGCGTAAGTAAATTTTTAATCATAAAAATAGTGTTTAAATTTAGTTTTCAAATTTAGTTTAGATTATTAAAACCGGATGTGCGCAGGATCCGGAAGCAGGTCTACCTCCACACACAATAAAGCGGATTTACAGAATTAAATTAGTATAAAATTGTAGTACCAATAGTTCGATGAGTAAAGACGAGAACAGCCATAGTGAGGACGTCTATCCAGGACTGTAGAACGTACGAACAGAATGCGTCACTTTACCGGTGCTTTTAGCAGGTGTAATTTGTGAAAATAAAACACCCTAGGCAAAAAACTAGAGCGCAGAAAAGCAGGGCTACTGATGGAATCGGTGTGTACTTTAATAGAAGACCGGAAGAAGGTGGATTTCTGTGGTGACTGCCCCAAGCGCCACTAATGACCGGGCCTAAACACTGCGGCGCGCAGATAGAAATTCATTAAAAGTCAATTGTGAAACTTTTGGGAAACAAACGGCCATTCATAGTGCGGTCCGTGAATGGACGCTTCTTTGGGCTCTGCCGACTAAGAGGCTGCGTTTAGTTTCATCTCATTACAGCATTAAGCCCTACTTCTGTGCGAGCGAAGCGCCATTTACTTATTATATTTTTTCAATTCCTTCTATCCGTCACACTCTCCTCATATATATATATATATATATATATATATATATATATATATATGTTAAAATTTTCAATCTTTAATAAAATACTTTTTATTCATCCACTCAAGTTCAGATACATTTTTTAATCTTGTGGTGGAAGACTTTTGACGTTGATACAGTTTTTTTTCAAATATTAATTCATTAATTAGATTTAATGAATTAATCCTAGTTTTATATGGGATAAATACTTTTCACAAAAGGGGCAAGATATGCAATATAGTTATTTCGTCCCATTTAGCTTGAAATAAGTGATAACATTAAATTTCATATAACACCTGATTTTATGTTAAAGGTTATGTGGTAGAATAGCTGTTTTAACTCATAGGTTATGTTACTTTATTTATAATGATTGTAATTATTCAATAAAAAGTAACTAAAATTACATTTTCTTTGCTGACCCAAGTAGGAATTGACTTTAAAAGATTTTTGTTTATATTATTTGTTTACAAAAACTAAATATTTTTACATTTTTTGTAATATTACATGCATGAGCGGAGTTAAACAAAGATTGGAATTGCCTCCCCCCCCCTCAACTTTCTGGACAGGTGTATAATTTTTTGTAATTAAAATCAAAGACGACAAGAAATATACTTGGCAGAATCAGTTATTTTGATCGTATGCGAGTTATTTTCTAAATAAGACTGTAAGATCAAAGAAAAATATGAACTTTAATTTAACCTTACAAGACATGATGTTCAAATTAAAATGTTGGGAATCGTTTAAGACAAAATTTGGTATTTATCGTTACGTTTCTCATAGAAAAAATCAGGGTTTTTTTTGACGTTGCTACATTCGAAATAATTAAAAAATATTAAATTTTGCAAAGCTATATTTCTAAAACGTTTTGATTTGTGTTCTATGGGAAACATATCGTTGAATACCATACCGGTACCATAACCTTTAGCCCAACTAACTTAATAAAAAAATTGTTTAAAACACGTACTTTATGATGTAAGTGTTTGGATACTGGCTCATTGACGACAAACTTTTAAATGTTCTCTACTTTGAGGGGAGGTACCCCCGGACCCATTTGATAACCTTAGGGCAATCTTATACTTCCCCCAGAATAAAATCTGTAGTCCCATGACTATGAGAATAATAGGCGGAATTATTTCAATTGTTGAAAAGGATACATTTAAGTTTTTACATGGCTGTGCTATATTAAAACGTTATTCAAAGGTGCAGCTTTAAAAATGATTATCGTTTGATTCAAACTAAAACTATTTGTTCCAACAAGTATGTTTAAAGATGTAGGTTGTGCTTAAGTAAGGCTCTGAGAGGCTGAAGCACGCACTGAGAGAAAGATGATTACATGTGATAAAAGTTGTACGTAAATATGGCATTCTGTAAATTTTAACTAAGGTGATTCGGATGTTTGTGGAAAGCAAATCGAAAGCAGCTAGGCTGAAATACTGGTAACTAACTTTGAAAGAAGTAACTAGCCAATGATGCTCATAATGATACAATCCTTAGGCATGGTCACTGATACAAAATGGAGCACTACTTAAAAGACTATATAGTCACTGATACAAAATGGAGCACTACTTATACACTATATAGTCACTGATAGAAATGAAACGATCTTTAGACATGGTCACTGATACAAAATGGAGCAATACTTATAGACTATATAGTCACTGATACAAATGAAACGATCTTTAGACATGGCCACTGATACAAAATGAAGCACTACTTATAGACTATATAGTCACTGATACAAACGAAACGATCTTTAGACATGGTCACTGATACAAAATGAAGCACTAATTATAGACTATATAGTCACTGATACAAATGAAACGATCTTTAGACATGATCACTAATACAAAATGGAGCACTACTTATAGACTATATAGTCACTGATACAAATGAAACGATCTTTAGACATGGTCACTGATACAAAATGGAGCACTACTTATAGACTATATAGTCACTGATACAAACGAAACGATCTTTAGACATGGTCACTGATACAAAATGAAGCACTACTTATAGACTATATAGTCACTGATACAAAATGGAGCACTACTTATACACTATATAGTCACTGATACAAATGAAACGATCTCTAGACATGGTCACTGATACAAAATGAAGCACTACTTATAGACTATATAGTCACTGATACAAACGAAACGATCTCTAGACATGGTCACTGATACAAAATGATGCACTACTTATAGAATATATAAACACTGATACAAATGAAACGATCTCTAGACATGGTCACTGATACAAAATGAAGCACTACTTATAGACTATATAGTCACTGATACAAATGAAACGATCTCTAGACATGGTCACTGATACAAAATGAAGCACTACCTATAGACTATATAGTCACTGATACAAACGAAACGATCTTTAGACATGGTCACTGATACAAAATGGAGCACTACTTATAGACTATATAGTCACTGATACAAATGGAACAATCCTTAGCCATGGTCACTGATACAAAATGAAGCACTACTTATAAACTATATAGTCACTGATACAAATGAAACGATCTCTAGACATGGTCACTGATACAAAATGAAGCACTACTTATAGACTATATAGTCACTGATACAAACGAAACGATCTCTAGACATGGTCACTGATACAAAATGATGCACTACTTATAGAATATATAAACACTGATACAAATGAAACGATCTCTAAACATGGTCAATGATACAAAATGGAGCACTACTTATAGACTATATAGTCACTGATACAAACGAAACGATCTCTAGACATGGTCACTGATACAAAATGAAGCACTACTTATAGACTATATAGTCACTGATACAAACGAAACGATCTCTAGACATGGACACTGATACAAAATAAAGCTCTACTTATAGACTATATAGTCACTGATACAAACGAAACGATGTCTAGACATGGTCACTGATACAAAATGGAGCAATACTTATAGACTATATAGTCACTGATACAAACGAAACGATCTCTAGACATGGTCACTGATACAAAACGAAGCACTACTTATAGACTATATAGTCACTGATACAAATTGAACATTCCTTAGCCATGGTTACTGATTCAAAATGAAGCACTACTTATAGACTATATAGTCACTGATACAAATGAAACGATCTTTAGACATGGTCACTGATACAAAATGAAGCACTACTTATAGACTATATAGTCACTGATACAAACGAAACGATCTCTAGACATGGTCACTGATACAAAATGATGCACTACTTATAGAATATATAAACACTGATACAAATGAAACGATCTCTAGACATGGTCACTGATACAAAATGGAGCACTACTTATAGACTATATAGTCACTGATACAAACGAAACGATCTCTAGACATGGTCACTGATACAAAATGAAGCACTACTTATAGACTATATAGTCACTGATACAAACGAAACGATCTCTAGACATGGACACTGATAAAAAATAAAGCTCTACTTATAGACTATATAGTCACTGATACAAACGAAACAATCTTTAGACATGGTCACTGATACAAAATGAAGCACTACTTATAGACTATATAGTCACTGATACAAACGAAACGATGTCTAGACATGGTCACTGATACAAAATGGAGCAATACTTATAGATTATATAGTCACTGATACAAACGAAACGATCTCTAGACATGGTCACTGATACAAAATGAAGTACTACTTATAGACTATATAGTCACTGATACAAATGGAACATTCCTTAGCCATGGTTACTGATTCAAAATGAAGCACTACTTATAGACTATATAGTCACTGATACAAATGAAACGATCTTTAGACATGGTCACTGATACAAAATGAAGCATTACTTATAGACTATATAGTCACTGATACAAATGAAACGATCTCTAGACATGGTCACTGATTCAAAATGGAGCACTACTTATAGACTATATAGTCACTCATACAAATGAAACGATATTCAGACATGGTCACTGATACAAAATGGAGCACTACTTATAGACTATATAGTCACTGATACAAATGAAACGATCTCTAGACGTGGTCACTGATACAAAATGGAGCACTACTTATAGACTATATAGTCACTGATACAAATGAAACGATCTCTAGACATGGTCACTGATACAAAATGAAGCACTACTTATAGACTATATAGTCACTGATACAAATGGAACATTCCTTAGCCATGGTTACTGATTCAAAATGAAGCACTACTTATAGACTATATAGTCACTGATACAAAATGGAGCACTACTTATACACTATATAGTCACTGATACCAATGAAACGATCTTTAGACATGGTCACTGATACAAAATGGAGCAATACTTATAGACTATATAGTCACTGATACAAATGAAACGATCTTTAGACATGGTCACTGATACAAAATGGAGCACTACTTATAGACTATATAGTCACTGATAAAAATGAAACGATCTTTAGACATGGTCACTGATACAAAATGAAGCACTACTTATAGACTATATAGTCACTGATACAAACGAAACGAACTCTCGACATGGTCACTGATACAAAATGAAGTACTACTTATAGACTATATAGTCACTGATACAAATGGAACATTCCTTAGCCATGGTTACTGATTCAAAATGAAGCACTACTTATAGACTATATAGTCACTGATACAAATGAAACGATCTTTAGACATTTTCACTGATACAAAATGGAGCACTACTTATAGACTATATAGTCACTGATACAAACGAAACGATCTTTAGACATGGTCACTGATACAAAATGAAGCACTACTTATTGACTATATAGTCACTGATACAAAATGGAGCATTACTTATACACTATATAGTCACTGATACAAATGAAACGATCTCTAGACATGGTCACTGATACAAAATGAAGCACTACTTATAGACTATATAGTCACTGATACAAACGAAACGATCTCTAGATATGGTCACTGATACAAAATGATGCACTACTTATAGAATATATAAACACTGATACAAATGAAACGATCTCTAGACATGGTCACTGATACAAAATGAAGCACTACTTATAGACTATATAGTCACTGATACAAATGAAACGATCTCTAGACATGGTCACTGATACAAAATGAAGCACTACCTATAGACTATATAGTCACAGATACAAACGAAACGATCTTTAGACATGGTCACTGATACAAAATGGAGCACTACTTATAGACTATATAGTCACTGATACAAATGGAACAATCCTTAGCCATGGTCACTGATACAAAATGAAGCACTACTTATAAACTATATAGTCATTGATACAAATGAAACGATCTCTAGACATGGTCACTGATACAAAATGAAGCACTACTTATAGACTATATAGTCACTGATACAAACGAAACGATCTCTAGACATGGTCACTGATACAAAATGATGCACTACCTATAGAATATATAAACACTGATACAAATGAAACGATCTCTAGACATGGTCACTGATACAAAATGGAGCACTACTTATAGACTATATAGTCACTGATACAAACGAAACGATGTCTAGACATGGTCACTGATACAAAATGGAGCAATACTTATAGACTATATAGTCACTGATACAAACGAAACGATCTCTAGACATGGACACTGATACAAAATAAAGCTCTACTTATAGACTATATAGTCACTGATACAAACGAAACAATCTTTAGACATGGTCACTGATACAAAATGAAGCACTACTTATAGACTATATAGTCACTGATACAAACGAAACGATGTCTAGACATGGTCACTGATACAAAATGGAGCAATACTTATAGACTATATAGTCACTGATACAAACGAAACGATCTCTAGACATGGTCACTGATACAAAATGAAGTACTACCTATAGACTATATAGTCACTGATACAAATGGAACATTCCTTAGCCATGGTTACTGATTCAAAATGAAGCACTACTTATAGACTATATAGTCACTGATACAAACGAAACGATCTCTAGACATGGTCACTGATACAAAATGATGCACTACTTATAGAATATATAAACACTGATACAAATGAAACGATCTCTAGACATGGTCACTGATACAAAATGGAGCACTACTTATAGACTATATAGTCAATGATACAAACGAAACGATCTTTAGACAAGGTCACTGATACAAAATGAAGCACTACTTATAGACTATATAGTCATTGATACAAACGAAACGATCTCTAGACATGGACACTGATACAAAATAAAGCTCTACTTATAGACTATATAGTCACTGATACAAACGAAACGATGTCTAGACATGGTCACTGATACAAAATGGAGCAATACTTATAGACTATATAGTCACTGATACAAGCGAAACGATCTCTCGACATGGTCACTGATACAAAATGAAGTACTACTTATAGACTATATAGTCACTGATACAAATGGAACATTCCTTAGCCATGGTTACTGATTCAAAATGAAGCACTACTTATAGACTATATAGTCACTGATACAAATGAAACGATCTTTAGACATGGTCACTGATACAAAATGAAGCACTACTTATAGACTATATAGTCACTGATACAAACGAAACGATCTCTAGACATGGTCACTGATACAAAATGATGCACTACTTATAGAATATATAAACACTGATACAAATGAAACGATCTCTAGACATGGTCACTGATACAAAATGGAGCACTACTTATAGACTATATAGTCAATGATACAAACGAAACGATCTTTAGACAAGGTCACTGATACAAAATGAAGCACTACTTATAGACTATATAGTCACTGATACAAAATGGAGCACTACTTATACACTATATAGTCACTGATACAAATGAAAGGATCTCTAGACATGGTCACTGATACAAAATGAAGCACTACTTATAGACTATATAGTCACTGATACAAACGAAACGATCTCTAGACATGGTCACTGATACAAAATGATGCACTACTTATAGAATATATAAACACTGATACAAATGAAACGATCTCTAGACATGGTCACTGATACAAAATGAAGCACTACTTATAGACTATATAGTCACTGATACAAATGAAACGATCTCTAGACATGGTCACTGATACAAAATGAAGCACTACCTATAGACTATATAGTCACAGATACAAACGAAACAATCTTTAGACATGGTCACTGATACAAAATGGAGCACTACTTATAGACTATATAGTCACTGATACAAATGGAACAATCCTTAGCCATGGTCACTGATACAAAATGAAGCACTACTTATAAACTATATAATCACTGATACAAATGAAACGATCTCTAGACATGGTCACTGATACAAAATGAAGCACTACTTATAGACTATATAGTCACTGATACAAACGAAACGATCTCTAGACATGGTCACTGATACAAAATGATGCACTACCTATAGAATATATAAACACTGATACAAATGAAACGATCTCTAGACATGGTCACTGATACAAAATGGAGCACTACTTATAGACTATATAGTCACTGATACAAACGAAACGATGTCTAGACATGGTCACTGATACAAAATGGAGCAATACTTATAGACTATATAGTCACTGATACAAACGAAACGATCTCTAGACATGGACACTGATACAAAATAAAGCTCTACTTATAGACTATATAGTCACTGATACAAACGAAACAATCTTTAGACATGGTCACTGATACAAAATGAAGCACTACTTATAGACTATATAGTCACTGATACAAACGAAACGATGTCTAGACATGGTCACTGATACAAAATGGAGCAATACTTATAGACTATATAGTCACTGATACAAACGAAACGATCTCTAGACATGGTCACTGATAAAAAATGAAGTACTACCTATAGACTATATAGTCACTGATACAAATGGAAAATTCCTTAGCCATGGTTACTGATTCAAAATGAAGCACTACTTATAGACTATATAGTCACTGATACAAACGAAACGATCTCTAGACATGGTCACTGATACAAAATGATGCACTACTTATAGAATATATAAACACTGATACAAATGAAACGATCTCTAGACATGGTCACTGATACAAAATGGAGCACTACTTATAGACTATATAGTCAATGATACAAACGAAACGATCTTTAGACAAGGTCACTGATACAAAATGAAGCACTACTTATAGACTATATAGTCACTGATACAAACGAAACGATCTCTAGACATGGACACTGATACAAAATAAAGCTCTACTTATAGACTATATAGTCACTGATACAAACGAAACGATGTCTAGACATGGTCACTGATACAAAATGGAGCAATACTTATAGACTATATAGTCACTGATACAAACGAAACGAACTCTCGACATGGTCACTGATACAAAATGAAGTACTACTTATAGACTATATAGTCACTGATACAAATGGAACATTCCTTAGCCATGGTTACTGATTCAAAATGAAGCACTACTTATAGACTATATAGTCACTGATACAAATGAAACGATCTTTAGACATGGTCACTGATACAAAATGAAGCACTACTTATAGACTATATAGTCACTGATACAAACGAAACGATCTCTAGACATGGTCACTGATACAAAATGATGCACTACTTATAGAATATATAAACACTGATACAAATGAAACGATCTCTAGACATGGTCACTGATACAAAATGGAGCACTACTTATAGACTATATAGTCAATGATACAAACGAAACGATCTTTAGACAAGGTCACTGATACAAAATGAAGCACTACTTATAGACTATATAGTCACTGATACAAAATGGAGCACTACTTATACACTATATAGTCACTGATACAAATGAAAGGATCTCTAGACATGGTCACTGATACAAAATGAAGCACTACTTATAGACTATATAGTCACTGATACAAACGAAACGATCTCTAGACATGGTCACTGATACAAAATGATGCACTACTTATAGAATATATAAACACTGATACAAATGAAACGATCTCTAGACATGGTCACTGATACAAAATGAAGCACTACTTATAGACTATATAGTCACTGATACAAATGAAACGATCTCTAGACATGGTCACTGATACAAAATGAAGCACTACCTATAGACTATATAGTCACAGATACAAACGAAACAATCTTTAGACATGGTCACTGATACAAAATGGAGCACTACTTATAGACTATATAGTCACTGATACAAATGGAACAATCCTTAGCCATGGTCACTGATACAAAATGAAGCACTACTTATAAACTATATAATCACTGATACAAATGAAACGATCTCTAGACATGGTCACTGATACAAAATGAAGCACTACTTATAGACTATATAGTCACTGATACAAACGAAACGATCTCTAGACATGGTCACTGATCCAAAATGATGCACTACCTATAGAATATATAAACACTGATACAAATGAAACGATCTCTAGACATTGTCACTGATACAAAATGGAGCACTACTTATAGACTATATAGTCACTGATACAAACGAAACGATGTCTAGACATGGTCACTGATACAAAATGGAGCAATACTTATAGACTATATAGTCACTGATACAAACGAAACGATCTCTAGACATGGACACTGATACAAAATAAAGCTCTACTTATAGACTATATAGTCACTGATACAAACGAAACAATCTTTAGACATGGTCACTGATACAAAATGAAGCACTACTTATAGACTATATAGTCACTGATACAAACGAAACGATGTCTAGACATGGTCACTGATACAAAATGGAGCAATACTTATAGACTATATAGTCACTGATACAAACGAAACGATCTCTAGACATGGTCACTGATACAAAATGATGCACTACTTATAGAATATATAAACACTGATACAAATGAAACGATCTCTAGACATGGTCACTGATACAAAATGAAGCACTACTTATAGACTATATAGTCACTGATACAAATGAAACGATCTCTAGACATGGTCACTGATACAAAATGAAGCACTACCTATAGACTATATAGTCACAGATACAAACGAAACAATCTTTAGACATGGTCACTGATACAAAATGGAGCACTACTTATAGACTATATAGTCACTGATACAAATGGAACAATCCTTAGCCATGGTCACTGATACAAAATGAAGCACTACTTATAAACTATATAATCACTGATACAAATGAAACGATCTCTAGACATGGTCACTGATACAAAATGAAGCACTACTTATAGACTATATAGTCACTGATACAAACGAAACGATCTCTAGACATGGTCACTGATCCAAAATGATGCACTACCTATAGAATATATAAACACTGATACAAATGAAACGATCTCTAGACATTGTCACTGATACAAAATGGAGCACTACTTATAGACTATATAGTCACTGATACAAACGAAACGATGTCTAGACATGGTCACTGATACAAAATGGAGCAATACTTATAGACTATATAGTCACTGATACAAACGAAACGATCTCTAGACATGGACACTGATACAAAATAAAGCTCTACTTATAGACTATATAGTCACTGATACAAACGAAACAATCTTTAGACATGGTCACTGATACAAAATGAAGCACTACTTATAGACTATATAGTCACTGATACAAACGAAACGATGTCTAGACATGGTCACTGATACAAAATGGAGCAATACTTATAGACTATATAGTCACTGATACAAACGAAACGATCTCTAGACATGGTCACTGATAAAAAATGAAGTACTACCTATAGACTATATAGTCACTGATACAAATGGAAAATTCCTTAGCCATGGTTACTGATTCAAAATGAAGCACTACTTATAGACTATATAGTCACTGATACAAACGAAACGATCTCTAGACATGGTCACTGATACAAAATGATGCACTACTTATAGAATATATAAACACTGATACAAATGAAACGATCTCTAGACATGGTCACTGATACAAAATGGAGCACTACTTATAGACTATATAGTCAATGATACAAACGAAACGATCTTTAGACAAGGTCACTGATACAAAATGAAGCACTACTTATAGACTATATAGTCACTGATACAAACGAAACGATCTCTAGACATGGACACTGATACAAAATAAAGCTCTACTTATAGACTATATAGTCACTGATACAAACGAAACGATGTCTAGACATGGTCACTGATACAAAATGGAGCAATACTTATAGACTATATAGTCACTGATACAAACGAAACGAACTCTCGACATGGTCACTGATACAAAATGAAGTACTACTTATAGACTATATAGTCACTGATACAAATGGAACATTCCTTAGCCATGGTTACTGATTCAAAATGAAGCACTACTTATAGACTATATAGTCACTGATACAAATGAAACGATCTTTAGACATGGTCACTGATACAAAATGAAGCACTACTTATAGACTATATAGTCACTGATACAAACGAAACGATCTCTAGACATGGTCACTGATACAAAATGATGCACTACTTATAGAATATATAAACACTGATACAAATGAAACGATCTCTAGACATGGTCACTGATACAAAATGGAGCACTACTTATAGACTATATAGTCAATGATACAAACGAAACGATCTTTAGACAAGGTCACTGATACAAAATGAAGCACTACTTATAGACTATATAGTCACTGATACAAAATGGAGCACTACTTATACACTATATAGTCACTGATACAAATGAAAGGATCTCTAGACATGGTCACTGATACAAAATGAAGCACTACTTATAGACTATATAGTCACTGATACAAACGAAACGATCTCTAGACATGGTCACTGATACAAAATGATGCACTACTTATAGAATATATAAACACTGATACAAATGAAACGATCTCTAGACATGGTCACTGATACAAAATGAAGCACTACTTATAGACTATATAGTCACTGATACAAATGAAACGATCTCTAGACATGGTCACTGATACAAAATGAAGCACTACCTATAGACTATATAGTCACAGATACAAACGAAACAATCTTTAGACATGGTCACTGATACAAAATGGAGCACTACTTATAGACTATATAGTCACTGATACAAATGGAACAATCCTTAGCCATGGTCACTGATACAAAATGAAGCACTACTTATAAACTATATAATCACTGATACAAATGAAACGATCTCTAGACATGGTCACTGATACAAAATGAAGCACTACTTATAGACTATATAGTCACTGATACAAACGAAACGATCTCTAGACATGGTCACTGATCCAAAATGATGCACTACCTATAGAATATATAAACACTGATACAAATGAAACGATCTCTAGACATTGTCACTGATACAAAATGGAGCACTACTTATAGACTATATAGTCACTGATACAAACGAAACGATGTCTAGACATGGTCACTGATACAAAATGGAGCAATACTTATAGACTATATAGTCACTGATACAAACGAAACGATCTCTAGACATGGACACTGATACAAAATAAAGCTCTACTTATAGACTATATAGTCACTGATACAAACGAAACAATCTTTAGACATGGTCACTGATACAAAATGAAGCACTACTTATAGACTATATAGTCACTGATACAAACGAAACGATGTCTAGACATGGTCACTGATACAAAATGGAGCAATACTTATAGACTATATAGTCACTGATACAAACGAAACGATCTCTAGACATGGTCACTGATACAAAATGAAGTACTACCTATAGACTATATAGTCACTGATACAAATGGAACATTCCTTAGCCATGGTTACTGATTCAAAATGAAGCACTACTTATAGACTATATAGTCACTGATACAAATGAAACGATCTTTAGACATGGTCACTGATACAAAATGAAGCACTACTTATAGACTATATAGTCACTGATACAAATGAAACGATCTCTAGACATGGTCACTGATACAAAATGGAGCACTACTTATAGACTATATAGTCACTGATACAAATGAAACGATCTCTAGACATGGTCACTGATACAAAATGGAGCACTACTTATAGACTATATAGTCACTGATACAAATGAAACGATCTCTAGACATGGTCACTGATACAAAATGAAGCACTACTTATAGACTATATAGTCACTGATACAAATGGAACATTCCTTAGCCGTGGTTACTGATTCAAAATGAAGCACTACTTATAGACTATATAGTCACTGATACAAAATGGAGCACTACTTATACACTATATAGTCACTGATACAAATGAAACGATCTTTAGACATGGTCACTGATACAAAATGGAGCAATACTTATAGACTATATAGTCACTGATACAAATGAAACGATCTTTAGACATGGTCACTGATACAAATGGAGCACTACTTATAGACTATATAGTCACTGATAAAAATGAAACGATCTTTAGACATGGTCACTGATACAAAATGAAGCACTACTTATAGACTATATAGTCACTGATACAAACGAAACGATCTTTAGACATGGTCACTGATACAAAATGAAGCACTAATTATAGACTATATAGTCACTGATACAAATGAAACGATCTTTAGACATGATCACTAATACAAAATGGAGCACTACTTATAGACTATATAGTCACTGATACAATTAAACGATCTTTAGACATGGTCACTGATACAAAATGGAGCACTACTTATAGACTATATAGTCACTGATACAAACGAAACGATCTTTAGACATGGTCACTGATACAAAATGAAGCACTACTTATTGACTATATAGTCAATGATACAAAATGGAGCACTACTTATACACAATATAGTCACTGATACAAATGAAACGATCTCTAGACATGGTCACTGATACAAAATGAAGCACTACTTATAGACTATATAGTCACTGATACAAACGAAACGATCTCTAGATATGGTCACTGATACAAAATGATGCACTACTTATAGAATATATAAACACTGATACAAATGAAACGATCTCTAGACATGGTCACTGATACAAAATGAAGCACTACTTATAGACTATATAGTCACTGATACAAATGAAACGATCTCTAGACATGGTCACTGATACAAAATGAAGCACTACCTATAGACTATATAGTCACAGATACAAACGAAACGATCTTTAGACATGGTCACTGATACAAAATGGAGCACTACTTATAGACTATATAGTCACTGATACAAATGGAACAATCCTAAGCCATGGTCACTGATACAAAATGAAGCACTACTTATAAACTATATAGTCATTGATACAATTGAAACGATCTCTAGACATGGTGACTGATACAAAATGAAGCACTACTTATAGACTATATAGTCACTGATACAAACGAAACGATCTCTAGACATGGTCACTGATACAAAATAATGCACTACCTATAGAATATATAAACACTGATACAAATGAAACGATCTCTAGACATGGTCACTGATACAAAATGGAGCACTACTTATAGACTATATAGTCACTGATACAAACGAAACGATCTCTAGACATGGTCACTGATACAAAATGAAGCACTACTTATAGACTATATAGTCACTGATACAAACGAAACGATCTCTAGACATGGACACTGATACAAGATAAAGCTCTACTTATAGACTATATAGTCACTGATACAAACGAAACGATGTCTAGACATGGTCACTGATACAAAATGGAGCAATACTTATAGACTATATAATCACTGATACAAACGAAACGATCTCTAGACATGGTCACTGATACAAAATGAAGCACTACTTATAGACTATATAGTCACTGATACAAATGGAACATTCCTTAGCCATGGTTACTGATTCAAAATGAAGCACTACTTATAGACTATATAGTCACTGATACAAATGAAACGATCTTTAGACATGGTCACTGATACAAAATGAAGCACTACTTATAGACTATATAGTCACTGATACAAACGAAACGATCTCTAGACATGGTCACTGATACAAAATGATGCACTACTTATAGAATATATAAACACTGATACAAATGAAACGATCTCTAGACATGGTCACTGATACAAAATGGAGCACTACTTATAGACTATATAGTCAATGATACAAACGAAACGATCTTTAGACATGGTCACTGATACAAAATGAAGCACTACTTATAGACTATATAGTCACTGATACAAAATGGAGCACTACTTATACACTATATAGTCACTGATACAAATGAAACGATCTCTAGACATGGTCACTGATACAAAATGAAGCACTACCTATAGACTATATAGTCACAGATACAAACGAAACGATCTTTAGACATGGTCACTGATACAAAATGGAGCACTACTTATAGACTATATAGTCACTGATACAAATGGAACAATCCTTAGCCATGGTCACTGATACAAAATGAAGCACTACTTATAAACTATATAGTCACTGATACAAATGAAACGATCTCTAGACATGGTCACTGATACAAAATGAAGCACTACGTATAGACTATATAGTCACTGATACAAACGAAACGATCTCTAGACATGGTCACTGATACAAAATGATGCACTACCTATAGAATATATAAACACTGATACAAATGAAACGATCTCTAGACATGGTCACTGATACAAAATGGAGCACTACTTATAGACTATATAGTCACTGATACAAACGAAACGATCTCTAGACATAGTCACTGATACAAAATGAAGCACTACTTATAGACTATATAGTCACTGATACAAACGAAACGATCTCTAGACATGGACACTGATACAAAATAAAGCTCTACTTATAGACTATATAGTCACTGATACAAACGAAACGATGTCTAGACATGGTCACTGATACAAAATGGAGCAATACTTATAGACTATATAGTCACTGATACAAACGAAACGATCTCTAGACATATTCACTGATACAAAATGAAGCACTACTTATAGACTATATAGTCACTGATACAAATGGAACATTCCTTAGCCATGGTTACTGATTCAAATTGAAGCACTACTTATAGACTATATAGTCACCGATACAAATGAAACGATCTTAAGACATGGTCACTGATACAAAATGAAGCACTACTTATAGACTATATAGTCACTGATACAAACGAAACGATCTCTAGATATGGTCACTGATACAAAATGATGCACTACTTATAGAATATATAAACACTGATACAAATGAAACGATCTCTAGACATGGTCACTGATACAAAATGGAGCACTACTTATAGACTATATAGTCACTGATACAAACGAAACGATCTCTAGACATGGTCACTGATACAAAATGAAGCACTACTTATAGACTATATAGTCACTGATACAAACGAAACGATCTCTAGACATGGAGACTGATACAAAATAAAGCTCTACTTATAGACTATATAGTCACTGATACAAACGAAACGATCTTTAGACATGGTCACTGATACAAAGTGGAGCACTACTTATAGACTATATAGTCACTGATACAAATGAACAATCCTTAGCCATGGTCACTGATACAAAATGAAGTACTACTTATAGACTATATAGTCACTGATACAAACGAAACGATGTCTAGACATGGTCACTGATACAAAATGGAGCAATACTTATAGACTATATAGTCACTGCTACATACGAAACGATCTCTAGACATGTTCACTGATTCAAAATGGAGCACTACTTATAGACTATATAGTCACTCATACAAATGAAACGATATTTAGACATGGTCACTGATACAAAATGGAGCACTACTTATAGACTATTTAGTCACTGATACAAATGAAACGATCTCTAGACATGGTCACTGGTACAAAATGGAGCACTACTTATAGACTATATAGTCACTGATACAAATGAAACGATCTCTAGACATGGTCACTGATACAAAATGAAGCACTACTTATAGACTATATAGTCACTGATACAAATGGAACATTCCTTAGCCATGGTTACTGATTCAAAATGAAGCACTACTTATAGATTATATAGCCACTGATACAAATGAAACGATCTTTAGACATGGTCACTGATACAAAATGGACCACTACTTATAGACTATATAGTCACTGATACAATCGAAACTATCTTTAGACATGGTCACTGATACAAAATGGAGCACTACTCATAGACTATCTAGTCACTGATACAAATGAAACGATCCTTTGACATGGTCACTGATACAAAATGGAGCACTACTTATACACTATATAGTCACTGATATAAATGAAACGATCTTTAGACATGGTCACTGATACAAAATGGAGCACTACTTATAGACTATATAGTCACTGATACAAACGAAACGATCTTTAGACATGGTCACTGATACAAAATGGAGCACTACTTATAGACTATATAGTCACTGATACAAGCGAAACGATCTTTAGACATGGTCACTGATACAAAATGGAGCACTACTTATAGACTATATAGTCACTGATACAAACGAAACGATCTTTAGACATGGTCACTGATACAAAATGGAGCACTACTTATACACTATATAGTCACTGATACAAACGAAACGATCTTTAGACATGGTCAGTGATACAAAATGGAGCACTACTTATAGACTATATAGTCACTGATACAAACGAAACGATCTCTAGACATGGACACTTATACAAAATAAAGCTCTACTTATAAACTATATAGTCACTGATACAAACGAGACGATGTCTAGACATGGTCACTGATACAAAATGGAGCAATACTTATAGACTATATAGTCACTGATACAAACGAAACGATCTCTAGACATGGTCACTGATACAAAATGAAGCACTACTTATAGACTATATAGTCACTGATACAAACGAAACTATCTCTAGACATGGTCACTGATACAAAATGAAGCACTACTTATAGACTATATAGTCACTGATACAAACGAAACGATCTCTAGACATGGTCACTGATACAAAATGAAGCACTACTTATTGACTATATAGTCACTGATACAAACGATACGATCTCTAGACATGGTCACTGATACAAAATGAAGCACTACTTATAGACTATATAGTCACCGATACAAACGAAACGATCATTAGACATGTTCACTGATACATAATGGAGCACTACTTATAGACTATATAGTCACTGATACAAACGAAACGATCTTTAGACATGGTCACTGATACAAAATGGAGCACTACTAATAGACTATATAGTCACTGATACAAGCGAAACGATCTTTAGACATGGTCACTGATACAAAATGGAGCACTACTTATAGACTATATAGTCACTGATACAAACGAAACTATCTTTAGACATGGTCACTAATACAAAATGGAGCACTACTTATAGACTATATAGTCACTGATACAAACGAAACGATCTTTAGACATGGTCATTGATACAAAATGAAGCACTACTTATACACTATATAGTCACTGATACAAACGAAACGATCTTTAGACATGGTCACTGATACAAAATGGAGCACTACGTATAGACTATATAGTCACTGATACAAACGAAACGATCTTTAGACATGGTCATTGATACAAAATGGAGCACTACTTATAGACTATATAGTCACTGATACAAACGAAACGATCTTTAGACATGGTCACTGATACAAAATGGAGCACTACTTATAGACTATATAGTCACTGATACAAACGAAACGATCTTTAAACATGGTCACTGATACAAAATGGAGCACTACTTATACACTATATAGTCACTGATACAAACGAAACGATCTTTAGACATGGTCAGTGATACAAAATGGAGCACTACTTATAGACTATATAGTCACTGATACAAACGAAACGATCTCTAGACATGGACACTGATACAAAATAAAACTCTACTTATAGACTATATAGTCACTGATACAAACGAAACGGTGTCTAGACATGGTCACTGATACAAATAGGAGCAATACTTATAGACTATATAGTCACTGATACAAACGAAACTATCTCTAGACATGGTCACTGATACAAAATGATGCACTACTTATAGAATATATAAACACTGATACAAATGAAACGATCTCTAGACATGGTCACTGATACAAAATGAAGCACTACTTATAGACTATATAGTCACTGATACAAATGAAACGATCTCTAGACATGGTCACTGATACAAAATGAAGCACTACCTATAGACTATATAGTCACAGATACAAACGAAACGATCTTTAGACATTGTCACTGATACAAAATGGAGCACTACTTATAGACTATATAGTCACTGATACAAATGGAACAATCCTTAGCCATGGTCACTGATACAAAATGAAGCACTACTTATAAACTATATAGTCACTGATACAAATGAAACGATCTCTAAACATGGTCACTGATAAAAAATGAAGCACTACTTATAGACTATATAGTCACTGATACAAACGAAACGATCTCTAGACATGGTCACTGATACAAAATGATGCACTACCTATAGAATATATAAACACTGATACAAATGAAACGATCTCTAGACATGGTCACTGATACAAAATGGAGCACTACTTACAGACTATATAGTCACTGATACAAACGAAACGATCTCTAGACATGGTCACTGATACAAAATGAAGCACTACTTATAGACTATATAGTCACTGATACAAATGAAACGATCTTTAGACATGGTCACTGATACAAAATGAAGCACTACTTATAGTCTATATAGTCACTGATACAAACGAAACGATCTCTAGACATGGTCACTGATACAAAATGATGCACTACTTATAGAATATATAAACACTGATACAAATGAAACGATCTCTAGACATGGTCACTGATACAAAATGGAGCACTACTTATAGACTATATAGTCACTGATACAAACGAAACGATCTCTAGACATGGTCACTGATACAAAATGAAGCACTACTTATAGACTATATAGTCACTGATACAAACGAAACGATCTCTAGACATGGACACTGATACAAAATAAAGCTCTACTTATAGACTATATAGTCACTGATACAAACGAAACAATCTTTAGACATGGTCACTGATACAAAATGAAGCACTACTTATAGACTATATAGTCACCGATACAAATGAAACGATCTCTAGACATGGTCACTGATACAAAATGAAGCACTACCTATAGACTATATAGTCACTGATACAAACGAAACGATCTTTAGACATGGTCACTGATACAAAATGGAGCACTACTTATAGACTATATAGTCACTGATACAATTGAACAATCCTTAGCCATGGTCACTGATACAAAATGAAGCACTCCTTATAGACTATAGAGTCACTGATACAAACGAAACGATGTCTAGACATGGTCACTGATACAAAATGGAGCAATACTTATAGACTATATAGTCACTGATACATACGAAACGATCTCTAGACATGGTCACTGATTCAAAATGGAGCACTACTTATAGACTATATAGTCACTCATACAAATGAAACGATATTTAGACATGGTCACTGATACAAAATGGAGCACTACTTATAGACTATATAGTCACTGATACAAATGAAACGATCTCTAGACATGGTCACTGATACAAAATGGAGCACTACTTATAGACTATATAGTCACTGATACAAATGAAACGATCTCTAGACATGGTCACTGATACAAAATGAAGCACTACTTATAGACTATATAGTCACTGATACAAATGGAACATTCCTTAGCCATGGTTACTGATTCAAAATGAAGCACTACTTATAGATTATATAGTCACTGATACAAATGAAACGATCTTTAGACATGGTCACTGATGCAAAGTGGAGCACTACTTTAAGACTATATAGTCACTGATACAAACGAAACGATCTCTAGACATGGTCACTGATACAAAATGAAGCACTACTTATAGACTATATAGTCACTGATACAAACGAAACGATCTTTAGACATGGTCACTGATACAAAATGGAGCACTACTCATAGACTATCTAGTCACTGATACAAATGAAACGATCCTTTGACATGGTCACTGATACAAAATGGAGCACTACTTATAGACTATATAGTCACTGATACAAGCGAAACGATCTTTAGACATGGTCACTGATACAAAATGGAGCACTACTTATAGACTATATAGTCACTGATACAAACGAAACGATCTTTAGACATGGTCACTGATACAAAATGGAGCACTACTTATACACTATATAGTCACTGATACAAACGAAACGATCTTTAGACATGGTCAGTGATACAAAATGGAGCACTACTTATAGACTATATAGTTACTGATACAAACGAATCGATGTCTAGACATGGACACTGATACAAAATAAAGCTCTACTTATAGACTATATAGTCACTGATACAAACGAAACGATGTCTAGACATGGTCACTGATACAAAATGGAGCAATACTTATAGACTATATAGTCACTGATACAAACGAAACGATCTCTAGACATGGTCACTGATACAAAATGAAGCACTACTTATAGACTATATAGTCACTGATACAAACGAAACTATCTCTAGACATGGTCACTGATACAAAATGAAGCACTACTTATAGACTATATAGTCACTGATACAAACGAAACGATCTCTAGACATGGTCACTGATACAAAATGAAGCACTACTTATTGACTATATAGTCACTGATACAAACGATACGATCTCTAGACATGGTCAATGATACAAAATGAAGCACTACTTATAGACTATATAGTCACCGATACAAATGAAACGATCATTAGACATGGTCACTGATACACAATGGAGCACTACTTATAGACTATATAGTCACTGATACAAACGAAACGATCTTTAGACATGGTCACTGATACAAAATGGAGCACTACTAATAGACTATATAGTCACTGATACAAGCGAAACGATCTTTAGACATGGTCACTGATACAAAATGGAGCACTACTTATAGACTATATAGTCACTGATACAAACGAAACGATCTTTAGACATGGTCACTGATACAAAATGGAGCACTACTTATAGACTATATAGTCACTGATACAAACGAAACGATCTTTAGACATGGTCATTGATACAAAATGAAGCACTACTTACACACTATATAGTCACTGATACAAACGAAACGATCTTTAGACATGGTCACTGATACAAAATGGAGCACTACTTATAGACTATATAGTCACTGATACAAACGAAACGATCTTTAGACATGGTCATTGATACAAAATGGAGCACTACTTATAGACTATATAATCACTGATACAAACGAAACGATCTTTAGACATGGTCACTGATACAAAATGGAGCACTACTTATAGACTATATAGTCACTGATACAAACGAAACGATCTTTAGACATGGTCACTGATACAAAATGGAGCACTACTTATACACTATATAGTCACTGATACAAACGAAACGATCTTTAGACATGGTCAGTGATACAAAATGGAGCACTACTTATAGACTATATAGTCACTGATACAAACGAAACGATCTCTAGACATGGACACTGATACAAAATAAAGCTCTACTTATAAACTATATAGTCACTGATACAAACGAAACGATGTCTAGACATGGTCACTGATACAAAATGGAGCAATACTTATAGACTATATAGTCACTGATACAAACGAAACGGTCTCTAGACATGGTCACTGATACAAAATGAAGCACTACTTATAGACTATATAGTCACTGATACAAACGAAACGATCTCTAGACATGGTCACTGATACAAAATGAAGCACTACTTATTTACTATATAGTCACCGATACAAACGAAACGATCATTAGACATGGTCACTGATACAAAATGGAGCACTTCTTATAGACTATATAGTCACTGATACAAATGGAACAATCCTTAGCCATGGTCACTGATACAAAATGAAGCACTACTTATAGACTATATAGTCACTAATACAAATGAAACGATCTTCAGACATGGTCACTGATACAAAATGGAGCACTACTTATAGACTATATAGTCACTGATACAAACGAAACGATCTTTAGACATGGTCATTGATACAAAATGAAGCACTACTTATAGACTATATAGTCACTGATACAAACGAAACGATCTTTAGACATGGTCACTGATACAAAATGAAGCACTACTTATAGACTATATAGTCACTAATACAAATGAAACGATCTTTAGACATGGTCACTTATACAAAATGGAGCACTACTTATAGACTATATAGTCACTAATACAAATGACACGATCTTTAGACATGGTCACTGATACAAAATGAAGCACTACTTATAGACTATATAGTCACTGATACAAACGAAACGATCTTTAGACATGGTCACTGATACAAAATGAAGCACTACTTATAGACTATAAGTCACTGATACAAATGGAACAATCCTTAGCCATGGTCACTGATACAAAATGGAGCACTACTTATAGACTATATAGTCACTGATACAAATGAAACGATCTTTAGACATGGTCACTGATACAAAATGGAGCACTACTTATAGACTATATAGTTACTGATACAAACGAATCGATCTCTAGACATGGACACTGATACAAAATAAAGCTCTACTTATAGACTATATAGTCACTGATACAAACGAAACGATGTCTAGACATGGTCACTGATACAAAATGGAGCAATACTTATAGACTATATAGTCACTGATACAAACGAAACGATCTCTAGACATGGTCACTGATACAAAATGAAGCACTACTTATAGACTATATAGTCACTGATACAAACGAAACTATATCTAGACATGGTCACTGATACAAAATGAAGCACTACTTATAGACTATATAGTCACTGATACAAACGAAACGATCTCCAGACATGGTCACTGATACAAAATGAAGCACTACTTATTGACTATATAGTCACTGATACAAACGATACGATCTCTAGACATGGTCAATGATACAAAATGGAGCACTACTTATAGACTATATAGTCACTGATACAAACGAAACGATCTTTAGACATGGTCACTGATACAAAATGGAGCACTACTAATAGACTATATAGTCACTGATACAAGCGAAACGATCTTTAGACATGGTCACTGATACAAAATGGAGCACTACTTATAGACTATATAGTCACTGATACAAACGAAACGATCTTTAGACATGGTCACTGATACAAAATGGAGCACTACTTATAGACTATATAGTCACTGATACAAACGAAACGATCTTTAGACATGGTCATTGATACAAAATGAAGCACTACTTATACACTATATAGTCACTGATACAAACGAAACGATCTTTAGACATGGTCACTGATACAAAATGGAGCACTACTTATAGACTATATAGTCACTGATACAAACGAAACGATCTTTAGACATGGTCATTGATACAAAATGGAGCACTACTTATAGACTATATAGTCACTGATACAAACGAATCGATCTTTAGACATGGTCACTGATACAAAATGGAGCACTACTTATAGACTATATAGTCACTGATACAAACGAAACGATCTTTAGACATGGTCACTGATACAAAATGGAGCACTACTTATACACTATATAGTCACTGATACAAACGAAACGATCTTTAGACATGGTCAGTGATACAAAATGGAGCACTACTTATAGACTATATAGTCACTGATACAAACGAAACGATCTCTAGACATGGACACTGATACAAAATAAAGCTCTACTTATAGACTATATAGTCACTGATACAAACGAAACGATGTCTAGACATGGTCACTGATACAAAATGGAGCAATACTTATAGACTATATAGTCACTGATACAAACGAAACGGTCTCTAGACATGGTCACTGATACAAAATGAAGCACTACTTATAGACTATATAGTCACTGATACAAACGAAACGATCTCTAGACATGGTCACTGATACAAAATGAAGCACTACTTATTGACTATATAGTCACCGATACAAACGAAACGATCATTAGACATGGTCACTGATACAAAATGGAGCACTTCTTATAGACTATATAGTCACTGATACAAATGGAACAATCCTTAGCCATGGTCACTGATACAAAATGAAGCACTACTTATAGACTATATAGTCACTAATACAAATGAAACGATCTTCAGACATGGTCACTGATACAAAATGGAGCACTACTTATAGACTATATAGTCACTGATACAAACGAAACGATCTTTAGACATGGTCATTGATACAAAATGAAGCACTACTTATAGACTATATAGTCACTGATACAAACGAAACGATCTTTAGACATGGTCACTGATACAAAATGAAGCACTACTTATAGACTATATAGTCACTAATACAAATGAAACGATCTTTAGACATGGTCACTTATACAAAATGGAGCACTACTTATAGACTATATAGTCACTAATACAAATGACACGATCTTTAGACATGGTCACTGATACAAAATGAAGCACTACTTATAGACTATATAGTCACTGATACAAACGAAACGATCTTTAGACATGGTCACTGATACAAAATGAAGCACTACTTATAGACTATATAGTCACTGATACAAATGGAACAATCCTTAGCCATGGTCACTGATACAAAATGGAGCACTACTTATAGACTATATAGTCACTGATACAAATGAAACGATCTTTAGACATGGTCACTGATACAAAATGGAGCACTACTTATAGACTATATAGTTACTGATACAAACGAATCGATCTCTAGACATGGACACTGATACAAAATAAAGCTCTACTTATAGACTATATAGTCACTGATACAAACGAAACGATGTCTAGACATGGTCACTGATACAAAATGGAGCAATACTTATAGACTATATAGTCACTGATACAAACGAAACGATCTCTAGACATGGTCACTGATACAAAATGAAGCATTACTTATAGACTATATAGTCACTGATACAAACGAAACTATCTCTAGACATGGTCACTGATACAAAATGAAGCACTACTTATAGACTATATAGTCACTGATACAAACGAAACGATCTCTAGACATGGTCACTGATACAAAATGAAGCACTACTTATTGACTATATAGTCACTGATACAAACGATACGATCTCTAGACATGGTCAATGATACAAAATGAAGCACTACTTATAGACTATATAGTCACCGATACAAACGAAACGATCATTAGACATGGTCACTGATACAAAATGGAGCACTACTTATAGACTATATAGTCACTGATACAAACGAAACGATCTTTAGACATGGTCACTGATACAAAATGGAGCACTACTAATAGACTATATAGTCACTGATACAAGCGAAACGATCTTTAGACATGGTCACTGATACAAAATGGAGCACTACTTATAGACTATATAGTCACTGATACAAACGAAACGATCTTTAGACATGGTCACTGATACAAAATGGAGCACTACTTATAGACTATATAGTCACTGATACAAACGAAACGATCTTTAGACATGGTCATTGATACAAAATGAAGCACTACTTATACACTATATAGTCACTGATACAAACGAAACGATCTTTAGACATGGTCACTGATACAAAATGGAGCACTACTTATAGACTATATAGTCACTGATACAAACGAAACGATCTTTAGACATGGTCATTGATACAAAATGGAGCACTACTTATAGACTATATAGTCACTGATACAAACGAATCGATCTTTAGACATGGTCACTGATACAAAATGGAGCACTACTTATAGACTATATAGTCACTGATACAAACGAAACGATCTTTAGACATGGTCACTGATACAAAATGGAGCACTACTTATACACTATATAGTCACTGATACAAACGAAACGATCTTTAGACATGGTCAGTGATACAAAATGGAGCACTACTTATAGACTATATAGTCACTGATACAAACGAAACGATCTCTAGACATGGACACTGATACAAAATAAAGCTCTACTTATAGACTATATAGTCACTGATACAAACGAAACGATGTCTAGACATGGTCACTGATACAAAATGGAGCAATACTTATAGACTATATAGTCACTGATACAAACGAAACGGTCTCTAGACATGGTCACTGATACAAAATGAAGCACTACTTATAGACTATATAGTCACTGATACAAACGAAACGATCTCTAGACATGGTCACTGATACAAAATGAAGCACTACTTATTGACTATATAGTCACCGATACAAACGAAACGATCATTAGACATGGTCACTGATACAAAATGGAGCACTTCTTATAGACTATATAGTCACTGATACAAATGGAACAATCCTTAGCCATGGTCACTGATACAAAATGAAGCACTACTTATAGACTATATAGTCACTAATACAAATGAAACGATCTTCAGACATGGTCACTGATACAAAATGGAGCACTACTTATAGACTATATAGTCACTGATACGAACGAAACGATCTTTAGACATGGTCATTGATACAAAATGAAGCTCTACTTATAGACTATATAGTCACTGATACAAACGAAACGATGTCTAGACATGGTCACTGATACAAAATGGAGCAATACTTATAGACTATATAGTCACTGATACAAACGAAACGATCTCTAGACATGGTCACTGATACAAAATGAAGCACTACTTATAGACTATATAGTCACTGATACAAACGAAACTATCTCTAGACATGGTCACTGATACAAAATGAAGCACTACTTATAGACTATATAGTCACTGATACAAACGAAACGATCTCTAGACATGGTCACTGATACAAAATGAAGCACTACTTATTGACTATATAGTCACTGATACAAACGATACGATCTCTAGACATGGTCAATGATACAAAATGAAGCACTACTTATAGACTATATAGTCACCGATACAAACGAAACGATCATTAGACATGGTCACTGATACAAAATGGAGCACTACTTATAGACTATATAGTCACTGATACAAACGAAACGATCTTTAGACATGGTCACTGATACAAAATGGAGCACTACTAATAGACTATATAGTCACTGATACAAGCGAAACGATCTTTAGACATGGTCACTGATACAAAATGGAGCACTACTTATAGACTATATAGTCACTGATACAAACGAAACGATCTTTAGACATGGTCACTGATACAAAATGGAGCACTACTTATAGACTATATAGTCACTGATACAAACGAAACGATCTTTAGACATGGTCATTGATACAAAATGAAGCACTACTTATACACTATATAGTCACTGATACAAACGAAACGATCTTTAGACATGGTCACTGATACAAAATGGAGCACTACTTATAGACTATATAGTCACTCATACAAATGAAACGATCTTTAGACATGGTCACTGATACAAAATGGAGCACTACTTATACACTATATAGTCACTGATACAAATGAAACGATTTTTAGACATGGTTACTGATACAAAATGGAGCACTACTTATAGACTATATAGTCACTGATACAAACGAAACGATGTCTAGACATGGTCACTGATACAAAATGGAGCAATACTTATAGACTATATAGTCACTGATACAAACGAAACGGTCTCTAGACATGGTCACTGATACAAAATGAAGCACTACTTATAGACTATATAGTCACTGATACAAACGAAACGATCATTAGACATGGTCACTGATACAAAATGGAGCACTTCTTATAGACTATATAGTCACTGATACAAATGGAACAATCCTTAGCCATGGTCACTGATACAAAATGAAGCACTACTTATAGACTATATAGTCACTAATACAAATGAAACGATCTTCAGACATGGTCACTGATACAAAATGGAGCACTACTTATAGACTATATAGTCACTGATACAAACGAAACGATCTTTAGACATGGTCATTGATACAAAATGAAGCACTACTTATAGACTATATAGTCACTGATACAAACGAAACGATCTTTAGACATGGTCACTGATACAAAATGAAGCACTACTTATAGACTATATAGTCACTAATACAAATGAAACGATCTTTAGACATGGTCACTTATACAAAATGGAGCACTACTTATAGACTATATAGTCACTAATACAAATGACACGATCTTTAGACATGGTCACTGATACAAAATGAAGCACTACTTATAGACTATATAGTCACTGATACAAACGAAACGATCTTTAGACATGGTCACTGATACAAAATGAAGCACTACTTATAGACTATATAGTCACTGATACAAATGGAACAATCCTTAGCCATGGTCACTGATACAAAATGGAGCACTACTTATAGACTATATAGTCACTGATACAAATGAAACGATCTTTAGACATGGTCACTGATACAAAATGGAGCGCTACTTATAGACTATATAGTCACTGATACAAATGAAACGATCTCTAGACATGGTCACTGATACAAAATGGAGCACTTCTTATTGACTATATAGTCACTGATACAAATGAAACGATCTCTAGACATGGTCACTGATACAAAATGGAGCCCTACTTATAGACTATATAGTCACTGATACAAATGAAACGATCTCTAGACATGGTCACTGATACAAAATGAAGCACTACTTATAGACTATATAGTCACCGATACAAATGGAACATTCGTTAGCCATGGTTACTGATTCAAAATGGAGCACTACTTATAGACTATATATTCACTAATACAAATGACACGATCTTTAGACATGGTCACTGATACAAAATGAAGCACTACTTATAGACTATATAGTCACTGATAAAAATGAAACGATCTTTAGACATGGTCACTGATACAAAATGAAGCACTACTTATAGACTATATAGTCACTGATACAAATGGAACAATCCTTAGCCATGGTCACTGATACAAAATGAAGCACTACTTATAGACTATATAGTCACTGATACAAATAAAACGATCTCTAGACATGGTCACTGATACAAAATGGAGCACTACTTATAGACTATATAGTCACTCATACAAATGAAACGATCTTTAGACATGGTCACTGATACAAAATGGAGCACTACTTATACACTATATAGTCACTGATACAAATGAAACGATTTTTAGACATGGTTACTGATACAAAATGGAGCACTACTTATAGACTATATAGTCACTGATACAAACGAAACGATCTTTAGACATGGTCACTGATACAAAATGGAGCACTACTTATAGACTATATAGTCACTGATACAAACGAAACGATCTTTAGACATGGTCACTGATACAAAATGGAGCACTACTTATAGACTATATAGTCACTGATACAAACGAAACGATCTTTAGACATGGTCACTGATACAAAATGGAGCACTACTTATAGACTGTATAGTCACTGATACAAACGAAACGATCTTTAGACATGTTCACTGTTACAAAATGGAGCACTACTTATACACTATGTAGTCACTGATACAAACGAAACGATCTTTAGACATGGTCACTGATACAAAATGAAGCACTACTTATAGACTATATAGTCACTGATACAAACGAAACGATCTTTAGACATGGTCACTGATACAAAATGGAGCACTACTTATACACTATATAGTCACTGTTACAAACGAAACGATCTTTAGACATGGTCACTGATACAAAATGGAGCACTACTTATACACTATATAATCACTGATACAAACGAAACGATCTTTAGACATGGTCACTGATACAAAATGGAGCACTACTTATACACTATATAGTCACTGATACAAACGAAACGATCTTTAGACATGGTCACTGATACAAAATGGAGCACTACTTATAGACTATATAGTCACTGATACAAATGAAACGATCTTTAGACATGGTCACTGATACAAAATGGAGCACTACTTATAGACTATATAGTCACTGATACAAATGAAACGATCTTTAGACATGGTCACTGATACAAATGTATCAATACTTATATATAGTCACTGATATAAATAAAACAATTTACTACACATGGTCACTGACACAAATGGAGCAGTACTTATATATAGTTGTTGATAAAAATAAAATAACTTTTAGACGGTGTCACTGATACAAATGGAGTAGTACTTACACATAGTCACTCATACAATTGAATCAATTTTTAGACATGGTTTTTGATACAAATAAGATGTCTTTGACGTAGTCACTGATACAACAAATTTTTAGAAAATTCACCGCAACAATCGAAACAGTCTTTTGACAAGCCATACAGTGTTCGACATAAAACAGATGTTAGACTAATAACTGATATAAATGAAACAGCACCTATTTGTAGTCACTGATACAAATCAAACAAATTTTAGAAATAGTCACAAATAAAAACGAAAACCGTTTTTATTTGATACAAACGAAAAACTATTTTGTTATTGTCACTGATACAAATGAAGCAGTTTTTAGACAAGTCACTGTTACAAACGAAACCGCCCTTACACACAGTTACTGATACAAACGAAATAGTCTAATATAATAAAACGTTGGACTATCTTGAGTTTGTTTAGACGACAAGTAAATGAGAGAATTGTCATGAGGAAATTAGCATCTAAATTAATTATTAATTTATATTTTCACAGAGACATATCGCTAACTTGCGTATTAAACTGTGAGTTGCTTCCGACAGTTTCGTGAAATTATTACAGTCAGGAAGCAGCGTTTGTTGGTAAACGAGAAAGTGATATGGTGTTTGTAATTATTGTTTGCTAATTAAAGACACGGCCTCAAGCAGAAGAAGAATGTGGTACGTTTAAAACTGCATGAAATAAGTAGTGTAAGCTAGTTAGGCAGGCACGAAAGTGAAACTAGAAGCATTGTGTCAGAATCAGCCAAGCATCCAGTCAGGAGACAGAGGCGGGCGGGCGGTTGGACCGAAATCAAATCTTCGTGTTACGTTTATAGGAGATATTATCCTAAAATATGTTTTGTTATTCGTTCCGTTTTTCTTTCTAACTACATGCATTATACACCTTACAGTTTAGAAACAGATGCTAGTCTGTCAACTGGATCCAGATCATACTTATCCGAGTACATTTAATAAATATTGAATGTTATGGTATCCCCATCCCTTTCCGTTCTAACAAAATGCCCTAATTTATCAACAGTTAGGAGTTAATTTACATTGGTAAAATACCAGCCAACTGGATCCAGATCAGCCTTCAAATTATGAGTATACTATGCAACTTATTCCCTACCAAACGATTAGGCTTTGTGTTTTACTTTTCATTTTAAGACATTTACAGTACCTTATCACTTATAACACCGATTAGTCATCCATGTGGATCCAGATAAAGCCCTTAAGGCCTATAACACAGTTTAGTCATCCATGTGGATCCAGATAAAGCCCTTAAGGCCTATAACACAGTTTAGTCATCCATGTGGATCCAGATAAAGCCCTTAAGGCCTATAACACAGTTTAGTCATCCATGTGGATCCAGATAAAGCCCTTAAGGCCTATAACACAGTTTAGTCATCCATGTGGATCCAGATCAAGCCCTTAAGGCATATAACACAGATTAGTCATCCATGTGGATCCAGATCAAGCCCTTAAGACCTATAACACAGATTAGTCATCCATGTGGACCCAGATCAAGCACTTAAGGCATATAACACAGATTAGTCATCCATGTGGATCCAGATCAAGCACTTGAGGCCTATAACACAGATTAGTCATCCATGTGGATCCAGATGAAGCATTTATGGCCTATAACACAGATTAGTCATCTATGTGGATCTAGATCAAGCATTTATAATATAAATATATTACATACATTTATTACAAATGCATGATCTTCCTACCAAATGATCTTCTTATAAATTAGTTTTCCTATAAAGCTTTTTCGAGTCCCTATTTTCTTGGCTATTTCATACGTCATCTGACTTTCTAAGAACAATTCGGATATATTTACTAGTCGCTCAGCTGGATCCAGACTGTATTATATTTGTACGACATATTTTATTTGTATTTTCCAATATAATTCTTTTGAGTACATGCCTCCTTTTTACATTGTTTTCTTCCAACATAAACCACCTACGTAAAAGCTAATATGTAGTGACTAGTAAGTTAAGTAGATTCAAATCAAGCAAGCGTTCACATTATGTATTTATGATTCATACTATCCTATAAAATATTTTCGATGTCCTACCCTCTCACTTTCTTACTATATGAAAAACTCTTATCGGTAAAAAGTTAGTAACTATTAGATTAGCTGGATCCAGATCAAACCCTCATATTATACCAGTGAGACACTGTCGTATAACATTATCTACTTTCTGGTCACTTGTCTTCTCTCTTCATAAACCTCTACCTTTACGGTTGTGACTATTAGATTAGCTGGATCCAGATAAAGCCCTTAGATTACACCAGCAAGACACTATCGCATAACGTTATCTAGTTTCTGGTCACATGTCTTCTCTCTTCATAAACCTCCTCCTTTACGCTCAATGGGTAGTGACTACTAGATTAGCTGGATCCAGATCAAGCCTTTATGTTGTACCAGTGTGACATTATCTTATAACGTTATCTAGTTTCTGCTGCATTGTCTTCTTTCTTCATAAACGTCCACTTTTACGGTTAACACGGAGTGACTATTAGGTCAGCTGAATCCAGATCAAGCCTTTATATTGTACCAGTGTGACATTATCTTATAACGTTATCTAGTTTCTGCTGCATTGTCTTCTTTCTTCATAAACGTCCACTTTTACGGTTAACACGGAGTGACTATTAGGTTAGCTGGATCCAGATCAAGCCTTTATGTTGTACCAGTGTGACATTATCTTATAACGTTATCTAGTTTCTGCTGCATTGTCTTCTTTCTTCATAAACGTCCACTTTTACGGTTAACACGGAGTGACTATTAGGTCAGCTGAATCCAGATCAAGCCTTTATATTGTACCAGTGTGACATTATCTTATAACGTTATCTAGTTTCTGCTGCATTGTCTTCCTTCTTCATAAACGTCCACTTTTACGGTTAACACGAAGTGACTATTAGGTTAGCTGGATCCATATCAAGCCTTTATATTGTACCAGTGTGACATTATCTTATAACGTTATCTAGTTTCTGCTGCATTGTCTTCTTTCTTCATAAACGTCCACTTTCACGGTTAATACGAAGTGACTATTAGGTTAGCTGGATCCATATCAAGCCTTTATATTGTACCAGTGTGACATTATCTTATAACGTTATCTAGTTTCTGCTGCATTGTCTTCTTTCTTCATAAACGTCCACTTTTACGGTTAATACGAAGTGACTATTAGGTTAGCTGGATCCAGATCAAGCCTTTATATTGTACCAGTGTGACATTATCTTATAACGTTATCTAGTTTCTGCTGCATTGTCTTCTTTCTTCATAAACGTCCACTTTTACGGTTAATACGAAGTGACTATTAGGTTAGCTGGATCCAGATCAAGCCTTTATGTTGTACCAGTGTGACATTATCTTATAACGTTATCTAGTTTCTGCTGCATTGTCTTCTTTCTTCATAAACGTCCACTTTTACGGTTAACACGGAGTGACTATTAGGTCAGCTGAATCCAGATCAAGCCTTTATATTGTACCAGTGTGACATTATCTTATAACGTTATCTAGTTTCTGCTGCATTGTCTTCTTTCTTCATAAACGTCCACTTTTACGGTTAATACGAAGTGACTATTAGGTTAGCTGGATCCAGATCAAGCCTTTATGTTGTACCAGTGTGACATTATCTTATAACGTTATCTAGTTTCTGCTGCATTGTCTTCTTTCTTCATAAACGTCCACTTTTACGGTTAACACGAAGTGACTATTAGGTCAGCTGGATCCAGATCAAGCCTTTATATTATATCAGTGTGAAATTATCTTATATCGTTGTCTAGTTTCTGCTGCATTATCTTCTTTCTTTATAAGCCTCCACTTTTACGGTTAATACGGAGTGACTATTAGGTTAGCTGGATCCAGATCAAGCCTTTATATAATATCAGCGTGACATTATCTTATAACGTTGTCTAGTTTCTGCTGCATTGTCTTCTTTCATTATAAACCTCCACTTTTACGGTTAACACGGAGTGACCATTAGGTTAGCTGGATCCAGATCAAGCCTTTATATTATATCAGTGTGAAATTATCTTATATCGTTGTCTAGTTTCTGCTGAATTGTCTTCTTTCTTTATAAACCTCCACTTTTACGGTTAATACGGAGTGACTATTAGGTTAGCTGGATCCAGATCAAGCCTTTATATAATATCAGCGTGACATTATCTTATAACGTTGTCTAGTTTCTGCTGCATTATCTTCTTTCTTCATAAACGTCCACTCTTACGGTTAATACGAAGTGACTATTAGGTCAGCTGGATCCAGATCACGCCTTTATATTATATCAGTGTGAAATTATCTTATATCGTTGTCTAGTTTCTGCTGCATTGTCTTCTTTCTTTATAAACGTCCACTTTTACGGTTAACACGGAGTGACTATTAGGTCATCTGGATCCAGATCAAGCCTTTATATTATACCAATGAGACATTATCTTATAACGTTGTCTAGTTTCTGCTGCATTGTCTTCTTTCTTTATAAACCTCCACTTTTACGGTTAACACGGAGTGACTATTAGGTCAGCTGAATCCAGATCAAGCCTTTATATTATACTAGTGTGACATTATCTTATAACGTTGTCTAGTTTATGCTGCATTGTCTTCTTTATTCATAAACGTCCATTTTTACGGTTAATACGGAGTGAGTATTAGGTCATCTTCCAGATCAAGCCTTTATATTATACCAGTGAAACATTATCTTATAACGTTATCTAGTTTCTACTGCATTGTCTTCTTTCTTTATAAACGCCCACTTTTACGGTTAATACGGAGTGAGTATTAGGTCATCTGGATCCAGATCAAGCCTTTATATTATACCAGTGAAACATTATCTTATAACGTTATCTAGTTTCTGCTGCCTTGTCTTCTTTATTCATAAACGTCCACTTTTACGGTTAATACGAAGTGACTATTAGGTCAGCTGGATCCAGATCAAGCCTTTATATAATATCAGTGTGACATTATCTTATAACGTTGTCTAGTTTCTGCTGCATTATCTTCTTTCTTTATAAACCTCCACTTTTACGGTTAATACGAAGTGACTATTAGGTCAGCTGGATCCAGATCTAGCCTTTATATAATATCAGTGTGACATTATCTTATAACGTTGTCTAGTTTCTGCTGCATTGTCTTCTTTCTTTATAAACCTCCACTTTTACGGTTAATACGAAGTGACTATTAGGTCAGCTGGATCCAGATCAAGCCTTTATATTATACCAGTGTGAAATTATCTTATATCGTTGTCTAGTTTCTGCTGCATTATCTTCTTTCTTTATAAACCTCCACTTTTACGGTTAACACGGAGTGACTATTAGGTTAGCTGGATCCAGATCAAGCCTTTATATTATACCAGTGAGACATTATCTTATAACGTTATCTAGTTTCTGCTGCATTGTCTTCTTTCTTCATAAACGTCCACTTTTACGGTTAATACGGAGTGACTATTAGGTCATCTGGATCCAGATCAAGCCTTTATATTATACCAGTGAGACATTATCTTATAACGTTGTCTAGTTTCTGCTGCCTTGTCTTCTTTCTTCATAAACGTCCACTTTTACGGTTAACACGGAGTGACTATTAGGTCATCTGGATCCAGATCAAGCCTTTATATTATACCAGTGAGACATTATCTTATAACGTTGTCTAGTTTCTGCTGCCTTGTCTTCTTTCTTCATAAACGTCCACTTTTACGGTTAACACGGAGTGACTATTAGGTCATCTGGATCCAGATCAAGCCTTTATATTATACCAGTGAGACATTATCTTATAACGGTATCTAGTTTCTGCTGCATTGTCTTCTTTCTTTATAAACCTCCACTTTTACGGTTAACACGGAGTGACTATTATGTTAGCTGGATCCAGATCAAGCCTTTATATTATACCAGTGTGACATTATCTTATAACGTTGTCTAGTTTCTGCTGCATTGTCTTCTTTCTTTATAAACGTCCACTTTTACGGTTAACACGGAGTGACTATTAGGTCATCTGGATCCAGATCAAGCCTTTATATTATACCAGTGAGACATTATCTTATAACGTTGTCTAGTTTCTGCTGCATTGTCTTCTTTCTTTATAAACGTCCACTTTTACGGTTAACACGGAGTGACTATTAGGTCATCTGGATCCAGATCAAGCCTTTATATTATACCAGTGAGACATTATCTTATAACGTTGTCTAGTTTCTGCTGCATTGTCTTCTTTCTTTATAAACCTCCACTTTTACGGTTAACACGGAGTGACTATTAGGTCAGCTCAATCCAGATCAAGCCTTTATATTATACTAGTGTGACATTATCTTATAACGTTGTCTAGTTTCTGCTGCATTGTCTTCTTTCTTTATAAACGTCCACTTTTACGGTTAATACGGAGTGACTATTAGGTTAGCTGGATCCAGATCAAGCCTTTATATTATATCAGTGTGAAATTATCTTATATCGTTGTCTAGTTTCTGCTGCATTGTCTTCTTTCTTTATAAACCTCCACTTTTACGGTTAATACGGAGTGACTATTAGGTTAGCTGGATCCAGATCAAGCCTTTATATTATACCAGTGAGACATTATCTTATAACGTTGTCTAGTTTCTGCTGCCTTGTCTTCTTTTTTCATAAACGTCCACTTTTACGGTTAATACGGAGTGACTATTAGGTTAGCTGGATCCAGATCAAGCCTTTATATTATACCAGTGAGACATTATCTTATAACGTTGTCTAGTTTCTGCTGCCTTGTCTTCTTTCTTCATAAACGTCCACTTTTACGGTTAATACGGAGTGACTATTAGGTTAGCTGGATCCAGATCAAGCCTTTATATTATACCAGTGAGACATTATCTTATAACGTTATCTAGTTTCTGCTGCCTTGTCTACTTCCTACATAAACGTCCACCCTAATGGTGGTCATCTCGATCAAAAACAAACCCTATATTATACAAGATTAAAATTTTTTTGAATCCCTGCTCTCCTAACGGTCGTATAATCAACGACTAGACGTTCATCTTGTTCAAGCCCAACCCTTTGTGCAGCAACTTTTTGTTTTTAAACGTTGGCCGTTTAAGTTTTCTCACCTTCTAACTATGCGAGATCAAATCATGCCTTGATGTAACTGGAGTTTTAATGTCGGAAGCTAAATCGATGTGCTTCTCATGGGTTTCGTACGATTTAATATATCTATTTTTTAATAAATTAATTGTTTTGGTTTAACAACGGTTCTTTTGTTCAATATTATTTCAACGTATTAAGATTTTACAAATAAATCTAATACAAATCTATGATTATTTCTACCTTCCTCGACCTTTCTAAAATGCGAGTGATTTTGTCAAAGCTTCTTAAAAAGTTATGTACATCGATAAGAAACTATTGATAATATTTTCGGCCATTTTGAAATTTTGAATTTGGATAACTGTAGACAGACGTGTGTGGTGTGCATTAGAGCAATTACTGTCACTTGCCCGTGTCAGAGTTCTTACAACCAATCAGAAGCGACGTCGCTTGCCGCTTCGTCGAGTCATTGAGTATTCATGGTTTGGGATTTGTAAAACCCTCACTCAGCTCGGGTATATAGACTGCTACAATCTGTGGGGGAGCGCCTTTTTACCTCCTTCTGTATAGTGCCAACTTGAGAAGAGTACAGTCTGCCTCTAAAGTTTGTTTGTCAATATAAATACATGACAAACCCTAATGTTTAACTTAGCAATGAATAGCACTTTGTTAGGCGCCGTATTAGAATATTTATTTTAGGGTTTTTCCTAAAGCTCTCAGATTCATGTTTAGAATTGATTCAAGCACAGATTAGTAATTTTAAAGTATTTTTAAATATCGATTCAAATAGTTTGGTTTACTCTTAAAACTCTTGTTGGATGCATCTTAATCTAAGCACAGATTGGACACTGTACAGTATTTTTAAATATTTATTAAAGGTATTCCTAAAGCTCTCGATTCATATTTAGCTACCAGAGACGGGACATTGTTGTGCAGTGTATTTCTATCTCTCTCTCTCTCTCTCTCTATATATATATATATATATATATATATATATATATATATATATATATATATATATATATATATATATAGAGAGAGAGAGAGAGAGAGAGAGAGAGAAAGAGAAAGAGAGAGAGAGAGAGAGAGGGACAGAGAGAGAGAGGGGTTGAGAGAGGTATATAAAATGTTTTCAATATGGTCTATAACCTAGTTCTGCCATAAATTAAAGCCAATTCAGAAGTTTGTATTTACTGAATGTGAATGTATATTACATTTTTCAATCCCTTGTATTAGCTGACACTCTCCTTATAATATATTTTGTATACATTTTCAATCGTTAATAAAATACTTTTTAATCATCCACTCAAGTTCAAATACATTTTTTAAACTTCTGGTGAGTGTTAATACAGCTTCTTCAAATAATTATTCATTAATTAAATTTAACGAATTCATTTATTTTTTCACAAATGGGTGAAATGGTTTTTACAAAAGGTACGAGTTATGCAATATATTTCGTCCTATTTGGCTTAAAATAACTGTTAACATGTGATTTTATAAAACAGCTGATTTTACGTATAGGTTATGTGGTAGAACAGCTGTTTTAACTAATAGGTTATGTTACTTTATTCATATTAATTGTAATTATTTAATAAAAAGTAACTAAAATAAAAAATTTCTTTGTTGTCCGAATTGGGGCTTTAAAAATTTTTGTTTTTATTACTTAGTGATAATTAACTTCCCAGATGTAAACAGACGTAAAACTTTATAGCTTAATGAGTTTGTCTTATATCGTGTTAATAATTTTTACTCCTATTACATTATGAAAAGTATAAGAATTATGCATACTGTTTTGGAAATAGTGAATTACGATTTGAAGTAAACGCGCGAGGGGAGGGGGTGTTAACGTTTGACATTCAGGACGGGTAGTAGTTGTCCAGAGCAGCACCTCAGAGTTGGTTTTACATGTGATAGAAGCGGTTGGAATTTGCATACTAAAATGAAGAAATTCTCTCTTTCCCAGCCTGATTGACAAGCCGGAGTAGGTCCGCCATCTTGACTCCTGTGTCATGCAAATCTGAGACATATTTCTCTCAACTCTTCTGATAGTCTTACATTTTGATTAACTTGTTTCTGAAAGTCTTCTCCACTCGCCCTTTTGTCTGCTTTCCGCCCCACACGACCTCAGTTAGTTTCAAAGGATTTCTCTACACGTTTTATTCCCTACAAATGGAGACGTACGGCCGTGTTAAAGCAGCCTACTTTCTAAGTACAATCTAATGTAGAATTAAAGAGGATTAGGTAACAGACTTTTAATAGAATTATTTTTTCAGGTCATCGCCAGCGTCGCGGCGCTTTTCGTTGTAAATATTTAGCACTCAGCTGATTATACCGAGGCGTGTTTGTGCTGCGCTGCTAAAGAGAAACAGTTGGCCCCTTACGTTTTCTTTGTACACGGTCTAATTCAATTTTAAACATAGGTTAGCGATGTTAAGCGGCGCACAAAAAGGGCAACACCAGCTGTCCTAACGACCGATGACCTGTCCTCATCAAATGTTGGGTAATTTCTTCTTTGCTCGACAATTTAACGTTTGTTTTCTGTCATTTATCCTCTGACCATGTGAACGTTGTTAAATGCAAGTACTATCTGAAGTAAAAACATAGTACTGGTTGAAAACTATTCTAAACTTGGAAAACAATTCGGAAAAGTGGGAAAGTTTGAATAGTTTAGTATTTCAGAGCTAAGTGAAACCAAAATAATATCAAACAAAACAATTATTACTATGAAGGATAAACTATGTTATATTTTGAACAAATATTTCATCAGTCGTTACTGCAACCATACAACAATACCTCTAATGATACCATGGCCGCAACAACCAATAGAATTGTGGAACCAAGGAAACATAACAGAGGTTAACACCGCTAGCGAAACTCTTCATATTGTAGCGTTCACTATATAACGTCAACGTAAGTCATATGGGTATTAAATACCGTCAACGTAGGCTAACCGGTACTCCATATCCCAAAGTATTGCAGTTAACTGCTCCATATCTTAAAATAAACCATAGGGCAAGAACATATCCCCATCATATGTCGTATGGCCTCTTTATACTGCCACCTTAAACAGTGTGGCAATTCCTTATTGTCAACATAAGCCTTGAGGGCTCGCTATACCGCCAACATAAGACGTGGAATTTCATACCGCCATCATTAATAATGTAGTCGCTCCAAATCGCCAACGGAAGTCATGTGGTCCCCATAACACGAACTACAGTCATGTGGTCCCACCATACTACCAACTATAGCCATGTGGTCTCCCCATACCACTAACTATAGCCATATGGTCTGCATATCACCATCTAAACCATACGATATTCATACCGCCAACTATAGCAATGTGGTCTCTCCATACCACCAACTATATGCATGTGGTCTCTCCACCCACCAATTAGAGCCATGTTGTCTCTATATACCACCAACTATAGCCATTTGGTCTCCCCATACCACCAATTATAGTCATGAGGTCAGCATATCACCATCTAAAGCATGGGGTATCCGTACCGCCAACTATAGCCATATGGTCTCCCCATACCACCAACTATAGTCATGTGGTCATCATATCACCATGTAAAGCATGGGGTATCCGTACCGCCAACTATAGTCATGTGGTCATCATATCACCATGTAAAGCATGGGGTATCCGTACCGCCAACTATAGCCATGTGGTCTCCCCATACCTCCAACTATAGTCATGTGGTCAGCATATCACCATCTAAAGTATGGGGTATCCGTACCGCCAACTATAGCCATGTGGTCATCATATCACCATGTAAAACATGGTGTATCCGTACCGCCAACTATAGCCATATGGTTTCTCCATACCACCAACTATAGTCATGTGGTCTCTCCATACCATCAACTATAGCCAAGTGGTCTGCATACTACCATCTAAACCATTTGGTATCCATACCACCAACTATAGCCATGTGGTCTCTCCATACCACCAACTTTAGCCATGTGGCCCCTCCATACCACCAAATAAAGACATGTGGTCTCCCCATACCCCCAACTATAGTCATGTGGTCAGCATATAACCATCTAAAGCATGGGGTATCCGTACCGCCAACTATAACCATGCGGTCTCCTAATACCACCAACTATAACTATGTGGTCTCCATACCACCAACTAAAGTCATGTGGTCCCAATACCGCCATACCGCCAATTAAATTCATCTGGTACTCCATACCGTCAATTAAATTCATTTGGTACTCCATACCGCCGACTAAAGACATGTAATCTTTATACCGCCAATTAAAGTTGTGTGCTCTCCATACCAGCAACTAAAACCATATGGTACTTCATAGCATCAACGCAAGTCATACTGCCAACTTTAGTCATATGACCTTTTCGTATCTCTAATGCCATTCACAACAGTTCCATTGTTTGTATTGTTTCCTTATACGCGATCATGCCTGTGAGAAAATGGCCGATCACTGATTTAGTACACCGCCCTTAACGTTATCATAATATAAAGAGAATGTCGACTCGCTTTGTTTCTATGATCGTGTGTTCCGCTGCCTGAGTCCACTAAGTCTGCGGTTCCTCGCCGACATATGGCATTTCCCCTCCTCAAACTGGTATTACCTCCAGTTATCCACAACTCCAGAATACTCACCGAAACTAATCACTTTCGATTTCTTTGTAAAAAGAAACGCAAACACAGCTGTTTGCTTCCCGTGACACCTAACCACAATTAAAGCGATGGATCGATCCAACAAATAATAAGCACACGTCAAGCCTTTCTTTAAACACTTCTCTATCGTTAATTTACTGAAGTCGAGACCATTGAACAGGGAAATGGAGGTGACTAATCATTTCAGACTGGGGCGTTTACTTAGCTACAATAGCGCATTGTTAGCAACCCAGTCGAAGCCTGAGGTGAGAAAATGCGCGTTCCAAGGCGAATAAATACGACCAATTTGCGAACAAAAATCTGTTTAAAATAGCCACAACCTTTAAAAGATGATTTTAGTTGTTTCTCAACTAAACAGGTAACACAAACAAAATTTTGTTATAGTAAATTCCTACTTGGGACAGCATAAACAACTTTGATTTTAGTTACTTTTTATTATTAAATTCCTTCTATTGGCTCACACTCTCCTGATATATATTTTGTACAAATTTTCAGTTGTTAATAAAATACATTTTTATCAGCCAATCACGTTCAAATAATTTTTTTTAACCAGTAGTGGATGTCAATTGATGTTAACACTGGTTTTAAAATATTTATTCAATAATTAAACTATATATATTTGGGGGTCTAGGCCGGATTCGAACTATCTTTCATGTTCAAAGTCTAGCGCTTTTGGTAATGAGCCAACTTTCCCCTATCTAAAATTTTATTTCTCAAAGAATTATATGAATTTTTCTTTTACTCCCATCTGGTTGTCGTCGAAACCTATTGTACAACCCTAAATTGTTGCCATGGTTACCACACAATATCATAAATAATCCTCAATGATTAAAAATGAATAAAATAAACAAACAAACTGGATTAACGGTATCGAACCTTGCTTCACAAATGGACAAGGGGAAAGGAAAGCGAAAAGAAACTACAACATAATAAAAGCGACAAAATAAAGAAAGCGTTAACATCATAGTCCAATACCATACATAAAAAGGAACATGAAAAATTGCAAGGTTATTTTCTTTCTGTTTTGCCAACTAATATTCTTATTCTGACATATGGATATACTTAAAAGAAACTAAAAAATTTTATTTATTGACTTAAGAAGGAATTGACTTTAAAAAAAAATTTACATTACTTGTTAAACAATTAAAATGTAAATAAAGTAACATCAGCTATGCTTCAAAACAGCTGTTCTACTACAAAACCAGTAACATAAAATCAGCTGTTTTATAAAATTATATGTTATAACTTATTTCAATACAAATGTTATGAAATAACTATATTGCATACCTTGCCCCTTTTGCCGACTTTTGAAAAACTGTACTAACATCAAGCGCCATCCTCTACAAAATTAGAAAAAAATTATTTGAACTTTATTGAATAGATTAAAAGTATTTTATGTAAGATTGAAAATTTGAACAAGATTACTGCCTATATAAAGAGAGTGTGAACTAATAGAAGGAATTGAATAAATGTAGAACTTATTGTCCAATATTAACATATGAAAGTGGAGGGTATATTTAAAAAAAAAGAATGACGAAATGTCACGAAACTAACTTGTGATAATACCTTTTGACGAGATAACTTGTGTAAAGAATTAAATATAAAAATTAAAAATGAAGCCGTGTTGTGTATAAGAACGGTAAGAATTACATGTTTACAAATGAAAGAAGGGGCAAAGATTGATGTTTTGTAAGAGAATATGGCGCACGGATGCTTCGCTATGCTTGGATGTAGTATGGTGAAACTTGAAATACAATAGATGTCTGTATGCTATGATTGTCCCTTACTTAATTCCCAGCCTGCCAGCTCACTGCTAGGTAGGATATACTCCCCAGATAGTATTCATCTTACAAACGTTGGGTAACTGAAGTAAAATGATGACTAAAGACTCTGTTTTATTAGTGGTGTTTAATAGAGTGGAAGTTTAAACGCAATGTTTTCAACCAGCAAGGACAATGTTTGTGAGTAGACTAGTACAGTATTTCTGTCGAACGCTCAACTGCCAACTGAGAAGCGGCAGCATCTACCTCTTGTCACTACACTACAATGAACACTATATACATGCCATGGATCCTAGATAGAAAGTACGCTTCAAAGATGTGTTTCTGTGCACGTGAATTATTACCTCTTCCTGTAACAAAAAGTCCTTGCCATATCATGATGGTGAAAGTCCATCCGGCTACATGTACTGTGTGTGTACACCCCTTAATATGAAGTCTACTCCAAGGGTGCTAGCCTACGCACGTGAATTTATATCTTACTCTCATTATGTGTCATGAAACGTTCTAGCCACTTAATTCTTAACCATTGGGCACATGATGGTACACTTCTTCATAGTCTTGATAGCTATCTAGTTTATTTCAATGATTTGATCCTGCACCCTAGAGCTAGTCATATAATTCAGGTGCCTATATCTGTGGCCTTTTAACACGATTTTCCCAAACTTAATTATGCATTTGAAGCTTTACGTTCATTCTGCAGTGCATAAAATCGCAGTTCCGACGTTTCGCTAGAATCTCATCTAGCATTGACGAGGTGAACCCAACAATAGTTGAAGAGCGAGAACTCTTGTTGGGATCACCTCGTCAATGCTAGATGAGATTCTAGCGAAATGTCGGAAGAGCGATTTTATGCACTGCAGAATGAACGGATGTACTCCAGATAATAAATATTCATCATCATCATATATATATATATATATATATATATATATATATATATATATATATATATATATATATATAATACGTTTTCTTGTTTAATAATTTAAAACAACATAGGTTATTTAAATACAAGAATATTTATTATTTTATATCCAAAGCTTTTCGTTGGCAAACAGTACCAACATCATCAGGAATGAAAATTACAATAATGTAAGCTATAGGCCTAAAACCTAATAGTTTTAGGCCTATAGCTTACATTATTGTAATTTTCATTCCTGATGATGTTGGTACTGTTTGGCAACGAAAAGCTTTGGATATAAAATAATAAATATTCTTGTATTTGAATAACCTATGTTGTTTTAATATATATATATATATATATATATATATATATATATATATAATTGTTTAATATTCCTGATGATGTTGGTACTGTTAGCCAACGAAAAGCTTTGAATTGTAAATTCAATTATAATTCTTGTATTTGTATTTTGACTTAGTTCTTTATTAATACACAAGAATATATATTGCGATATATATATATATATATATATCTTGTTAAAAATTTCAATCGTTATTAAAATACTTTTTATTCATTCACTCAAGTTGAAATACACTTTTATAAAGTTGTAGTGGATGACACTTAAATAATTTTAAATATTAATTCACTTGGATTAACTCGAGTTTATTGCTATCCGCCATTTCGTGGAGTATTTCTACCTTGCTTATTTGAGAGATTTTTATACCACATACTATTCCTGACCCCACTTGTCGGCTCCTTTTGAGTATGTAGTTCGTGTAAGCCAGCATTTCATAGAATTGGGCGATCTCCGTAGAAGCTCCCGCTTCAACAATAAGATGTATATCCACATCCTTGGATAGGATGTGTCGTTTCAGTTCTAAGAATTTACTGCTACTTAGAAATCTAGCATTCCAGAGGAGAATCTGATTATCTTTGTCCAGGCCCTTAGAAGGGCCGATTCTATGTCAAGGAGTTCACATACTTCGGAGGAATAAACTTGCTAGAGATGTAGCAGTAGCTGTGTTCAGAATCACCACTGCCCATGACTACCTGACAGCCCATCTGCACCGCATCGGGTTAAGCGCAAATGCGGCCTGTACGCTGTGCCAACACCACAGGATGGACGCAGCCCACGTTTCCCAGTGTCCGACCCTAGCAGCGAACCATGTGGACTAAGAAGAAAACTACAGGGAGATCGCCCGCTTCTACTGGTCAGCGCGCCGCCAAGTGGCTAACCTGCCAAAGGTGGGCGTTGGCTAGTAAGTAGTAAGTAATATTAATTCATGTATTAAACTTAATGAATTAATTCTAGTTTTTATATGGTAAGAAAACATTTCACAAAAGGACGAAGGTATGCAATATAGTTATTTCGTCCCGTTTGGTTTGAAATAAGTGATAACATATGATTTCATAAAACAGCTGATTTTATGTTATAGGTGATGGGGTAAAACAGCTGTTTTACGTATAGGTTATGTTACTTTATTTATATTAATTGCAGTTACTTCATAAAAAGTAGCACAAATAAAATTTGTCTTTGTTGGCTTAAGTAGAAATTTACTTTAAACATTTTTCGATTTTGCTTGTCTGTAATTTGTTTTCAGAATATTTTTGTGTAGCTATAGTTTTGTTGAGGGTTGACGGAATAATGGTCTATATCCTTCAAAAACAGTTCTGCCCTATTAAAGCAATCTCTTGATTCAGGTAGCTTCCCTTAATGAGCGCGACAATTTGCTTTCTGACTTTGTAAAGGCGCAACGTAGGATTATTAAAAGGCCAAGTTTTACTGTAGATTACGTGCAACCGCATCAGGCTGGCGAGACTCTTGGCGCCACACATCTTGTGTATTCAAATTGGACACCCTTTACCGGACAATACCTTAATTATCGCCTCTTTATACTAGACTAGCGGATAAAATGGAGGATCCGTAACAAGACGCGTATATAATTAGACAATTGTCACGAGTTTCGTTGCTTTTGTCGCTAAATAAACCTCGTTATACATCACTAAAGCAGATTCCTTATTGAATAAGCTATGCTTTAATGTGTGGGAACCGACTCGGCGGTGTTAGGAAACGTTTCGTTTAATAACTTAGAAACTGTCATACATTCTGTATCGAGGCCGGCAGTCAATGCCAAAGCTAAACGTAACTGAGAAATGATTTCTTTGATTGCGATGAAACATAGTTGTGATGAAAAGATGATCAGTTGAAGGATAAAACTAGTCGAATAAGATAAATATCATTTTCTGTTATAGTGAAACGGAGAATGAAAATTAAATGAGAACTTCGGAGGAGAAAGTGGGTCTTTTAAACGTTTAGCAATGAGTTCAAAAAGTCCCTCCGCAGGACTCGTTAAATAGGCCTACCTGGCTCGATTTATTGTTTCTAAGAGTACTCGATTGTCACAACTTCCTTTAAGTATTTCATGTTGCCAAAGTGTATATCATGCTTGGATGTATCGGCAGTTATATTTTTGTCTCATGAGTGGGGAAAATCCAGACCGCTATTTTTACGCGTGACTTTTTTTAACGCATGTACCTTATATATTATATCCACTAAGTTTGCACTTTTTTAACCCTGATATTCCTATTCAATTATTTCTTTTACTTCACACTTTTCTTATATATGCCTACATCTTGTTTAGATTTTCAATCATTAATAAAATACTTTTTATTCATCCATAAAAATCAAATACATTTTATTAAACTTGTATAGTGGATGGCACTTGATGTTAATGCAGTTATTTCAAATATTAATTCATTAAATAAATTTAATAATGAATTAATTATAGCTTTATATGAGAGAAAAACTTTTCACAAAAGGGGCAAGGTATGCAATATAGTTATATCGTCCCATTTGGCTTAAAATAAGTAATAACATATGATTTTATAAAACGTTTGATTTTATGTTATAGGTTATGTAGCTGTTTTAACGCATATGTTATGTTACTTTATTTATAATAATTGTAATTAATTCATAAAAATTAGTTAAAATAATTTCTTTACTTACCTTAGTAAGAATTGACTAAAAACGTTTGGGGTATATTACTTGTTTTTAACAGAATTGTGGTTTATAAATTAGTTACATAAGAATATTTGAGATGTATGAATACATCTTAACAGTCACAGTGCAAACAAGGACATCTTCAGAGCTCCTGAGTAAAGACACTAAGCGTACGAAAGCACATTCAACGTTAATGTGGGTAAATAATCTTGTATAACTAATTTATAAACCATAAATCCCATATGCCTTTACCCTCGGCCTACGGTTCTTTTTAGACACCTCCTCTACCTGACCGCAAAGTTAATCCTACACGTACACGGCTCGCCAGACTCGGCAGCGGGAGTCGTGGAGTCGATTGTTTGTTCTATCCATTACCGATAATAATCGATATTGTTTAAAGAGACGGGGCCGGCTGAGGTTACAGATAGGTACAGTCACTACACGGCTCTGCGTAACACATCAGCCGTGTGAGCGCTTTGTTCTTTCACTCACGCACATTACAAATTCCAACTAAATGTGTGCAAGTCAAGTGTGTTCTGTAAAGTTCTCGTATTAGATTCAAGCTCCATTCAAGGTTAGGTTAGGGTAGTTGAGGTTAGGTTAGCTTAATTTAGGATAGGATAGGCTAAGTTTGGTTAGGTAAGGGTAGGTTAGGTTAGGTTAGGATAGGATAGGTTAGGTTTGGTTAGGTAAGGTAGATTAGGTTAGGTTAGTTTAGGATAGGATAGGTTAGGTTTGGTTAGGTACCGTAAGGGTAGATTAGATTAGGTTAGATTAGGGTAGGATAGGTTAGGTTTGGTTAGGTAAGGGTAGGTTAGGTTAGGATAGGTTAGGTTTGGTTAGGTAAGGGTAGATTAGGTTAGGTTAGCTTAGGATAGGATAGGATAGGTTTGGTTTAGTAAGGGTAGATTAGATTAGGTTAGGATAGGATAGGTTAGGTTTGGTTAGGTTAGGATAGGATAGGTTAGGTTTGGTTATGTTAGGATAGATTAGGTTAGGTAAGGTTATTCTGATATTCGTCCGACGTCTTCAACGGGAGCATAGATAATTTGTCTACTTTGCCTTGTGGCTTAATAGAACTTGGGTGTTCTGTAAAATTCTGTTATTAGGTTCAATCTCTAGTCAAGGTTAGGTTAGGATATGATAGGTTAGGTTAGGGTAGGTTTTTCTGATGGTCGTTCGACGTCTTCAACGGAAGCATAGATAATTTTACTACTTTTCCTTATTGCTTAATAGAACCTGTTGAACGCAACAACGACGGAACGGTCGACCATTTCACAGATCTGGAAATCGGAATCGAGTTGATCCGACAAGTTGATCGTACAATAACGCACCGAGTGTACCATTCCTAATAATATTACGAGTTTAAAATCAACAATCTGGCGTGTATATTGACTCTGTGGTTACGCAGTTCCCACCGCTCTGTTGTTCCTGCCTGCGGTTACACTCTTGTTAGGGGGGAGAATCGTTGATGTTCGCGTGGGAATACTTTCAGTTAGTTGGCTTACAGATTTTGTTAGTTAAAATTTGGGTTAGGCACCCTTGACCATCTGGACACGTAGTGTCCGGCTTCATTACTTCGCTCCTCAGACACGTTTGTTGTAATGAGAAGGAGAAAGGCCCCTGAATGACCAGGACCAAGTCATTGCGTTTGGCTTTCTATACATTCCCAATATTTCACACGACCTGCTTTACATTAGAACTTCTGGTATTTATTTCTTTTTACCATGTAATCAATTTTAGCAAACGAAATTATAGTTATGCAGGCTATCAGAAATACGAAACATTTTTAAAAACCTCCACTCACGCTCCAAAAATTGAACATTTTAGGAAATAGCAATCCGCCCTAACGGTACTTCTAAAACGTGACTAATTCAACGTTTGGGCTTTATATTTTGACGTAATAACTCGCAAAATGAATCGAAACGTAATTAAACTTGCTATTGACTCCCAAAGAATTACAAATAAAATAAACAATTTTAACACTGCTTTGTGCTGTAAGTTCTATCGTTTTTAAGATCATGTTAGAAATAAAAGGTGTCTAAATGTTCAATGAAATATTTTCTGGTTTTTGCGTGGAATAGTGTCTGCAAGTGTTAGTTTCGTCCTTTTTTAGCCAACTGTTGTCGAAAAAATAAGATGTGTGCACTACTTTGAATAAATATATTCATTAAAAGTATTCTTGTTTTTGAAATATTAATATTAATTATATTATATTAATATTATATATATATATATATATATATATATATATATATATATATATATATATACATACACATTATTTTTCTCCTTTGCACTGGAATGGAAGTAAGGTTCTTCCTTCAGGCATCCAGCTTCACAAATAGGCGATAGCTCGATGTCCAAAGCCATAAGACATTGAGCCAAGAGTCGAATATTTCTTTTCTCTTAGGACCTTTGATAACTCCAAGGCCTCCATTCTCTGAATGACTCTTGCGAGTATAGGGTAACTGCAAAGAAGAAAGGCGTGTGCCAAATCTTCATCTTCATCCCTGCAGAGCTGACTCAACTAAACTGAATCGATGAAGGTATTTTTGAGTCACAATTCTACAGGCCCAAAGTTTGTGTGCCTGGTGAAACTTGGTGCAAATAGTGCTTTGTTATAGTTGATTTTTTTAATTTGTAATTTTTTGGGAGTCCACTGCAAGTTTAATTACATTTCGAGGTATTTTGCGAGTTACTAAGTAAAATAAAATAAAGGCAAAACATTGAATTACTAACGTTTAAAGTGTACCGTGGAGAGGGATTTGCTATTTTCCAAAATTTTATTTTTGTATCGTGAGCGGAAATTTTTATATTTTTTTTCTTATTCCCCGTCTTTCTGCATCGTCCGGTATAAATTTTGTTTTTGCTCAAATCGATTACGTGTGAACGGGAAATAAATACCAAACTTCCGAATCAGTATTCTCAGATAGAGGTGGGCAGATGCACACCCGCATGTTCCCACTTACAATTACACAAAATGCGTTCGACGTACGTAGGTGGGAAAGTAATGGCTTTACAAAATATATCGCCAATTATTACGTTGGCAAAAAATCCCGTCGCCGGCTTTACCCACAGTTTATCGCTAGTTGGACTAGCTTCAGCTGCAAGAGTTTTTTTCTTTCTACAAATTTATAGAAGCAGATGTGCTCTCAGCTTCTAATTGCCACTATTAAAGGTGTTTGCAATTTATAACAATCAAGCCCAACTAATAACTTTATAAAGTTCAATAATATGTCTTAATAATGACACTTGTAATAAAGTATAATGGTAGAAATACTAACGACTAGTACAAGACAATTATTACTTTTAATAGCTTATTTTGTCAACGTTTCAACCGTGATATCAAACAATAACATTTTCATATTGTCCTTATAGAGACTCTAAGATTATACCAAAACATACATTAATTTAATTTGTACAAAAAATATCACAAATTGTTACAGTTTGATACAGTTAATAGAAACGTTCGAGATTGGTATTTTTAAGATTTTACTTATCCTTTGTACTTAACTAAGCTATAAGAGGATATCTAGCTACAGTTTATGTTCTCTTTACATCTAACCTAGCTACAAAAAGAATATGCCTGGCACATTTTTTTTACCTTTTTTTATTTAACCTAACTAAACAAATAAGTTACCAGATGGATATATCTAGCTACATTCTAGTTATCCTTCGTAATTATTATAGCCCTACAACTGAGCTACAAGAGGAATTTATCTATATACATTTTATTTTTTCTTTGTACTTTATCCAACTCAACAATTGAGCTTCTTGGGAAATATATATCTAGCTACATTTTATATGTAGCCTAACCCAACCGTTAGGCTAAAAGAAGAGTATATCTAGCTACTCTATATATCTAACCTAACCCAACTATTAAGGTACAAAAGGAATACACCTGGATACATTTTTTTTACTTTTTACATTTAACATAACACAGCAATTAAGCTACAACAGGAATATATCTAGCTAAATTTTAGTTCCATTTGTAACTAAACCTAACCTAACCCAACAGCTAAATTACAATGTCTAGCTACATAACAACAATTACAAAAACTAAATGTCTAGCTACAATTTTTTATTCCTTTTATGCCTAACCTGATCCAACAATTAAGCTACAAAACAAATATAACTAGCTACATTTTAGTTAACCTTAATACGTAACCTAACCCAATAGTTAAATTACAAGAAGAATATATCTAGCTATATTTCTATACTCCTTATATGCCTAACCTGATCCAACAGTTAAGCTACAAAACAAATATATCTAGCTACATTTTAGTTAACCTTAATACGTAACCTAACCCAATAGTTAAATTACAAGAAGAATATATCTAGCTAGATTTCTTGACTCCTTATATGCCTAACCTGATCCAACAGTTAAGCTACAAAAAAAATTTATCTAGCTACATTTTAGTTACCCTTTATACCTAACCTAACCCAATAGTTAAATTACAAGAAGAATATATCTAGCTAGATTTCTTGACTCCTTATATGCCTAAACTGATCCAACAGTTAAGCTACAAAACAAATATATCTAGCTACATTTTAGTTACCCTTTATACCTAACCTAACCCAACAGTTAAATTACAAGATGAGTATATCTACCTAAATTTCTTGACTCCTTATATGCCTAACCTGATCTCACAGTTAAGCTACAATAAAAGTATATTTAACCCAATAGTTAAATTACAAGAAGAATATATCTAGCTAAATTTCTTGACTCCTTATATGCCTAACCTGATCTCACAGTTAAGCTACAATAAAAGTATATTTAGGATACATTTTAGTTACCCTTAATACCTAACCTAACCCAATAGTTAAATTACATGATGAATATATCTAGCTAGATTTCTTGACTCCCTACATGCCTAACCTGATCCAAAGTTAAGCTACAATAAAATTATATTTAGGATACATTTTAGTTACCCTTAATACGTAACCTAACCCAATAGTTAAATTACAAGATGAATATATCTAGCTGAATATCTTGACTCCTTATATGCCTAACCTGATCCAACAGTTAAGCTACAATAAAAGTATATTTAGGAAACATTTTAGTTACCCTTAATACGTAACCTAACCCAATAGTTAAATTACAAGATGAATATATCTAGCTGAATATCTTGACTCCTTATATGCCTAACCTGATCCAACAGTTAAGCTACAATAAAAGTATATTTAGGATACATTTTAGTTACCCTTAATACGTAACCTAACCCAATTGTTAAATTACAAGATGAATATATCTATCTAAATTTCTTGACTCCTTATATGCCTAACCTGATCCAACAGTTAAGCTACAATAACAGTATATTTAGGATTCATTTTAGTAAACCTTAATACGTAACCCTACCCAACAGTTAAATTACAAGAAGAATATATCTAGCTAAATATCTTGACTCCTTATATGCCTAACCTTATCCAACAGTTAAGCTACAATAAAAGTATATTTATGGTACATTTTAGTTACCCTCATTACCTAACCTAACCCAACAGTTAAATTACAAGAAGAATATATCTAGCTAGATTTCTTGACTACCTACATGCCTAACCTGATCCAACAGTTAAGCTACAATAAAAGTATATTTAGGATACATTTTAGTTACCCTTAATACGTGACCTAACCCAATAGTTAAATTACAAGATGAAAATATCTAGCTAAATTTCTTGACTCCTTATATGCCTAACCTGATCCAACAGTTAAGCTACAATAAAAGTATATTTAGGATAATTTTAGTTACCCTTAATACGTAACCTAACCCAATAGTTAAATTACAAGAAAAATATATCTAGCTAAATATCTTGACTCCTTATATGCCTAACCTGATCCAACAGTTAAGCTACAATAAAAGTATATTTAGGATACATTTTAGTTACCTTTAATACGTAACCTAACCCAATAGTTAAATTACAAGAAAAATATATCTAGCTAAATATCTTGACTCCTTATATGCCTAACCTGATCCAACAGTTAAGCTACAATAAAAGTATATTTAGGATAATTTTAGTTACCCTTAATACGTAACCTAACCCAATAGTTAAATTACAAGAAGAATATATCTAGCTAAATATCTTGACTCCTTATATGCCTAACCTGATCCAACAGTTAAGCTACAATAAAAGTATATTTAGGATACATTTTCGTTAACTTTAATACCTATCCTAACCCAATAGTTAAATTATAAGAAGAATATATCTAGCTGAATATCTTGACTCCCTATATGCCTAACCTGATCCAACAGTTAAGCTACAATAAAAGTATATTTAGGATACATTTCAGTTACCCTTAATACGTGACCTAACCCAATAGTTAAATTACAAGATGAAAATATCTAGCTAAATTTCTTGACTCCTTATATGCCTAACCTGATCCAACAGTTAAGCTACAATAACAGTATATTTAGGATACATTTTAGTTACCTTTAATACGTAACCTAATCCAATAGTTAAATTACAAGAAAAATATATCTAGCTAAATATCTTGACTCCTTATATGCCTAACCTGATCCAACAGTTAAGCTACAATAAAAGTATATTTAGGATAATTTTAGTTACCCTTAATACGTAACCTAACCCAATAGTTAAATTACAAGAAGAATATATCTAGCTAAATTTCTTGACTCCTTATATGCCTAACCTGATCCAACAGTTAAGCTACAATAAAAGTATATTTAGGATACATTTTAGTTAACTTTAATACCTAACCTAACCCAATAGTTAAATTACAAGAAGAATATATCTAGCTGAATATCTTGACTCCTTATATGCCTAACCTGATCCAACAGTTACGCTACAATAAAAGTATATTTAGGATAATTTTAGTTACCCTTAATACGTAACCTAACCCAATAGTTAAATTACAAGAAGTATATATCTAGCTAGATTTCTTGACTCCTTATATGCCTAACCTGATCCAACAGTTAAGCTACATTAAAAGTATATTTAGAATACATTTTAGTTACCCTTAATACGTAACCTAACCCAATAGTTCAATTACAAGATGAATATATCTAGCTAAATTTCTTGACTTCTTATATGCCTAACCTGATCCAACAGTTAAGCTGCAATAAAAGTATATTTAGGATACATTTTAGTTACCCTTAATACGTAACCTCTAACCCAATAGTTAAATTACAAGATGAATATATCTAGCTAGATTTCTTGACTTCTTATATGCCTAACTTGATCCAACAGTTAAGCTACAATAAAAGTATATTTAGGATACATTTTAGTTACCCTTAATACGTAACCTAACCCAATAGTTCAATTACAAGATGAATATATCTAGCTAAATTTCTTGACTTCTTATATGCCTAACCTGATCCAACGGTTAAGCTGCAATAAAAGTATATTTAGGATACATTTTAGTTACCCTTAATACGTAACCTAACCCAATAGTTCAATTACAAGATGAATATATCTAGCTAAATTTCTTGACTTCTTATATGCCTAACCTGATCCAACAGTTGAGCTGCAATAAAAGTATATTTATGGTACATTTTAGTTACCCTTAATACCTAACCTCTAACCCAATAGTTAAATTACAAGATGAATATATCTAGCTAGATTTCTTGACTCCTTATATGCCTAACCTGATCCAACAGTTAAGCTACAATAAAAGTATATTTAGGATAATTTTAGTTACCCTTAATACATAACCTCTAACCCAATAGTTAAATTACAAGATGAATATATCTAGCTAGATTTCTTGACTCCTTATATGCCTAACCTGATCCAACAGTTAAGCTACAATAAAAGTATATTTAGGATAATTTTAGTTACCCTTAATACCTAACCTCTAACCCAATAGTTAAATTACAAGATGAATATATCTAGCTAGATTTCTTGACTCCTTATATGCCTAACCTGATCCAACAGTTAAGCTACAATAAAAGTATATTTAGGATAATTTTAGTTACCCTTAATACCTAACCTCTAACCCAATAGTTAAATTACAAGATGAATATATCTAGCTAGATTTCTTGACTCCTTATATGCCTAACCTGATCCAACAGTTAAGCTACGATAAAAGTATATTTAGGATAATTTTAGTTACCCTTAATACATAACCTCTAACAAAATAGTTAAATTACAAGATGAATATATCTAGCTAGATTTCTTGACTCCTTATATGCCTAACCTGATCCAACAGTTAAGCTACAATAAAAGTATATTTAGGATAATTTTAGTTACCCTTAATACCTAACCTCTAACCCAATAGTTAAATTACAAGATGAATATATCTAGCTAGATTTCTTGACTCCTTATATGCCTAACCTGATCCAACAGTTAAGCTACAATAAAAGTATATTTAGAATACATTTTAGTTACCCTTAATACGTAACCTAACCCAATAGTTCAATTACAAGATGAATATATCTAGCTAAATTTCTTGACTTCTTATATGCCTAACCTGATCCAACAGTTAAGCTGCAATAAAAGTATATTTAGGATACATTTTAGCTACCCTTAATACTTAACCTAACCCAATAGTTCAATTACAAGATGAATATATCTAGCTAAATTTCTTGACTTCTTATATACCTAACCTGATCAAACAGTTAAGCTACAATAAAAGTATAATTATTATAATTTTAGTTACCCTTAATACATAACCTAACCCAATAGTTCAATTACAAGATGAATACTGTATATCTAGCTAAATTTCTTGACTTCTTATATGCCTAACCTGATCCAACAGTTGAGCTGCAATAAAAGTATATTTATGGTACATTATAGTTACCCTTAATACCTAACCTCTAACTCAATAGTTAAATTACAAGATGAATATATCTAGCTAGATTTCTTGACTCCTTATATGCCTAACCTGATCCAACAGTTAAGCTACAATAAAAGTATATTTAGGATAATTTTAGTTACCCTTAATACGTAACCTAACCCAATAGTTCAATTACAAGATGAATATATCTAGCTAAATTTCTTGACTTCTTATATGCCTAACCTGATCCAACAGTTGAGCTGCAATAAAAGTATATTTATGGTACATTTTAGTTACCCTTAATACCTATCCTAACCCAATAGTTCAATTACAAGATGAATATATCTAGCTAAATTTCTTGACTTCTTATATGCCTAACCTGATCCAACAGATGAGCTGCAATAAAAGTATATTTATGGTACATTTTAGTTACCCTTAATACCTAACCTCTAACCCAATAGTTAAATTACAAGATGAATATATCTAGCTAAATTTCTTGACTTCTTATATGCCTAACCTGATCCAACAGTTAAGCTACAATAAAAGTATATTTAGGATACATTTTAGTTACCCTTAATACGTAACCTAACCCAATAGTTCAATTACAAGATGAATATATCTAGCTAAATATCTTGACTCCTTATATGCCTAACCTGATCCAACAGTTAAGCTACAATATAAGTATATTTAGGATACATTTTAGTTAACTTTAATACCTAACCTAACCCAATAGTTAAATTACAAGAAGAATATATCTAGCTGAATATCTTGACTCCTTATATGCCTAACCTGATCCAACAGTTAAGCTACAATAAAAGTATATTTAGGATACATTTTAGTTAACTTTAATACCTAATCTAACCCAATAGTTAAATTACAAGAAGAATATATCTAGCTGAATATCTTGACTCCTTATATGCCTAACCTGATCCAACAGTTAAGCTACAATAAAAGTATATTTAGGATAATTTTAGTTACCCTTAATACGTAACCTAACCTAATAGTTAAATTACAAGAAGAATATATCTAGCTGAATATCTTGACTCCTTATATGCCTAACCTGATCCAACAGTTAAGCTACAATAAAAGTATATTTAGGATAATTTTAGTTACCCTTAATACGTAACCTAACCCAATAGTTAAATTACAAGAAGAATATATCTAGCTAAATATCTTGACTCCTTATATGCCTAACCTGATCCAACAGTTAAGCTACAATATAAGTATATTTAGGATACATTTTAGTTAACTTTAATACCTAACCTAACCCAATAGTTAAATTACAAGAAGAATATATCTAGCTGAATATCTTGACTCCTTATATGCCTAACCTGATCCAACAGTTAAGCTACAATAAAAGTATATTTAGAATACATTTTAGTTACCCTTAATACGTAACCTAACCCAATAGTTAAATTACAAGAAGAATATATCTAGCTGAATATCTTGACTCCTTATATGCCTAACCTGATCCAACAGTTAAGCTACAATAAAAGTATATTTAGGATAATTTTAGTTACCCTTAATACGTAACCTAACCCAATAGTTAAATTACAAGAAGAATATATCTAGCTAAATATCTTGACTCCTTATATGCCTAACCTGATCCAACAGTTAAGCTACAATAAAAGTATATTTAGGATACATTTTAGTTAACTTTAATACCTAACCTAACCCAATAGTTAAATTACAAGAAGAATATATCTAGCTGAATATCTTGACTCCTTATATGCCTAACCTGATCCAACAGTTAAGCTACAATAAAAGTATATTTAGGATAATTTTAGTTACCCTTAATACGTAACCTAACCCAATAGTTAAATTACAAGAAGAATATATCTAGCTAAATATCTTGACTCCTTATATGCCTAACCTGATCCAACAGTTAAGCTACAATATTAGTATATTTAGGATACATTTTAGTTAACTTTAATACCTAACCTAACCCAATAGTTAAATTACAAGAAGAATATATCTAGCTGAATATCTTGACTCCTTATATGCCTAACCTGATCCAACAGTTAAGCTACAATAAAAGTATATTTAGAATACATTTTAGTTACCCTTAATACGTAACCTAACCCAATAGTTCAATTACAAGATGAATATATCTAGCTAAATTTCTTGACTTCTTATATGCCTAATCTGATCCAACAGTTAAGCTGCAATAAAAGTATATTTAGGATACATTTTAGTTACCCTTAATACGTAACCTAACCCAATAGTTCAATTACAAGATGAATATATCTAGCTAAATTTCTTGTCTTCTTATATGCCTAACCTGATCCAACAGTTGAGCTGCAATAAAAGTATATTTATGGTACATTTTAGTTACCCTTAATACCTAACCTCTAACCCAATAGTTAAATTACAAGATGAATATATCTAGCTAGATTTCTTGACTTCTTATATGCCTAACCTGATCCAACAGTTAAGCTACAATAAAAGTATATTTAGGATACATTTTAGTTACCCTTAATACGTAACCTAACCCAATAGTTCAATTAAAAGATGAATATATCTAGCTAAATTTCTTGACTTCTTATATACCTAACCTGATCCAACAGTTAAGCTACAATAAAAGTATATTTAGGATAATTTTAGGTACCCTTAATACATAACCTAACCCAATAGTTCAATTACAAGATGAATATATCTAGCTAAATTTCTTGACTTCTTATATGCCTAACCTGATCCAACAGTTGAGCTGCAATAAAAGTATATTTATGGTACATTTTAGTTACCCTTAATATTTAACCTAACCCAATAGTTAAATTACAAAATGAATATATCTAGCTAGATTTCTTGACTTCTTATATGCCTAACCTGATCCAACAGATGAGCTGCAATAAAAGTATATTTATGGTACATTTTAGTTACCCTTAATACCTAACCTAACCCAATAGTTCAATTACAAGATGAATATATCTAGCTAAATTTCTTGACTTCTTATATGCCTAACCTGATCCAACAGTTGAGCTGCAATAAAAGTATATTTATGGTACATTTTAGTTACCCTTAATACCTAACCTAACCCAATAGTTCAATTACAAGATGAATATATCTAGCTAGATTTCTTGACTCCTTATATGCCTAACCTGATCCAACAGTTAAGCTACAATAAAAGTATATTTAGAATACATTTTGGTTACCCTTAATACGTAACCTAACCCAATAGTTCAATTACAAGATGAATATATCTAGCTAAATTTCTTGACTTCTTATATGCCTAACCTGATCCAACAGTTAAGCTGCAATAAAAGTATATTTAGGATACATTTTAGCTACCCTTAATACTTAACCTAACCCAATAGTTCAATTACAAGATGAATATATCTAGCTAAATTTCTTGACTTCTTATATACCTAACCTGATCCAACAGTTAAGCTACAATAAAAGTATAATTATTATAATTTTAGTTACCCTTAATACATAACCTAACCCAATAGTTCAATTACAAGATGAATACTGTATATCTAGCTAAATTTCTTGACTTCTTATATGCCTAACCTGATCCAACAGTTGAGCTGCAATAAAAGTATATTTATGGTACATTTTAGTTACCCTTAATACCTAACCTCTAACTCAATAGTTAAATTACAAGATGAATATATCTAGCTAGATTTCTTGACTCCTTATATGCCTAACCTGATCCAACAGTTAAGCTACAATAAAAGTATATTTAGGATAATTTTAGTTACCCTTAATACGTAACCTAACCCAATAGTTCAATTACAAGATGAATATATCTAGCTAAATTTCTTGACTTCTTATATGCCTAACCTGATCCAACAGTTGAGCTGCAATAAAAGTATATTTATGGTACATTTTAGTTACCCTTAATACCTAACCTAACCCAATAGTTCAATTACAAGATGAATATATCTAGCTAGATTTCTTGACTCCTTATATGCCTAACCTGATCCAACTGTTAAGCTACAATAAAAGTATATTTAGAATACATTTTAGTTACCCTTAATACGTAACCTAACCCAATAGTTCAATTACAAGATGAATATATCTAGCTAAATTTCTTGACTTCTTATATGCCTAACCTGATCCAACAGTTAAGCTGCAATAAAAGTATATTTAGGATACATTTTAGCTACCCTTAATACTTAACCTAACCCAATAGTTCAATTACAAGAAGAATATATCTAGCTAAATTTCTTGACTTCTTATATACCTAACCTGATCCAACAGTTAAGCTACAATAAAAGTATAATTATTATAATTTTAGTTACCCTTAATACATAACCTAACCCAATAGTTCAATTACAAGATGAATACTGTATATCTAGCTAAATTTCTTGACTTCTTATATGCCTAACCTGATCCAACAGTTGAGCTGCAATAAAAGTATATTTATGGTACATTTTAGTTACCCTTAATACCTAACCTCTAACTCAATAGTTAAATTACAAGATGAATATATCTAGCTAGATTTCTTGACTCCTTATATGCCTAACCTGATCCAACAGTTAAGCTACAATAAAAGTATATTTAGGATAATTTTAGTTACCCTTAATACGTAACCTAACCCAATAGTTCAATTACAAGATGAATATATCTAGCTAAATTTCTTGACTTCTTATATGCCTAACCTGATCCAACAGTTGAGCTGCAATAAAAGTATATTTATGGTACATTTTAGTTACCCTTAATACCTAACCTAACCCAATAGTTCAATTACAAGATGAATATATCTAGCTAAATTTCTTGACTTCTTATATGCCTAACCTGATCCAACAGATGAGCTGCAATAAAAGTATATTTATGGTACATTTTAGTTACCCTTAATACCTAACCTCTAACCCAATAGTTAAATTACAAGATGAATATATCTAGCTAGATTTCTTGACTTCTTATATGCCCAACCTGATCCAACAGTTAAGCTACAATAAAAGTATATTTAGGATACATTTTAGTTACCCTTAATACGTAACCTAACCCAATAGTTCAATTACAAGATGAATATATCTAGCTAAATTTCTTGACTCCTTATATGCCTAACCTGATCCAACAGTTAAGCTACAATAAAAGTATATTTAGGATACATTTTAGTTAACTTTAATACCTAACCTAACCCAATAGTTAAATTACAAGAAGAATATATCTAGCTGAATATCTTGACTCTTTATATGCCTAACCTGATCCAACAGTTAAGCTACAATAAAAGTATATTTAGGATAATTTTAGTTACCCTTAATACGTAACCTAACCCAATAGTTAAATTACAAGAAGAATATATCTAGCTAAATATCTTGACTCCTTATATGCCTAACCTGATCCAACAGTTAAGCTACAATATAAGTATATTTAGGATACATTTTAGTTAAATTTAATACCTAACCTAACCCAATAGTTAAATTACAAGAAGAATATATCTAGCTGAATATCTTGACTCCTTATATGCCTAACCTGATCCAACAGTTAAGCTACAATAAAAGTATATTTAGAATACATTTTAGTTACCCTTAATACGTAACCTAACCCAATAGTTAAATTACAAGAAGAATATATCTAGCTGAATATCTTGACTCCTTATATGCCTAACCTGATCCAACAGTTAAGCTACAATAAAAGTATATTTAGGATAATTTTAGTTACCCTTAATACGTAACCTAACCCAATAGTTAAATTACAAGAAGAATATATCTAGCTAAATATCTTGACTCCTTATATGCCTAACCTGATCCAACAGTTAAGCTACAATAAAAGTATATTTAGGATACATTTTAGTTAACTTTAATACCTAACCTAACCCAATAGTTAAATTACAAGAAGAATATATCTAGCTGAATATCTTGACTCCTTATATGCCTAACCTGATCCAACAGTTAAGCTACAATAAAAGTATATTTAGGATAATTTTAGTTACCCTTAATACGTAACCTAACCCAATAGTTAAATTACAAGAAGAATATATCTAGCTAAATATCTTGACTCCTTATATGCCTAACCTGATCCAACAGTTAAGCTACAATATAAGTATATTTAGGATACATTTTAGTTAACTTTAATACCTAACCTAACCCAATAGTTAAATTACAAGAAGAATATATCTAGCTGAATATCTTGACTCCTTATATGCCTAACCTGATCCAACAGTTAAGCTACAATAAAAGTATATTTAGAATACATTTTAGTTACCCTTAATACGTAACCTAACCCAATAGTTCAATTACAAGATGAATATATCTAGCTAAATTTCTTGACTTCTTATATGCCTAATCTGATCCAACAGTTAAGCTGCAATAAAAGTATATTTAGGATACATTTTAGTTACCCTTAATACGTAACCTAACCCAATAGTTCAATTACAAGATGAATATATCTAGCTAAATTTCTTGTCTTCTTATATGCCTAACCTGATCCAACAGTTGAGCTGCAATAAAAGTATATTTATGGTACATTTTAGTTACCCTTAATACCTAACCTCTAACCCAATAGTTAAATTACAAGATGAATATATCTAGCTAGATTTCTTGACTTCTTATATGCCTAACCTGATCCAACAGTTAAGCTACAATAAAAGTATATTTAGGATACATTTTAGTTACCCTTAATACGTAACCTAACCCAATAGTTCAATTACAAGATGAATATATCTAGCTAAATTTCTTGACTTCTTATATACCTAACCTGATCCAACAGTTAAGCTACAATAAAAGTATATTTAGGATAATTTTAGGTACCCTTAATACATAACCTAACCCAATAGTTCAATTACAAGATGAATATATCTAGCTAAATTTCTTGACTTCTTATATGCCTAACCTGATCCAACAGTTGAGCTGCAATAAAAGTATATTTAGGATAATTTTAGTTACCCTTAATACGTAACCTAACCCAATAGTTCAATTACAAGATGAATATATCTAGCTAAATTTCTTGACTTCTTATATGCCTAACCTGATCCAACAGTTGAGCTGCAATAAAAGTATATTTATGGTACATTTTAGTTACCCTTAATATTTAACCTAACCCAATAGTTAAATTACAAAATGAATATATCTAGCTAGATTTCTTGACTTCTTATATGCCTAACCTGATCCAACAGATGAGCTGCAATAAAAGTATATTTATGGTACATTTTAGTTACCCTTAATACCTAACCTAACCCAATAGTTCAATTACAAGATGAATATATCTAGCTAAATTTCTTGACTTCTTATATGCCTAACCTGATCCAACAGTTGAGCTGCAATAAAAGTATATTTATGGTACATTTTAGTTACCCTTAATACCTAACCTAACCCAATAGTTCAATTACAAGATGAATATATCTAGCTAAATTTCTTGACTTCTTATATGCCTAACCTGATCCAACAGATGAGCTGCAATAAAAGTATATTTATGGTACATTTTAGTTACCCTTAATACCTAACCTAACCCAATAGTTCAATTACAAGATGAATATATCTAGCTAAATTTCTTGACTTCTTATATGCCTAACCTGATCCAACAGTTGAGCTGCAATAAAAGTATATTTATGGTACATTTTAGTTACCCTTAATACCTAACCTAACCCAATAGTTCAATTACAAGATGAATATATCTAGCTAAATTTCTTGACTTCTTATATGCCTAACCTGATCCAACAGTTGAGCTGCAATAAAAGTATATTTATGGTACATTTTAGTTACCCTTAATACCTAACCTAACCCAATAGTTCAATTACAAGATGAATATATCTACCTAAATTTCTTGACTTCTTATATACCTAACCTGATCCAACAGTTAAGCTACAATAAAAGTATATTTATGGTACATTTTAGTTACCCTTAATATTTAACCTAACCCAATAGTTAAATTACAAGATGAATATATCTAGCTAGATTTCTTGACTTCTTATATGCCTAACCTGATCCAACAGATGAGCTGCAATAAAAGTATATTTATGGTACATTTTAGTTACCCTTAATGCCTAACCTAACCCAATAGTTCAATTACAAGATGAATATATCTAGCTAAATTTCTTGACTTCTTATATGCCTAACCTGATCCAACAGTTGAGCTGCAATAAAAGTATATTTAGGATAATTTTAGTTACCCTTAATACGTAACCTAACCCAATAGTTCAATTACAAGATGAATATATCTAGCTAAATTTCTTGACTTCTTATATGCCTAACCTGATCCAACAGATGAGCTGCAATAAAAGTATATTTATGGTACATTTTAGTTACCCTTAATACCTAACCTCTAACCCAATAGTTAAATTACAAGATGAATATATCTAGCTAAATTTCTTGACTTCTTATATGCCTAACCTGATCCAACAGATGAGCTGCAATAAAGGTATATTTATGGTACATTTTAGTTACCCTTAATACCTAACCTCTAACCCAATAGTTAAATTACAAGATGAATATATCTAGCTAGATTTCTTGACTTCTTATATGCCTAACCTGATCCAACAGTTAAGCTACAATAAAAGTATATTTAGGATACATTTTAGTTACCCTTAATACGTAACCTAACCCAATAGTTCAATTACAAGATGAATATATCTAGCTAAATTTCTTGACTTCTTATATGCCTAACCTGATCCAACAGTTGAGCTGCAATAAAAGTATATTTATGGTACATTTTAGTTACCCTTAATATTTAACCTAACCCAATAGTTAAATTACAAGATGAATATATCTAGCTAGATTTCTTGACTTCTTATATGCCTAACCTGATCCAACAGTTAAGCTACAATAAAAGTATATTTAGGATACATTTTAGTTACCCTTAATACGTAACCTAACCCAATAGTTCAATTACAAGATGAATATATCTAGCTAAATTTCTTGACTTCTTATATGCCTAACCTGATCCAACAGTTGAGCTGCAATAAAAGTATATTTATGGTACATTTTAGTTACCCTTAATATTTAACCTAACCCAATAGTTAAATTACAAGATGAATATATCTAGCTAGATTTTTTGACTTCTTATATGCCTAACCTGATCCAACAGTTAAGCTGCAATAAAAGTATATTTAGGATACATTTTAGTTACCCTTAATACGTAACCTAACCCAATAGTTCAATTACAAGATGAATATATCTAGCTAAATTTCTTGACTTCTTATATGCCTAACCTGATCCAACAGTTGAGCTGCAATAAAAGTATATTTATGGTACATTTTAGTTACCCTTAATACCTAACCTCTAACCCAATAGTTAAATTACAAGATGAATATATCTAGCTAGATTTCTTGACTCCTTATATGCCTAACCTGATCCAACATTTAAGCTACAATAAAAGTATATTTAGGATAATTTTAGTTACCCTTAATACGTAACCTAACCCAATAGTTAAATTACAAGAAGAATATATCTAGCTAAATTTCTTGATTCCTTTTGTACCTAACTTGATGAAACAATAAAGCTACAATAAAAGTATATTTAGGTACATTTTAGTTACCCTTTATACCTAACCTAACCAAACAGTTAAACTACAAGAGGAATATATCAAGCTACATTTTATTTACATGAATAAGAAAGAGTAAACCAGGAACGCTCCCCTCCCTTAACATTGTCGAACCTTTTCGATTCTCGTGAACGTGTGTAACGAGAGCATTGATTCACGAACAGTTTGTGTGGTTTGTAGAAAGCTCTTTACGGATCTGATTTATTTAAAATAAAGGCTTTAGAACAAAGCTTTAACAAGTATATGTCATTTATACATATTTCAAAGGCAACTGGTATTGATTGGGTTCAGTGGACTGGACTAGGGCACTCGACAGAAATGAAACAATTACGCTGGTTCCATTGTAGTCTAACATTAAATAATTATTGACTTTGCCAGGCATTGAATTGTGTTCTATCGGATTAGGTGACAGCTGGACTGGCGTACTCGTATAAATTGCATCTGCCCTGGCAGGCCTACGCGTTACCTAACTGCACCGACGAGCACGTAATAAATGTATATACGTATTAAATTTACATAATTCGAATCCGGAGACGTAATCCGTTCATAAAGTATGCCATACACTATACGACTATCTAAAATGCTCTAATCATAACGCAATTACACACAATTGGAACCAAATGATAGGGGTATCGAAAGAAAAGTATGTATCAACAAATTTAGATACTTTACCACGGTAATAACAAAAGCGCATACATTTTGTTGTCTAATAATAATCATTGAGACATGCAATTGTCTAATTTTCAATAACACAAAATTTAAGCTGATAAAGACATTTTGTATCTAACCTAATTCAACAATCAAGCTATCAACAAATTTATCTAATATAGCTATATTTTAGCCACGTTTTGACCAACACAACAATCAAACTACAGAAGGGATGTATCTAATATAGCTATATTTTAGCCACGTTTTGACCAAACCCAACAATCAAACTACAGAAGGGATGTATCTAATCTAGCTATATTTTAGACACGTTTTGACCAAACCCAACAATCAAACTACAGAAGGGATGTATCTAATCTAGCTATATTTTAGACACGTTTTGACCAAACCCAACAATCAAACTACAGAAGGATGTATCTAATCTAGCTATATTTCAGCTAGCTTTTGACCAAACAATCAAACTAAATAAGAGATGTGTCTAGTTATCCTTTCCATCAAACGTAATCTAACAATTAAGCTACAAAAGAAATGTATCTAATCTAGCTACATTTTAGCCACATTTTTGTACCCAATCAAACAATTGAACTACAAAAGGAATCTAGCTAGCTACCTTTTGTACATAACCCAAATTAAAAATGATGCTGTAAAAGGAATATATCCAGATACATTTAGGCTAACCTTTTATCCAACCTAATGCAAAAAAGGGTTAAAAATGGGACATATCTAGCTACATTTTAGTGTCCTTTTGTATTTAACCTTACCAAACAATTAGCCAAGGAAGATCATCTCTGAACTGTTTGCAGTTGAAAAGGGACGTCATTTTTCAATGGGTTCCATCACATTGTGGTGTAAGGGAAAATCAAACAGCAGATCAAATAGCCAAAGAAGCGACTGCAATGTACCCAATAGACTGTGCAATATTTTCTCTCACACTCTATCAGAGTGCAGGAGGAAGACAGTTAAAGAAAGCGAGCGACATAGGTAGTAGTGCTCTGTAGTCCGCTTCCTGTATGGGCTACAGAAGGAACCGGTCCAAGAAGATATATATACAGAGGAATACCTTGGAATCTAGGAATCGCCAGGACTCGAACTCTGGACTTATTGCGACTCAAAAATACCTTCATCAATTCAGTCTAGCTGAGTCAGCTCTGCAGGGATGAAGATGAAGATTTGGCACACGCCTTTCTTCTTTGCCGTTACCCTATACTGGCAAGAGTCATTCAGAGAATGGAGGCCTTGTAGTTATCAAAGGTACTAAGAGAAAAGAAATATTCGACTCTTGGCTCAATGTCTTATGGCTTTGTACATCAAGCTATCGCCTATTTGTGAAGCTGGATGCCTGAAGGAAGAACCTTCCTTCCATTCCAGTGCAAAGGAGAAAAATAATGTGTGTGTGTGTATATATATATATATATATATATATATATATATATATATATATATATATATAATAAATTAAAAATATTTCAAAAAACAAGAATACTTTTAATGAATATATATTCAAAGCTTTTCGCCGATAAAATAGTACCAGCATCTTCAGGAAAATAATTATCTAATCTGTTAAATAATTATTCAGTTAGATAATTATTTTTCTGAAGATGCTGGTACTATTTTATCGGCGAAAAGCTTCGAATAAATATATTCATTAAAAGTATTCTTGTTTTTGAAATATTTTAACTTTATTAACTATATTACAAGAAAACATATCACCATATTTAATATGTATATATATATATATATATATATATATATATATATATATATATATACGCGTATATACTGAATGTTTTAAAGTATTTTTAGAATGTATTTGTAAAGTATCGGAAAAATCAGAGTTAATACAGTCTTTCCAAGGACTACCCCTAATGAATTCGTGTAAATGGCCATTTTGTGGTAAAAATACTTTAGCAACTAGTTTTATACGATTAGTTTCGGCAGTAGTTTCTTAGCAACTAGTTTTATACGATTAGTTTCGTCAGTAGTTTCTTAGCACCTAGTTTTATACGATTAGTTTCGTCAGTAGTTTTTTAGCACCTAGTTTTATACGATTAGTTTCGTCAGTAGTTTCTTAGCACCTAGTTTAATACGATTAGTTTCGTCAGTTGTTTCTTAGCACCTAGTTTTATACGATTAGTTTCGTCAGTAGTTTATTAGCACCTATTTTTATACGATTAGTTTCGTCAGTAGTTTCGTAGCACCTAGTTTTATACGATTAGTTTCGTCAGTAGTTTCTTAGCACCTAGTTTTATACGATTAGTTTCGTCAGTAGTTTCTTAGCACCTAGTTTTATACGATTAGTTTCGTCAGTTGTTTCTTAGCACCTAGTTTTATACGATTAGTTTCGTCAGTAGTTTATTAGCACCTATTTTTATACGATTAGTTTCGTCAGTTGTTTCTTAGCACCTAGTTTTAAACGATTAGTTTCGTCAGTAGTTTCTTAGCACCTAGATTTATACGATTAGTTTCGTCAGTAGTTTCTTAGCACCTAGTTTTATACGATTAGTTTCGTCAGTAGTTTCTTAGCACCTAGTTATATACGATTAGTTTCGTCAGTAGTTTCTTAGCACCTAGTTTTATACGATTAGTTTCGTCAGTAGTTTCTTAGCACCTAGTTTAATACGATTAGTTTCGTCAGTTGTTTCTTAGCACCTAGTTTTATACGATTAGTTTCGTCAGTAGTTTATTAGCACCTATTTTTATACGATTAGTTTCGTCAATAGTTTCTTAGCACCTAGTTTTATACGATTAATTTCGTCAGTAGTTTCTTAGCACCTAGTTTTATACGATTAGTTTCGTCAGTAGTTTCTTAGCACCTAGTTTTATACGATTAGTTTCGTCAGTTGTTTCTTAGCACCTAGTTTTATACGATTAGTTTCGTCAGTAGTTTATTAGCACCTATTTTTATACGATTAGTTTCGTCAGTAGTTTCTTAGCACCTAGTTTTATACGATTAGTTTCGTCAGTAGTTTCTTAGCACCTAGTTTTATACGATTAGTTTCGTCAGTAGTTTCTTAGCACCTAGTTTTATACGATTAGTTTCGTCAGTAGTTTCTTAGCACCTAGTTTTATACGATTAGTTTCGTCAGTAGTTTCTTAGCACCTAGTTTTATACGATTAGTTTCGTCAGTAGTTTCTTAGCACCTAGTTTTATACGATTAGTTTCGTCAGTAGTTTCTTAGCACCTAGTTTTATACGATTAGTTTCGTCAGTTGTTTCTTAGCACCTAGTTTTATACGATTAGTTTCGTCAGTAGTTTATTAGCACCTATTTTTATACGATTAGTTTCGTCAGTAGTTTTTTAGCACCTAGTTTTATACGATTAGTTTCGTCAGTAGTTTCTTAGCACCTAGCTTAATACGATTAGTTTCATCAGTTGTTTCTTAGCACCGAGTTTTATACGATTAGTTTCGTCAGTAGTTTATTAGCACCTATTTTTATACCATTAGTTTCGTCAGTAGTTTCGTAGCACCCAGTTTTATACGATTAGTTTCGTCAGTAGTTTCTTAGCACCTAGTTTTATACGATTAGTTTCGTCAGTAGTTTCTTAGCACCTAGTTTTATACGATTAGTTTCGTCAGTTGTTTCTTAGCACCTAGTTTTATACGATTAGTTTCGTCAGTAGTTTATTAGCACCTATTTTTATACGATTAGTTTCGTCAGTTGTTTCTTAGCACCTAGTTTTATACGATTAGTTTCGTCAGTAGTTTCTTAGCACCTAGTTTTATACGATTAGTTTCGTCAGTAGTTTCTTAGCACCTAGTTTTATACGATTATTTTCGTCAGTAGTTTCTTAGCACCTAGTTATATACGATTAGTTTCGTCAGTAGTTTCTTAGCACCTAGTTTTATACGATTAGTTTCGTCAGTAGTTTATTAGCACCTATTTTTATACGATTAGTTTCGTCAATAGTTTCTTAGCACCTAGTTTTATACGAATAGTTTCGTCAGTAGTTTCTTAGCACCTAGTTTTATACGATTAGTTTCGTCAGTAGTTTCTTAGCACCTAGTTTTATACGATTAGTTTCGTCAGTTGTTTCTTAGCGCCTAGTTTTATACGATTAGTTTTGTCAGTAGTTTATTAGCACCTATTTTTATACGATTAGTTTCGTCAGTTGTTTCTTAGCACCTAGTTTTATACGATTAGTTTCGTCAGTAGTTTCTTAGCACCTAGTTTTATACGATTAGTTTCGTCAGTAGTTTTTTAGCACCTAGTTTTATACGATTAGTTTCGTCAGTAGTTTCTTAGCACCTAGTTTAATACGATTAGTTTCGTCAGTTGTTTCTTAGCACCTAGTTTTATACGATTAGTTTCGTCAGTAGTTTATTAGCACCTATTTTTATACGATTAGTTTCGTCAGTAGTTTCGTAGCACCTAGTTTTATACGATTAGTTTCGTCAGTAGTTTCTTAGCACCTAGTTTTATACGATTAGTTTCGTCAGTAGTTTCTTAGCACCTAGTTTTATACGATTAGTTTCGTCAGTTGTTTCTTAGCACCTAGTTTTATACGATTAGTTTCGTCAGTAGTTTATTAGCACCTATTTTTATACGATTAGTTTCGTCAGTTGTTTCTTAGCACCTAGTTTTAAACGATTAGTTTCGTCAGTAGTTTCTTAGCACCTAGTTTTATACGATTAGTTTCGTCAGTAGTTTCTTAGCACCTAGTTTTATACGATTAGTTTCGTCAGTAGTTTCTTAGCACCTAGTTATATACGATTAGTTTCGTCAGTAGTTTCTTAGCACCTAGTTTTATACGATTAGTTTCGTCAGTAGTTTCTTAGCACCTAGTTTAATACGATTAGTTTCGTCAGTTGTTTCTTAGCACCTAGTTTTATACGATTAGTTTCTTCAGTAGTTTATTAGCACCTATTTTTATACGATTAGTTTCGTCAATAGTTTCTTAGCACCTAGTTTTATACGATTAGTTTCGTCAGTAGTTTCTTAGCACCTAGTTTTATACGATTAGTTTCGTCAGTAGTTTCTTAGCACCTAGTTTTATACGATTAGTTTCGTCAGTTGTTTCTTAGCACCTAGTTTTATACGATTAGTTTCGTCAGTAGTTTATTAGCACCTATTTTTATACGATTAGTTTCGTCAGTAGTTTCTTAGCACCTAGTTTTATACGATTAGTTTCGTCAGTAGTTTCTTAGCACCTAGTTTTATACGATTAGTTTCGTCAGTAGTTTCTTAGCACCTAGTTTTATACGATTAGTTTCGTCAGTAGTTTCTTAGCACCTAGTTTTATACGATTAGTTTCGTCAGTAGTTTCTTAGCACCTAGTTTTATACGATTAGTTTCGTTAGTAGTTTCTTAGCACCTAGTTTTATACGATTAGTTTCGTCAGTAGTTTCTTAGCACCTAGTTTAATACGATTAGTTTCGTCAGTTGTTTCTTAGCACCTAGTTTTATACGATTAGTTTCGTCAGTAGTTTATTAGCACCTATTTTTATACGATTAGTTTCGTCAGTAGTTTTTTAGCACCTAGTTTTATACGATTAGTTTCGTCAGTAGTTTCTTAGCACCTAGCTTAATACGATTAGTTTTATCAGTTGTTTCTTAGCACCGAGTTTTATACGATTAGTTTCGTCAGTAGTTTATTAGCACCTATTTTTATACCATTAGTTTCGTCAGTAGTTTCGTAGCACCCAGTTTTATACGATTAGTTTCGTCAGTAGTTTCTTAGCACCTAGTTTTATACGATTAGTTTCGTCAGTAGTTTCTTAGCACCTAGTTTTATACGATTAGTTTCGTCAGTTGTTTCTTAGCACCTAGTTTTATACGATTAGTTTCGTCAGTAGTTTATTAGCACCTATTTTTATACGATTAGTTTCGACAGTTGTTTCTTAGCACCTAGTTTTATACGATTAGTTTCGTCAGTAGTTTCTTAGCACCTAGTTTTATACGATTAGTTTCGTCAGTAGTTTCTTAGCACCTAGTTTTATACGATTAGTTTTGTCAGTAGTTTCTTAGCACCTAGTTATATACGATTAGTTTCGTCAGTAGTTTCTTAGCACCTAGTTTTATACGATTAGTTTCGTCAGTAGTTTATTAGCACCTATTTTTATACGATTAGTTCCGTCAATAGTTTCTTAGCACCTAGTTTTATACGAATAGTTTCGTCAGTAGTTTCTTAGCACCTAGTTTTATACGATTAGTTTCGTCAGTAGTTTCTTAGCACCTAGTTTTATACGATTAGTTTCGTCAGTTGTTTCTTAGCGCCTAGTTTTATACGATTAGTTTTGTCAGTAGTTTATTAGCACCTATTTTTATACGATTAGTTTCGTCAGTTGTTTCTTAGCACCTAGTTTTATACGATTAGTTTCGTCAGTAGTTTCTTAGCACCTAGTTTTATACGATTAGTTTCGTCAGTAGTTTCTTAGCACCTAGTTTTATACGATTAGTTTCGTCAGTAGTTTCTTAGCACCTAGTTTTATACGATTAGTTTCGTCAGTAGTTTCTTAGCACCTAGTTTTATACGATTAATTTCGTCAGTAGTTTCTTAGCACCTAGTTTTATACGATTAGTTTCGTCAGTAGTTTCTTAGCACCTAGTTTTATACGATTAGTTTCGTCAGTTGTTTCTTAGCACCTAGTTTTATACGATTAGTTTCGTCAGTAGTTTCTTAGCACCTATTTTTATACGATTAGTTTCGTCAGTAGTTTCTTAGCACCCAGTTTTATACGATTAGTTTCGTCATTAGTTTCTTAGCACCTTGTTTAATACGATTAGTTTCGTCAGTAGTTTCTTAGCACCTATTTTTATACGATTAGTTTCGTCAATAGTTTCTTAGCACCTAGTTTTATACGATTAGTTTCGTCAGTTGTTTCTTAGCACCTAGTTTTATACGACTAGTTTCGTCAGTAGTTTCTTAGCACCTAGTTTTATACGATTAGTTTCGTCAGTAGTTTCCTAGCACCTAGTTTTATACGATTAGTTTCGTCAGTAGTTTCTTAGCACCTAGTTTTATACGATTAGTTTCGTTAGTAGTTTCTTAGCACCTAGTTTTATACGATTAGTTTCGTCAGTAGTTTCTTAGCACCTAGTTTTATACGATTAGTTTCGTCAGTAGTTTCTTAGCACCTAGTTTTATACGATTAGTTTCGTCAGTTGTTTCTTAGCACCTAGTTTTATACGATTAGTTTCGTCAGTAGTTTCTTAGCACCTAGTTTTATACGATTAGTTTCGTCAGTTGTTTCTTAGCACCTAGTTTTATACGATTTGTTTCGTCAGTAGTTTATTAGCACCTATTTTTATACGATTAGTTTCGTCAGTAGTTTCTTAGCACCTAGTTTTATACGATTAGTTTCGTCAGTAGTTTATTAGCACCTATTTTTATACGATTAGTTTCGTCAGTTGTTTCTTAGCACCTAGTTTTATACGATTAGTTTCGTCAGTAGTTTATTAGCACCTATTTTTATACGATTAGTTTCGTCAGTTGTTTCTTAGCACCTAGTTTTATACGATTAGTTTCGTCAGTAGTTTCTTAGCACCTAGTTTTATACGATTAGTTTCGTCAGTTGTTTCTTAGCACCTAGTTTTATACGATTAGTTTCGTCAGTAGTTTCGTTTATGAAGGACGGGAAGGATTATGAATATAGGCTAGGTAGGATTAAAGTATAAGTAGGATCCCCTGGTACAGGCTAAAAGGGGGTGTTAATATAAGTTATTCAGAGTCATAGACCTCAGCTAGATCTACTCTCTATCGGGGTGATAAAGGTTGTGCACCCGCTTGTAAGAAGAAAGATGGGTAGTCTAGGCTTAGAAGGAATTAGGTTTGATTAGGACGCTATATTTTCAAGTGCCGGGAATAGGAGAAACCCATAGTATCATGTGAGAGGACCGCTTACATGAAGTAGACGTGCTATGAACAATGGTCTACGCGCCACCCGGGAGGTTCTAGCATCCACCTCGAGGTGTCTACCTACTACCTACCCAAAAATGTTCTCAATATATTATACACAAAGAGAAAGGATATAAACAAGTGTACTATTTAATCCAGTTTCTAGATATGCTATAATATACGATTTGATTAATTAAACACGGTTGATGAATGAGTGAATACCCATGTATTTAAATTAAACAAGAATGTTTCAATAGCTAATTTGTATCTTCTTCAGGCTTAGAATACACACATGAGAATAGTTTAAAAATAATACTAACTTGTACAAAGAGTTTTATTATATATAAAAAATTATATAATTTTTTAAAAGTAACATTAAAACAAGTTATATGAATTGTGTTTAAAGTCAATTCCTACTTAAATCAACAAAGAATAATTTTATTTTAGTTTATTTTTATTTTATAATTACAAATAATATAAATATGCATATACTCGATACATATGTCAGAATAACAATATTAAGTAGCACAATACAAAGAAAATTTCCTTGCAATTTTCCATTTCCCTTTCTATGTATGATTTTGGACTTTTATTTTGATTTGTTACTATTTATACTATTCATTTCGTCGCTTGCATTGTGTTGTACTATCTTTTCGACTTCCTTTTGCATTGTCCGTTTGTGAAGAGTGGTTCGATAACGTTAAGCCAGTTCGTTTGTTTTATTCCTGTCATTAATTTTTAATCTTAGAGGATTATTTATAATATTGTGTGGTAACCATGGTAACAGTTCAAGGTTATACAATGGAGATTTTTCATATAGATTTTCAAAAACCTATGACTTTGAACATTAAGATACTCAGTTCGAATCCGACCTAGGCCTCCAGATTTTTATAATTTAATTATTGAATATATATTTGAAAAAAAACTGTATTAACATCAATTGTCGTCCTCTATAGGTCAAAAAAAATGTATTTGAACTTGATTGGGCGAAGAAAAACGTATTTTATTAACGATTGAAAATATGTACAAGATACTCCTATATCACAGAGTGTGAGCTAATAGAAGGAATTTTAAAAAAGTTATGTTAAGTAACATTAAAAAAACAACTAAAATTTGAAACAAATTAAAAAGTTTTCACAAAAAGTTTAAGCAATGACGGTGGTCTATAAAAGATTACAACAGACAGTTAAAAATAATAAAATTGGATATAATTTTAAATAGTAATAAGTAATGTAAATAAACTAACCTGTTATAAAACATTTGATAAAAAACGATCCATATAGTTAATTTAATTATCTATTATTAATGATAATTTTTTTAAAAAATATGATTTTACAATATTGTACTTTTAGAATACTTATTATTATTTTTAATTGATTTAAATTTTATTATTTTTAACTCTACAGTATATTGTAATCTGCAATATATCACCAACGATGGCTGTAATAACGTCTTTTTTTAATTAAAGTTTTTGATTGTTATTTATATATATTTGAGTACAGTTTTCTGCCTTCCCAAACATTACAATATTTTCCTCTGTCGACGCGTTTCGGATTACTCTTTAGAAGTCCTATTTAAGCTTTGAAAATGGAGTCATTCCGAAACGCGTCAACATAGGAAAATGTTGTAATGTTATGAAAGACAGAAAACTGTACTCAGATATATTGCAATATTCGTAACAGATATGAAGATGAGTATATTAAGAATCTCAACGCTATTTATATTATATTTATTACAATTCTTTATGACAGTCAGTGTTTGTTTCACCTGTATATTCTACGTCCGGATAGATAGCCAATTAGCTCTCAGAATGTCGCTGTTCAACTGAAATAAACTGTAATTGATTCATAAACCGTGTTTTCTTCTTAATATCGAAACCTGTGAGTTTATACAGAAACAGTAATGAACATTGTGATGTTTATGTTTTTATATGTGTATACTTTTGTTTTCTCATTTTAGTTACGGTTTTTAATTATATTTTAAATGAATTACACGACTCTCACTACTTTGGTGGGTTATTTTGACGAAAGTTCCATTTACTTTTAGTTTAAATGTTTTAAATTATTGCTCTGGTTTTACTTGTATTTTATATGTGTTTATAAGCAATCTAATGTTTTCAGGCTTGATATGGGTAACAAATTATTTGCGGAAACGTTGCCCTAAATAAATAAACTTTTGAGTCAATATTCAATCGGCTGATCATTTATTCAGTAGTAAAAATTATTTCTTAGCTTCTTTAAACGCAAGTTTTCCATAATTTATGGCTCAAACCTGACGCTGCGTAACACCAAGGTGGTTCTAAGGGTTGAGTTAAACATCGCCCTTTTATAAGTATTGGAACTTTACAGAGTTTGTCCGTAGGGCTGCAACTAAACTCACCTGCAGTGTTGTAACAAAATGGACGTGACGTCTGCCGTATGTAGGACTCTAATGAATAGCACCAGACATATTGAGCAGCTGGTTAACATATAATTTCACTCGACAATTCAAGCATTTACATCCTAACTTGTGACCATTTTCAAGGATAAAACATAACATAATTTTACGGAAAATAAATACTTTACTTCTGATAATTGTCAGCATCAGTTAGACTGTAAATGTTTCAAACGTCTACTGTAATATTAAACTGAGTAATTATTCAACTTTAAAACACGCTCTTAGTTATATGATAGGAAAATGAGTAGCAGGCTTAACAATGAACATTCCAAAATGTGAATATCTAGTGGTAGGCAAAGACGAGATATGCGACCTTAGCTTAGAAAATAGCGAAATCAAGGAGGTGCAAACGTCAGCTATCTAGGGGGCGATCGTTAATAAGAAAGATAGTGAGGATGAAATCAGGGAAAGCATAAATAAAGCAGAGGAGTGAAATGAAAAGTAAACTCTCTGCTCTGCCAAAAGATACTCACGAAAGAAACACTATATGAAAGTGTTGTTCAGAACGTTAGACTCTATGGCTCAGAGTTATGTGATGCTACCAAAGCTTAAAAAATTTATTTGAATTTGAGCGGATACATAAAAAGTATTTTACTTACGTCAAAAATGTGAACAAGGTATACGTAATGAGAGTGTGAACTAATAGTAGGAATTGAAAAATAAATTACAAAAGGAAGTTAATAATGCAGTTCTTTTTTTGAGACATTATTAAATAAACCAGACCTAATGATTGTCAGAAATCAATGTTTTCTCGCAAAGTAAGAAACCGTACTGTAATGATGAATGCCTGATGCAAAAGCATATATAAAGAGCTTATTCACTTGAATGCCAATAGCCAAGAAACAAAATCTTTAAAAGAGCTCCTAACTTTAACTAAGTATTTAAGCTTCACATAAAGAGCTTAGCCACAGATATGCTACATTCAATACTAACAGGCAAGGGACAAACTCATATGGAAAGAACTCCATGTTGAAATGTTGATAGTCAATATATATATATATATATATATATATATATATATATATATATATATATATATATATATATCGCAATATGTATTCTTGTGTATTAATAAAGAACTGAGTCAAAATACAAATACAAGAATTATAATTGAATTTACAATTCAAAGCTTTTCGTTGGCTAACAGTACCAACATCATCAGGAATATTCATCAGAATATTCCTGATGATGTTGATACTGTTAGCCAACGAAAAGCTTTGAATTGTAAATTCAATTATAATTCTTGTATTTGTATTTTGACTCAGTTCTTTATTTTATATTATATATATATATATATATATATATATATATATATATATATATATATAATAAATTTAAAATATTTCAAAAACAAGAATACTTTTATTGTATATATTATTCAAAGCTTTTCACCGATACAACAGTACCAGCATCTTCAGGAAAATAGTTAGATAATTATTTTCCTGAAGATGCTGGTACTGTTGTATCGGTGAAAAGCTTTGAATAATATATGCATTAAAAGTATTCTTGTTTTTGAAATATTTTTAATTTATTATATATATTACAAGAAAACATATCACCATATTTAATATATATATATATATATATATTTATATATATATATATATATATATATATATATATATATATATATATATATATATTTGAGTACATTTTCCTGCTTTTCCTACCATTACAATTTTCCTTTGTTGACGTGTTTTGGAAAGAGTCCATTTTCAAAACATAAATAGTACTTGAGTTGAGAAAGGCAGAAAAATGTACTCGAGTATATATATATATAAATATTCCCAATATTCCCACCCACTACAGAAAAAAATGTATTTGAACTTGAGCGGATAAATAAAAAGTGTTTTATTAACGTCGAAAATGTGAACAAGATATACGTAATGAGAGTGTGAACTAATAGATGAGATTGAAAAAGAAACTGAACTTGAACCTGTATCAAGGTTGTAAATAGGAACTGAAACTGGTTTAGCTAGAATGATTTTAAATTAGAGATGCATAGGACAAAGTTTACTTGTAATTGTATAAGGTCTGTTAATCGTAACCCCTCGAGCAATAACACTATTAGTAACAGGGTGAGTACAACACGTGGCCACCCTCGAAGCTAAGTCAATCACGAGAGCCCACTTGGTGGTTACACGAAGGGGTGCAGAGGTTTTGTTTTAATCCCGCTGTCCCGATGTAAAGGGCACACCTGGCTTTGCTGGACAAGAACCCAAGTCTATGTAGACTATGTAACAACAACTGAGAGAATTTTTCTGTTTAGTTTAATGTTAACACTTTTTTTAGGGTAATGTTTCATTATTGTTGGAAGAATTTGTGTGTATTGTTGTGACGCATTCGTTAACTGCTTGTAGGAACACCGTTTTCTACTTGTCAGAATGTAACGTACGCGCCCATATTCCTACAGATCACGTAGTCTGTTTGATTGAAATGGAACCGCAAAGTGACCTTTGAACTGAACTTGGCTGATTTCAATTTAGGCAACAATTTCCATAATACCCCCATCAATACGGTGAACGCAGCGTTTAGGTCTGGTGGTCATTGTGAAAGCATTTAACTCGATGGGCCGGCTTATTATTTTTGGAACTTAAATGGCTTTTTTAACCGCAGCATAGTTTACCTTCTGTTGAGATTACTTTATTCTCCCGTGATTTTGTAACTGTTTACGTGCTCTTTGTCACTTCATGCCTTCACACTGTAATACCATGTACTTAATAAAACATCAGTTATGCTAAACATTCCTTAATATAACATCTGCAATGTTAGGTATTACATAATGTAACATCTTCAATTATAGATATTCCTTAATTTATATCTGCAATGTTGAATATTCCTTAATGTAACATCTGCATTGTTTAATATTCCTTAATGTAACATCTGCAATGTTTAATATTCCTTAATTTAACATCTGGAATGTTTAATATTCCTTAATGTAACATCTGCAATGTTTAATATTCCTAATGTAACATCTGGAATGTTTAATATTCCTTAATGTAACATCTGGAATGTTTAATATTCCTTAATGTAACATCTGGAATGTTTAATATTCCTTAATGTAACATCTGCAATGTTTAATATTCCTAATTTAACATCTGGAATGTTTAATATTCCTTAATGTAACATCTGGAATGTTTAATATTCCTTAATGTAACATCTGCAATGTTTAATATTCCTAATTTAACATCGGCAATGTTTAATATTCCTTAATTTAACATCTGGAATGTTTAATATTCCTTAATGTAACAACTGGAATGTTTAATATTCCTTAATGTAACATCTGGAATGTTTAATATTCCTTAATGTAACATCTGCAATGTTTAATATTCCTAATTTAACATCTGGAATGTTTAATATTCCTTAATGTAACATCTGGAATGTTTAATATTCCTTAATGTAACATCTGCAATGTTTAATATTCCTAATTTAACATCTGGAATGTTTAATATTCCTTAATGTAACAACTGGAATGTTTAATATTCCTTACTGTAACATCTGCAATGTTAAGTATTACATAATGTAACATTCAAATATGAGTATTCTTTAATGTAAAATCTAAAATGTTGACAATTCCTTAATGTAACATCTGCAATGTTTAATATTCCTTAATGTAACATCTGCAATGTTTAATATTCCTTATTGTAACATCTGCAATGTTTAATATTCCTTAATGTAACATCTGCAATGTTGAGTTTCCTTAATGTAACATCTGCAATGTTTAATATTCCTTAATATAACATCTGCAGTGTTTAATATTCCTTAATGTAACATCTGCAATGTTGATTTTCCTTAATCTAACACCTGAAATGTTGAGTATTATTTAATGTAACATTTGCAATGTTGAGTTTCCCTTATGTAACATCTGCAATGCTGAGAATTCCTAAATGAAACATCTGCAATATTGAGTTTCCTCAATGTAACATCTGCAATGTTGAGTTTCCTTAATGTAACATCTGCAATGTTTAATATTCCTTAATGTAACATCTGCAATTTTAATATTCCTTAATGTAACATCTGCAATTTCAAATATTACATAATGTAACATCTTCAGTTATGAGCATTCCTTAATTAATATTTGCAATGTTGAATATTCCTTAATGTAACATCTGCAATGCTGAGAATTCCTAAATGAAACATCTGCAATATTGAGTTTCCTCAATGTAACATCTGCAATGTTGAGTTTCCTTGATGTAACATCTGCAATGTTTATAATTCCTTAATATAAGATCTGCAATGTTGAGTTTCCTTAACGTAACATCTGCAGTGTTGAGTATTCCATATTGTAACATCTGCAATGTTGAGTATTCCATATTGTAACATCTGAAATGTTGAGTATTTTATATTGTAATCTCTGCAATGTTAAGTATTCCTAAGTGAAACATCTGCAATGTTTAGTTTCTTTAATGTAATAACTATGTAGAAAAATAAATCAGTAATAGATGTCGCCATCGAAAATAGACCAAGACTTGTTTAGAGCTGAAGTAAAGACTTAAGCCTTATTACCAACTCAAAACCAATCACTGGACCTTTAAAGGAAAACAAAAAACAGTAAACGATGAAAGTTGACAAGAGCCTGTTTAGAGTCTTTTAAAAGTTACTTTTAATGTTTCAGTACAGAAAAAAAGGAAGAGGTGCTAAATAAATGACAAAAGTGTACAAGTGCATGATTAGAGTTCAGTAGAACGTAACTGTATAAGGATTTCAACTTGAAGATATAATAGTTTGAATAGCAAAACTGCAGGAGCTAATATTTTAGAATTACGATAGAATATCAATGAGTCAGATATTTTAATAGAGAAGAAAAAGAAGAGAAAAGAGAGAGATAGTTAACAAGCTCCTCATCCGAGGCAGGGTAGTATCTGAATTAGTCATTTCAACAGAGATAAATAGCTAAATAAGGATAAATAACTAAGTAGAGATAAATAACTAAATAGAGATGAATATCTAAATAGAGATGAATAACTAAGTAGAGATAAATAACTTAATAGACATAAATAACTAAATAGAGATAAATAACTAAATAGAGATGAATAACTAAATAGAGATGAATAACTTAAATAGAGATTAATAAGTAAGTAGAGATAAATAACTAAATAGAGATAAATAACTAAATAAAGATAAATAACTAAATAGAGATAAATAACAAAATAGAGATAAATATATATAAATAGTAGAAGAATATAGTAGAGATCTATATAGAGATAAATAACTAAATAGAGAAAAAACTAAATAGAGATGAATAACTAAATAGAGATAAATAACTAAATAGAGATAAGTAACTAATTAGAGATAAATAACTAAATAGAGATAAATAACTAAATACGGATGAATAACGGAAGTTAATTTATCCCTGAAACAGTTCATTTCCTGAGTCTTGGTAAATCCCTGTTGCGGAAAAGTAGAAAGGTAGAGCTAAGTTATCCCCAGAGTTATAATAGATCCAACTGCGTCACAGTAGAAACGTAGAGCTACTTAACAAATGTAAACAACGCTTGAGTCGTCATAGATCAATACTAAGTCAGAGTAGTAAGGTAGAGCTAAGTGACAAATATAGACAATGCCTAAGTATTGATAGATTAAAACTAAGTGAGAGTAGAAAGGTAGAGATAAGTGACAAATGTACAGAACGCCTGAGTCGTGATTGATCCAAACTGCATCAGAATAGAAAGATAAAGCTAAGTGACAAAATTGGGCACCGCCTGATTATTAGTAAATCCAAACTCCATCAAGGTAGAAAGGTAGAGCATAGTGACAAATGTAAACAGCGCCTGGTCGTCATAGATCAATACTGCGTCAGAGTAGAAACGTAGAGCTAAGTGACAAATGAGGACAACTCTTGAATGATGATAGATCGAAACTGCGTCAGAGTAGAAAGGTAGAGGAAAGTGAAAAATGTATAGAACGCCTGAGTCGTGGTGGATCCAAACTGCGTCAGAATAGAAAGGCAAAGCTGAGTGACAAATGTATAGAACGCCTGAGTCGTGATAGATCCAAACTGATTCAGAATAGGAAGGTAGAGTAAGTGACAAATGAGGACAACTCCTGAGGGGTGGTAGATCGAAACTGCGTCAGAGTAGAAAGGTAGAGCTAAGTGACAACTGAGGACAACTCTTCAATGGTGATAGATCGAAACTGCGTCAGAGTAGAAAGGTAGAAATAAGTGAAAAATGTATAGAACGCCTGAGTAGTTGTAGATCCAAACTGAGTGACAAATGAGGACAACTCTTGACTGTTGATAGATCGAACCTGCGTCAGAATAGAAAGGTAGAGCTAAGTGACAAATGAGGACAACTCTTGAATGGTGATAGATAGAAACTGCGCCAGAGTGGAAAGGTAGAGCTAAGTGACAAATGTATAGAACGCCTGAGTCGTGATAGATCCAAACTGCGTCAGAGTATAAAGGTAGAGCTAAGTGACAAATGAGGACAACCCTTGAATGGTGATAGATCGAAACTGCGTCAGAGTAGAAAGGTAGAGCTAAGTGACAAATGTATAGAACGCCTCAGTCGTGGTAGATCCAAACTACGTCAGAATAGGAAGGTAGAGCTAAGTGGCACATGTATAGAACGCCTGAGTCGTGATAGATCGAAAATGCGTCAGAGTATAAAGGTAGAGATAAGTGACAAATGAGGACAAACCTTGAATGGTGATAGATCGAATCTGCGTCAGAGTAGAAAGGTAGAGCTAAGTGACAAATGAGGACAACCCTTGAACGGTGATAGTTCGAAACTGCGTCAGATTAGAAAGGTAGAGCTACGTGACACATGTATAGAACGCCTGAGTCGTGGTAGATCCAAACTGAGTCAGAGTATAAAGGTAGAGCTAAGTGACAAATGAGGACAACCCTTGAATGGTGATAGATCGAAACTGCGTCAGAGTAGAAAGTTAGAGCTAAGTGACAAATGTATAGAACGCCTGAGTCGTGGTAGATCCAAACTACGTCAGAATAGGAAGGTAGAGCTAAGTGACACATGTATAGAACGCCTGAGTCGTGATAGATCGAAACTGCGTCAGAGTATAAAGGTAGAGATAAGTGACAAATGAGGACAACTCTTGAATGGTGATAGATCGAAACTGCGTCATAGTAGAAAGGTAGAGGTAAGTGACAAATGAGGACAACTCTTGAATGGTGATAGATCGAAACTGCGTCAGAGTAGAAAGGTAGAGCTAAGTGACAAATGAGGACAACCCTTGAATGGTGATAGATCGAATCTGCGTCAGAGTAGAAAGGTAGAGCTAAGTGACAAATGAGGACAACCCTTGAATGGTGATAGATCGAAACTGCGTCAGAGTAGAAAGGTAGAGCTAAGTGACAAATGTATAGAACGCCTGAGTCGTGGTAGATCCAAACTACGTCAGAATAGGAAGGTAGAGCTAAGTGACACATGTATAGAACGCCTGAGTCGTGATAGATCGAAAATGCGTCAGAGTATAAAGGTAGAGATAAGTGACAAATGAGGACAAACCTTGAATGGTGATAGATCGAATCTGCGTCAGAGTAGAAAGGTAGAGCTAAGTGACAAATGAGGACAACCCTTGAACGGTGATAGTTCGAAACTGCGTCAGATTAGAAAGGTAGAGCTACGTGACACATGTATAGAACGCCTGAGTCGTGGTAGATCCAAACTGAGTCAGAGTATAAAGGTAGAGCTAAGTGACAAATGAGGACAACCCTTGAATGGTGATAGATCGAAACTGCGTCAGAGTAGAAAGTTAGAGCTAAGTGACAAATGTATAGAACGCCTGAGTCGTGGTAGATCCAAACTACGTCAGAATAGGAAGGTAGAGCTAAGTGACACATGTATAGAACGCCTGAGTCGTGATAGATCGAAACTGCGTCAGAGTATAAAGGTAGAGATAAGTGACAAATGAGGACAACTCTTGAATGGTGATAGATCGAAACTGCGTCATAGTAGAAAGGTAGAGGTAAGTGAAAAATGAGGACAACTCTTGAATGGTGATAGATCGAAACTGCGTCAGAGTAGAAAGGTAGAGCTAAGTGACAAATGAGGACAACCCTTGAATGGTGATAGATCGAATCTGCGTCAGAGTAGAAAGGTAGAGCTAAGTGACAAATGAGGACAACCCTTGAACGGTGATAGTTCGAAACTGCGTCAGATTAGAAAGGTAGAGCTACGTGACACATGTATAGAACGCCTGAGTCGTGGTAGATCCAAACTGAGTCAGAATAAAAAGGTAGAGCTAAGTGACAAATGTATTGAACCGCTGATTCGTGATTGATCCAAACTGCGTCAGAATAGAAAGGTAGAGCTAAGGGACAAATGAGGAAAACTCCTGAGTGGTGATAAATCGTAACTGCGTCAGAGTAGAAAGGTAGAGCTAAGTGACAAATGAGGACAACTCTTGAATGGTGATAGATCGAAACTGCGTCAGAGTAGAAAGGTAGAACTAAGTGACAAATGAGGACAACTCCTGAGTGGTGATAGATCGGAACTGCGTCAGAGTAGAAAGGTAGAGCTAAGTGACAAATGAGGACAACTCTTGAACGGTGATAGTTCGAAACTGCGTCAGAGTAGAAAGGTAGAGCTAAGTGACACATGTATAGAACGCCTGAGTCGTGGTAAATCCAAACTGAGTCAGAATAGAAAGGTAGAGCATAGGGACAAATGAGGAAAACTCCTGAGTGGTGATAAATCGAAACTGCTTCAGAGTAGAAAGGTAGAGCTAAGTGACAAATGAGGACAACTCTTGAATGGTGATAGATCGAAACTGCGTCTGAGTAGAAAGGTAGAGGAAAGTGAAAAATGTATAGAACGCCTGATTCGTAATGGATCCAAACTGCGTCAGAATAGAAAGGTAGAGCTAAGTGACAAATGAGGACAACTCCTGAGTGGTGATAGATCGACACTGCGTCAGAGTAGAAAGGTAGAGCTAAGTGACAAATGAGGACAACTCTTGAACGGTGATAGTTCGAAACTGCGTCAGAGTAGAAAGGTAGAACTAAATGACAAATGAGGATAACTCTTGAATATTGATAGTTCGAAACTGCTTCAGATTAGAAAGGTAGAGCTAAGTGACACATGTATAGAACGCCTGAGTCGTGGTAGATCAAAACTGAGTCAGAATGGAAAGGTAGAGCTAAGTGACAAATGAGGACAACTCTTGAATGGTGATAGATCGAAACTGCGTCAGAGTGGAAAGGTAGAGCTAAGTGACAAATGTATAGAACCGCTGATTCGTGATGGATCCAAACTGCGTCAGAATAGAAAGGTAGAGCTAAGGGACAAATGAGGAAAACTCCTGAGTGGTGATGAATCGAAACTGCGTCAGAGTAGAAAGGTAGAGCTAAGTGACAAATGAGGACAACTCTTGAATGGTGATAGATCGAAACTGCGTCAGAGTAGAAAGGTAGAACTAAGTGACAAATGAGGACAACTCCTGAGTGGTGATAGATCGGAACTGCGTCAGAGTAGAAAGGTAGAGCTAAGGGACAAATGAGGACAACTCTTGAACGGTGATAGTTCGAAACTGCGTCAGAGTAGAAAGGTAGAGCTAAGTGAGACATGTGTAGAACTCCTGAGTCGTGATAGATCCAAACTGATTCAGAATAGGAAGGTAGAGCTAAGTGACAAATGAGGACAACTCCTGAGTGGTGATAGATGGAAACTGCGTCAGAGTATATAGGTAGAGCTAAATGACAAATGAGGATAACTCTTGAATATTGATAGTTCGAAACTGCGTCAAAATAGAAAGATAGAGCTAAGGGACAAATGAGGAAAACTCCTGAGTGGTGATAAATCGAAACTGCTTCAGAGTAGAAAGGTAGAGCTAAGTGACAAATGAGGACAACTCTTGAATGGTGATAGATCGAAACTGCGTCTGATTAGAAAGGTAGAGGAAAGTGAAAAATGTATAGAACGCCTGATTCGTAATGGATCCAAACTGCGTCAGAATAGAAAGGTAGAGCTAAGTGACAAATGAGGACAACTCCTGAGTGTTGATAGATCGAAACTGCGTCAGAGTATAAAGGTAGAGCTAAGTGACAAATGAGGAAAACTCTTGAATGGTGATAGATCGAAAAGTAGAAAGATAAAGCTAAGTGACAAATGTATAGAACGCCTGAGTCGTGGTGGATCCAAACTGCGGCAGAATAGAAAGGTAGAGCTAAGTGACACATGTATAGAACGCCTGAGTCGTGGTAGATCAAAACTGAGTCAGAATGGAAAGGTAGAGCTAAGTGACAAATGAGGACAACTCTTGAATGGTGATAGATCGAAACTGCGTCAGAGTAGAAAGGTAGAACTAAGTGACAAATGAGGACAACTCTTGAATGGTGATAGATCGAAACTGCTTCAGAGTAGAAAGGTAGAACTATGTGACAAATGAGGACAACTCCTGAGTGGTGATAGATCGAAACTGCGTCAGAGTAGAAAGGTAGAGCTAAGTGACAAATGAGGACAACTCTTGAACGGTGATAGTTCGAAACTGCGTCAGAGTAGAAAGGTAGAGCTAAATGACAAATGAGGATAACTCTTGAATATTGATAGTTCGAAACTGCGTCAGATTAGAAAGGTAGAGCTAAGTGACACATGTATAGAACGCCTGAGTCGTGGTAGATCAAAACTGAGTCAGAATGGAAAGGTAGAGCTAAGTGACAAATGAGGACAACTCTTGAATGGTGATAGATCGAAACTGCGTCAGAGTGGAAAAGTAGAGCTAAGTGACAAATGTATAGAACCCCTGATTCGTGATGGATCCAATCTGCGTCAGAATAGAAAGGTAGAGCTAAGGGACAAATGAGGAAAACTACTGAGTGGTGATAAATCGAAACTGCGTCAGAGTAGAAAGGTAGAGCTAAGTGACAAATGAGGACAACTCTTGAATGGTGATAGATCGAAACTGCGTCAGAGTAGAAAGGTAGAACTAAGTGACAAATGAGGACAACTCCTGAGTGGTGATAGATCGGAACTGCGTCAGAGTAGAAAGGTAGAGCTAAGTGACAAATGAGGACAACTCTTGAACGGTGATAGATCGAAACTGCGTCAGAGTGGAAAGGTAGAGCTAAGTGACAAATGTATAGAACCGCTGATTCGTGATGGATCCAAACTGCGTCAGAATAGAAAGGTAGAGTTAAGGGACAAATGAGGAAAACTCCTGAGTGGTGATTAATCGAAACTGCGTCAGAGTAGAAAGGTAGAGCTAAGTGACAAATGAGGACAACTCTTGAATGGTGATAGATCGAAACTGCGTCAGAGTAGAAAGGTAGAACTAAGTGACAAATGAGGACAACTCCTGAGTGGTGATAGATCGGAACTGCGTCAGAGTAGAAAGGTAGAGCTAAGTGACAAATGAGGACAACTCTTGAATGGTGATAGATCGAAACTGCGTCAGAGTAGAAAGGTAGAACTAAGTGACAAATGAGGACAACTCCTGAGTGGTGATAGATCGGAACTGCGTCAGAGTAGAAAGGTAGAGCTAAGGGACAAATGAGGACAACTCTTGAACGGTGATAGTTCGAAACTGCGTCAGAGTAGAAAGGTAGAGCTAAGTGAGACATGTGTAGAACTCCTGAGTCGTGATAGATCCAAACTGATTCAGAATAGGAAGGTAGAGCTAAGTGACAAATGAGGACAACTCCTGAGTGGTGATAGATGGAAACTGCGTCAGAGTATATAGGTAGAGCTAAATGACAAATGAGGATAACTCTTGAATGGTGATAGATCGAAACTGCGTCAGAGTAGAAAGGTAGAACTAAGTGACAAATGAGGACAACTCCTGAGTGGTGATAGATCGGAACTGCGTCAGAGTAGAAAGGTAGAGCTAAGGGACAAATGAGGACAACTCTTGAACGGTGATAGTTCGAAACTGCGTCAGAGTAGAAAGGTAGAGCTAAGTGAGACATGTGTAGAACTCCTGAGTCGTGATAGATCCAAACTGATTCAGAATAGGAAGGTAGAGCTAAGTGACAAATGAGGACAACTCCTGAGTGGTGATAGATGGAAACTGCGTCAGAGTATATAGGTAGAGCTAAATGACAAATGAGGATAACTCTTGAATATTGATAGTTCGAAACTGCGTCAAAATAGAAAGATAGAGCTAAGGGACAAATGAGGAAAACTCCTGAGTGGTGATAAATCGAAACTGCTTCAGAGTAGAAAGGTAGAGCTAAGTGACAAATGAGGACAACTCTTGAATGGTGATAGATCGAAACTGCGTCTGATTAGAAAGGTAGAGGAAAGTGAAAAATGTATAGAACGCCTTATTCGTAATGGATCCAAACTGCGTCAGAATAGAAAGGTAGAGCTAAGTGACAAATGAGGACAACTCCTGAGTGTTGATAGATCGAAACTGCGTCAGAGTATAAAGGTAGAGCTAAGTGACAAATGAGGAAAACTCTTGAATGGTGATAGATCGAAAAGTAGAAAGATAAAGCTAAGTGACAAATGTATAGAACGCCTGAGTCGTGGTGGATCCAAACTGCGGCAGAATAGAAAGGTAGAGCTAAGTGACACATGTATAGAACGCCTGAGTCGTGGTAGATCAAAACTGAGTCAGAATGGAAAGGTAGAGCTAAGTGACAAATGAGGACAACTCTTGAATGGTTATAGATCGAAACTGCGTCAGAGTAGAAAGGTAGAACTAAGTGACAAATGAGGACAACTCTTGAATGGTGATAGATCGAAACTGCTTCAGAGTAGAAAGGTAGAACTATGTGACAAATGAGGACAACTCCTGAGTGGTGATAGATCGAAACTGCGTCAGAGTAGAAAGGTAGAGCTAAGTGACAAATGAGGACAACTCTTGAACGGTGATAGTTCGAAACTGCGTCAGAGTAGAAAGGTAGAGCTAAATGACAAATGAGGATAACTCTTGAATATTGATAGTTCGAAACTGCGTCAGATTAGGAAGGTAGAGCTAAGTGACACATGTATAGAACGCCTGAGTCGTGGTAGATCAAAACTGAGTCAGAATGGAAAGGTAGAGCTAAGTGACAAATGAGGACAACTCTTGAATGGTGATAGATCGAAACTGCGTCAGAGTGGAAAAGTAGAGCTAAGTGACAAATGTATAGAACCCCTGATTCGTGATGGATCCAATCTGCGTCAGAATAGAAAGGTAGAGCTAAGGGACAAATGAGGAAAACTACTGAGTGGTGATAAATCGAAACTGCGTCAGAGTAGAAAGGTAGAGCTAAGTGACAAATGAGGACAACTCTTGAATGGTGATAGATCGAAACTGCGTCAGAGTAGAAAGGTAGAACTAAGTGACAAATGAGGACAACTCCTGAGTGGTGATAGATCGGAACTGCGTCAGAGTAGAAAGGTAGAGCTAAGTGACAAATGAGGACAACTCTTGAACGGTGATAGATCGAAACTGCGTCAGAGTGGAAAGGTAGAGCTAAGTGACAAATGTATAGAACCGCTGATTCGTGATGGATCCAAACTGCGTCAGAATAGAAAGGTAGAGTTAAGGGACAAATGAGGAAAACTCCTGAGTGGTGATTAATCGAAACTGCGTCAGAGTAGAAAGGTAGAGCTAAGTGACAAATGAGGACAACTCTTGAATGGTGATAGATCGAAACTGCGTCAGAGTAGAAAGGTAGAACTAAGTGACAAATGAGGACAACTCCTGAGTGGTGATAGATCGGAACTGCGTCAGAGTAGAAAGGTAGAGCTAAGTGACAAATGAGGACAACTCTTGAATGGTGATAGATCGAAACTGCGTCAGAGTAGAAAGGTAGAACTAAGTGACAAATGAGGACAACTCCTGAGTGGTGATAGATCGGAACTGCGTCAGAGTAGAAAGGTAGAGCTAAGGGACAAATGAGGAAAACTCTTGAACGGTGATAGTTCGAAACTGCGTCAGAGTAGAAAGGTAGAGCTAAGTGAGACATGTGTAGAACTCCTGAGTCGTGATAGATCCAAACTGATTCAGAATAGGAAGGTAGAGCTAAGTGACAAATGAGGACAACTCCTGAGTGGTGATAGATGGAAACTGCGTCAGAGTATATAGGTAGAGCTAAATGACAAATGAGGATAACTCTTGAATATTGATAGTTCGAAACTGCGTCAAAATAGAAAGATAGAGCTAAGGGACAAATGAGGAAAACTCCTGAGTGGTGATAAATCGAAACTGCTTCAGAGTAGAAAGGTAGAGCTAAGTGACAAATGAGGACAACTCTTGAATGGTGATAGATCGAAACTGCGTCTGATTAGAAAGGTAGAGGAAAGTGAAAAATGTATAGAACGCCTGATTCGTAATGGATCCAAACTGCGTCAGAATAGAAAGGTAGAGCTAAGTGACAAATGAGGACAACTCCTGAGTGTTGATAGATCGAAACTGCGTCAGAGTATAAAGGTAGAGCTAAGTGACAAATGAGGAAAACTCTTGAATGGTGATAGATCGAAAAGTAGAAAGATAGAGCTAAGTGACAAATGTATAGAACGCCTGAGTCGTGGTGGATCCAAACTGCGGCAGAATAGAAAGGTAGAGCTAAGTGACACATGTATAGAACGCCTGAGTCGTGGTAGATCAAAACTGAGTCAGAATGGAAAGGTAGAGCTAAGTGACAAATGAGGACAACTCTTGAATGGTGATAGATCGAAACTGCGTCAGAGTAGAAAGGTAGAACTAAGTGACAAATGAGGACAACTCTTGAATGGTGATAGATCGAAACTGCTTCAGAGTAGAAAGGTAGAACTATGTGACAAATGAGGACAACTCCTGAGAGGTGATAGATCGAAACTGCGTCAGAGTAGAAAGGTAGAGCTAAGTGACAAATGAGGACAACTCTTGAACGGTGATAGTTCGAAACTGCGTCAGAGTAGAAAGGTAGAGCTAAATGACAAATGAGGATAACTCTTGAATATTGATAGTTCGAAACTGCGTCAGATTAGAAAGGTAGAGCTAAGTGACACATGTATAGAACGCCTGAGTCGTGGTAGATCAAAACTGAGTCAGAATGGAAAGGTAGAGCTAAGTGACAAATGAGGACAACTCTTGAATGGTGATAGATCGAAACTGCGTCAGAGTGGAAAAGTAGAGCTAAGTGACAAATGTATAGAACCCCTGATTCGTGATGGATCCAATCTGCGTCAGAATAGAAAGGTAGAGCTAAGGGACAAATGAGGAAAACTACTGAGTGGTGATAAATCGAAACTGCGTCAGAGTAGAAAGGTAGAGCTAAGTGACAAATGAGGACAACTCTTGAATGGTGATAGATCGAAACTGCGTCAGAGTAGAAAGGTAGAACTAAGTGACAAATGAGGACAACTCCTGAGTGGTGATAGATCGGAACTGCGTCAGAGTAGAAAGGTAGAGCTAAGTGACAAATGTATAGAACCGCTGATTCGTGATGGATCCAAACTGCGTCAGAATAGAAAGGTAGAGTTAAGGGACAAATGAGGAAAACTCCTGAGTGGTGATTAATCGAAACTGCGTCAGAGTAGAAAGGTAGAGCTAAGTGACAAATGAGGACAACTCTTGAATGGTGATAGATCGAAACTGCGTCAGAGTAGAAAGGTAGAACTAAGTGACAAATGAGGACAACTCCTGAGTGGTGATAGATCGGAACTGCGTCAGAGTAGAAAGGTAGAGCTAAGTGACAAATGAGGACAACTCTTGAACGGTGATAGTTCGAAACTGGGTCAGAGTAGAAAGGTAGAGCTAAGTGAGACATGTGTAGAACGCCTGAGTCGTGATAGATCCAAACTGATTCAGAATAGGAAGGTAGAGCTAAGTGACAAATGAGGACAACTCCTGAGTGGTGATAGATCGGAACTGCGTCAGAGTAGAAAGGTAGAGCTAAGTGACAAATGAGGACAACTCTTGAATGGTGATAGATCGAAACTGCGTCAGAGTGGAAAGGTAGAGCTAAGTGACAAATGTATAGAACCGCTGATTCGTGATGGATCCAAACTGCGTCAGAATAGAAAGGTAGAGCTAAGGGACAAATGAGGAAAACTCCTGAGTGGTGATGAATCGAAACTGCGTCAGAGTAGAAAGGTAGAGCTAAGTGACAAATGAGGACAACTCTTGAATGGTGATAGATCGAAACTGCGTCAGAGTAGAAAGGTAGAACTAAGTGACAAATGAGGACAACTCCTGAGTGGTGATAGATCGGAACTGCGTCAGAGTAGAAAGGTAGAGCTAAGGGACAAATGAGGACAACTCTTGAACGGTGATAGTTCGAAACTGCGTCAGAGTAGAAAGGTAGAGCTAAGTGAGACATGTGTAGAACTCCTGAGTCGTGATAGATCCAAACTGATTCAGAATAGGAAGGTAGAGCTAAGTGACAAATGAGGACAACTCCTGAGTGGTGATAGATGGAAACTGCGTCAGAGTATATAGGTAGAGCTAAATGACAAATGAGGATAACTCTTGAATATTGATAGTTCGAAACTGCGTCAAAATAGAAAGATAGAGCTAAGGGACAAATGAGGAAAACTCCTGAGTGGTGATAAATCGAAACTGCTTCAGAGTAGAAAGGTAGAGCTAAGTGACAAATGAGGACAACTCTTGAATGGTGATAGATCGAAACTGCGTCTGATTAGAAAGGTAGAGGAAAGTGAAAAATGTATAGAACGCCTGATTCGTAATGGATCCAAACTGCGTCAGAATAGAAAGGTAGAGCTAAGTGACAAATGAGGACAACTCCTGAGTGTTGATAGATCGAAACTGCGTCAGAGTATAAAGGTAGAGCTAAGTGACAAATGAGGAAAACTCTTGAATGGTGATAGATCGAAAAGTAGAAAGATAGAGCTAAGTGACAAATGTATAGAACGCCTGAGTCGTGGTGGATCCAAACTGCGGCAGAATAGAAAGGTAGAGCTAAGTGACACATGTATAGAACGCCTGAGTCGTGGTAGATCAAAACTGAGTCAGAATGGAAAGGTAGAGCTAAGTGACAAATGAGGACAACTCTTGAATGGTGATAGATCGAAACTGCGTCAGAGTAGAAAGGTAGAACTAAGTGACAAATGAGGACAACTCTTGAATGGTGATAGATCGAAACTGCTTCAGAGTAGAAAGGTAGAACTATGTGACAAATGAGGACAACTCCTGAGTGGTGATAGATCGAAACTGCGTCAGAGTAGAAAGGTAGAGCTAAGTGACAAATGAGGACAACTCTTGAACGGTGATAGTTCGAAACTGCGTCAGAGTAGAAAGGTAGAGCTAAATGACAAATGAGGATAACTCTTGAATATTGATAGTTCGAAACTGCGTCAGATTAGAAAGGTAGAGCTAAGTGACACATGTATAGAACGCCTGAGTCGTGGTAGATCAAAACTGAGTCAGAATGGAAAGGTAGAGCTAAGTGACAAATGAGGACAACTCTTGAATGGTGATAGATCGAAACTGCGTCAGAGTGGAAAAGTAGAGCTAAGTGACAAATGTATAGAACCCCTGATTCGTGATGGATCCAATCTGCGTCAGAATAGAAAGGTAGAGCTAAGGGACAAATGAGGAAAACTACTGAGTGGTGATAAATCGAAACTGCGTCAGAGTAGAAAGGTAGAGCTAAGTGACAAATGAGGACAACTCTTGAATGGTGATAGATCGAAACTGCGTCAGAGTAGAAAGGTAGAACTAAGTGACAAATGAGGACAACTCCTGAGTGGTGATAGATCGGAACTGCGTCAGAGTAGAAAGGTAGAGCTAAGTGACAAATGAGGACAACTCTTGAACGGTGATAGATCGAAACTGCGTCAGAGTGGAAAGGTAGAGCTAAGTGACAAATGTATAGAACCGCTGATTCGTGATGGATCCAAACTGCGTCAGAATAGAAAGGTAGAGTTAAGGGACAAATGAGGAAAACTCCTGAGTGGTGATTAATCGAAACTGCGTCAGAGTAGAAAGGTAGAGCTAAGTGACAAATGAGGACAACTCTTGAATGGTGATAGATCGAAACTGCGTCAGAGTAGAAAGGTAGAACTAAGTGACAAATGAGGACAACTCCTGAGTGGTGATAGATCGGAACTGCGTCAGAGTAGAAAGGTAGAGCTAAGTGACAAATGAGGACAACTCTTGAACGGTGATAGTTCGAAACTGGGTCAGAGTAGAAAGGTAGAGCTAAGTGAGACATGTGTAGAACGCCTGAGTCGTGATAGATCCAAACTGATTCAGAATAGGAAGGTAGAGCTAAGTGACAAATGAGGACAACTCCTGAGTGGTGATAGATCGAACCTGCGTCAGAGTATATAGGTAGAGCTAAATGACAAATGAGGATAACTCTTGAATATTGATAGTTCGAAACTGCATCAGATTAGAATGGTAGAGCTAAGTGACACATGTATAGAACGCCTGAGTCGTGGTAGATCCAAACTGAGTCAGAATAAAAAGGTAGAGCTAAGTGACAAATGTATAGAACCGCTGATTCGTGATGGATCCAAACTGCGTCAGAATAGAAAGGTAGAGCTAAGGGACAAATGAGGAAAACTCCTGAGTGGTGATAAATCGAAACTGCGTCAGAGTGGAAAGGTAGAGCTAAGTGACAAATGAGGACAACTCTTGAATGGTGATAGATCGAAACTGCGTCAGAGTAGAAAGGTAGAACTAAGTGACAAAGGAGGACAACTCCTGAGTGGTGATAGATCGGAACTGCGTCAGAGTAGAAAGGTAGAGCTAAGTGACAAATGAGGACAACTCTTGAACGGTGATAGTTCGAAACTGCGTCAGAGTAGAAAGGTAGAGCTAAGTGAGACATGTGTAGAACGTCTGAGTCTTGATAGATCCAAACTGATTCAGAATAGGAAGGTAGAGCTAAGTGACAAATGAGGACAACTCCTGAGTGGTGATAGATCGAAACTGCGTCAGATTATATAGGTAGAGCTAAATGACAAATGAGGATAACTCTTGAATATTGATAGTTCGAAACTGCGTCAGATGAGAAAGGTAGAGCTACGTGACACATGTATAGAACGCCTGAGTCGTGGTAAATCCAAACTGAGTCAGAGTAGAAAGGTAGAGCTAGGGGACAAATGAGGAAAACTCTTGAGTGGTGATAAATCGAAACTGCTTCAGAGTAGAAAGGTAGAGCTAAGTGACAAATGAGGACAACTCTTGAATGGTGATAGATCTAGACTGCGTCTGAGTAGAAAGGTAGAGGAAAGTGAAAAATGTATAGAGCGCCTGATTCGTAATGGATCCAAACTGCGTCAGAATAGAAAGGTAGAGCTAAGTGACAAATGAGGACAACTCCTGAGTGTTGATAGATCGAAACTGCGTCAGAGTATAAAGGTAGAGCTAAGTGACAAATGAGGACAACTCTTGAATGGTGACAGATCGAAAAGTAGAAAGATAGAGCTAAGTGACAAATGTATAGAACGACTGAGTCGTGGTAGATCCAAACTGAGTCAGAATAAAAAGGTAGAGCTAAGTGACAAATGAGGACAACTCCTGACTGGTGATAGATTGAAACTGCGTCAGAGTATAAAGGTAGAGCTAAGTGACAAATGAGGACGACCCTTGAATGGTGATAGATCAAATCTGCGTCAGAGTAGAAAGTTAGAGCTAAGTGACAAATGAGGACAACTCCTGAGTGGTGATAGATCGAAACTGCGTCAGAGTAGAAAGGTAGAGCTAAGTGACAAATGAGGACAACTCTTGAACGGTGATAGATCGAAACTGCGTCAGAGTGGAAAGGTAGAGCTAAGTGACAAATGTATAGAACCGCTGATTCGTGATGGATCCAAACTGCGTCAGAATAGAAAGGTAGAGCTAAGGGACAAATGAGGAAAACTCCTGAGTGGTGATAAATCGAAACTGCGTCAGAGTATAAAGGTAGAGCTAAGTGACAAATGAGGACGACCCTTGAATGGTGATAGATCAAATCTGCGTCAGAGTAGAAAGTTAGAGCTAAGTGACAAATGAGGACAACTCCTGAGTGGTGATAGATCGAAACTGCGTCAGAGTAGAAAGGTAGAGCTAAGTGAGACATGTGTAGAACGCCTGAGTCGTGATAGATCCAAACTGATTCAGAATAAAAAGGTACAGCTAAGTGACAAATGTATAGAACCGCTGATTCGTGATGGATCCAAACTGCGTCAGAATAGAAAGGTAGAGCTAAGGGACAAATGAGGAAAACTCCTGAGTGGTGATAAATCGAAACTGCGTCAGAGTAGAAAGGTAGAGCTAAGTGACAAATGAGGACAACTCTTAAATGGTGATAGATCGAAACTGCGTCAGAGTAGAAAGGTAGAACTAAGTGACAAATGAGGACAACTCTTGAACGGTGATAGTTCGAAACTGCGTCAGAGTAGAAAGGTAGAGCTAAGTGAGACATGTGTAGAAAGCCTGAGTCGTGATAGATCCAAACTGATTCAGAATAGGAAGGTAGAGCTACGTGACAAATGAGGACAACTCCTGAGTGGTGATAGATCGAAACTGCGTCAGAGTAGAAAGGTAGAGCTAAGTGACAAATGAGGACAACTCTTGAATGGTGATAGATCGAAACTGCGTCATAGTAGAAAGGTAGAACTAAGTGACAAATGAGGACAACTCCTGAGTGGTGATAGATCGGAATTGCGTCAGAGTAGAAAGGTAGAGCTAAGTGAGACATGTGTAGAACGCCAGAGTCGTGATAGATCCAAACTGATTCAGAATAGGAAGGTAGAGCTAAGTGACAAATGAGGACAACTCCTGAGTGGTGATAGATCGAAACTGCGTCAGAGTATATAGGTAGAGCTAAATGACAAATGAGGATAACTCTTGAATATTGATAGTTCGAAACTGCGTCAGATTAGAAAGGTAGAGCTAAGTGACACATGTATAGAACGCCTGAGTCGTGGTAAATCCAAACTGAGTCAGAATAGAAAGGTAGAGCTAAGGGACAAATGAGAAAAACTCCTGAGTGGTGATAAATCGAAACTGCTTCAGAGTAGAAAGGTAGAGCTAAGTGACAAATGAGGACAACTTTTGAATGGTGATAGATCGAAACTGCGTCAGAGTAGAAAGGTAGAACTAAGTGACAAATGAGGACAACTCCTGAGTGGTGATAGATCGGAACTGCGTCAGAGTAGAAAGGTAGAGCTAAGTGAGACATGTGAAGAACGCCTGAGTCGTGATAGATCCAAACTGATTCATAATAGGAAGGTAGAGCTAAGTGACAAATAAGGACAACTCCTGAGTGGTGATAGATCGAAACTGCGTCAGAGTAGAAAGGTAGAGCTAAGTGACAAATGAGGACAACTCTTGAATGGTGATTGATCGAAACTGCGTCATAGTAGAAAGGTAGAACTAAGTGACAAATGAGGACAACTCCTGAGTGGTGATAGATCGGAACTGCGTCAGAGTAGAAAGTTAGAGCTAAGTGACAAATGAGGACAACTCTTGAACGGTGATAGTTCGAAACTGCGTCAGAGTAGAAAGGTAGAGCTAAGTGAGACATGTGTAGAACGCCTGAGTCGTGATAGATCCAAACTGATTCAGAATAGGAAGGTAAAGCTAAGTGAAAATGAGGACAACTCCTGCGTGGTGATAGATCGAAACTGCGTCAGAGTATATAGGTAGAGCTAAATGACAAATGAGGATAACTCTTGAATATTGATAGTTCGAAACTGCGTCAGATTAGAAAGGTAGAGCTAAGTGACACATGTATAGAACGCCTGAGTCGTGGTAAATCCAAACTGAGTCAGAATAGAAAGGTAGAGCTAAGGGACAAATGAGGAAAACTCCTGAGTGGTGATAAATCGAAACTGCTTCAGAGTAGAAAGGTAGAGCTAAGTGACAAATGAGGACAACTCTTGAATGGTGATAGATCGAAACTGCGTCTGATTAGAAAGGTAGAGGAAAGTGAAAAATGTATAGAACGCCTGATTCGTAATGGATCCAAACTGCGTCAGAATAGAAAGGTAGAGCTAAGTGACAAATGAGGACAACTCCTGAGTGTTGATAGATCGAAACTGCGTCAGAGTATAAAGGTAGAGCTAAGTGACAAATGAGGACGACCCTTGAATGGTGATAGATCGAATCTGCGTCAGAGTAGAAAGGTAGAGCTAAGTGACAAATGAGGACAACTCTTGAATGGTGATAGATCGAAAAGTAGAAAGATAGAGCTAAGTGACAAATGTATAGAACGTCTGAGTCGTGGTAGATCCAAACTGCGTCAGAATAGAAAGGTAGAGCTAAGTGACACATGTATAGAACGCCTGTATCGTGGTAGATCCAAACTGAGTCAGAATAAAAAGGTAGAGCTAAGTGACAAATGAGGACAACTCCTGACTGGTGATAGATTGAAATTGCGTCAGAGTATAAAGGTAGAGCTAAGTGACAAATGAGGACGACCCTTGAATGGTGATAGATCGAATCTGCGTCAGAGTAGAAAGGTAGAGCTAAGTGACAAATGAGGACAACTCTTGAATGGTGATAGATCGAAACTGCGTCAGAGTAGAAAGGTAGAACTAAGTGACAAATGAGGACAACTCCTGAATGGTGATAGATCGGAACTGCGTCAGAGTAGAAAGGTAGAGCTAAGTGACAAATGAGGACAACTCTTGAACGGTGATAGTTCGAAACTGCGTCAGAGTAGAAAGGTAGAGCTAAGTGAGACATGTGTAGAACGCCTGAGTCGTGATAGATCCAAACTGATTCAGAATAGGAAGGTAGAGCTAAGTGACAAATGAGGACAACTCCTGAGTGGTGATAGATCGAACCTGCGTCAGAGTATATAGGTAGAGCTAAATGACAAATGAGGATAACTCTTGAATATTGATAGTTCGAAACAGCGTCAGATTAGAATGGTAGAGCTAAGTGACACATGTATAGAACGCCTGAGTCGTGGTAGATCCAAACTGAGTCAGAATAAAAAGGTAGAGCTAAGTGACAAATGTATAGAACCGCTGATTCGTGATGGATCCAAACTGCGTCGGAATAGAAAGGTAGAGCTAAGGGACAAATGAGGAAAACTCCTGAGTGGTGATAAATCGAAACTGCGTCAGAGTAGAAAGGTAGAGCTAAGTGACAAATGAGGACAACTCCTGAGTGGTGATAGATCGAAACTGCGTCAGAGTATATAGGTAGAGCTAAATGACAAATGAGGATAACTCTTGAATATTGATAGTTCGAAACTGCGTCTGATTAGAAAGGTAGAGCTAAGTGACACATGTATAGAACGCCTGAGTCGTGGTAAATCCAAACGGAGTCAGAATAGAAAGGTAGAGCTAAGTGACAAATGAGGACAACTCTTGAAGGGTGATAGATCGAAACTGCGTCAGAGTAGAAAGGTAGAACTAAGTGACAAATGAGGACAACTCTTGAACGGTGATAGTTCGAAACTGCGTCAGAGTAGAAAGGTAGAGCTAAGTGAGACATGTGTAGAACGCCTGAGTCGTGATAGATCCAAACTGATTCAGAATAGGAAGGTAGAGCTAAGTGACAAATGAGGACAACTCCTGAGTGGTGATAGATCGAAACTGCGTCAGAGTAGAAAGGTAGAGCTAAGTGACAAATGAGGACAACTCTTGAATGGTGATAGATCGATACTGGGTCATAGTAGAAAGGTAGAACTAAGTGACAAATGAGGACAACTCCTGAGTGGTGATAGATCGGAACTGCGTCAGAGTAGAAAGGTAGAGCTAAGTGACAAATGAGGACAACTCTTTAACGGTGATAGTTCGAAACTGCGTCAGAGTAGAAAGGTAGAGCTAAGTGAGACATGTGTAGAACGCCTGAGTCGTGATAGATCCAAACTGATTCAGAATAGGAAGGTAAAGCTAAGTGAAAATGAGGACAACTCCTGCGTGGTGATAAATCGAAACTGCGTCTGATTAGAAAGGTAGAGGAAAGTGAAAAATGTATAGAACGTCTGATTCGTAATGGATCCAAACTGCGTCAGAATAGAAAGGTAGAGCTAAGTGACAAATGAGGACAACTCCTGAGTGTTGATAGATCGAAACTGCGTCAGAGTATAAAGGTAGAGCTAAGTGACAAATGAGGACAACTCCTGAGTGTTGATAGATCGAAAATGCTTCAGAGTAGAAAGGTAGAGCTAAGTGACAAATGAGGACAACTCTTGAATGGTGATAGATCGAAACTGCGTCTGATTAGAAAGGTAGAGGAAAGTGAAAAATGTATAGAACGTCTGATTCGTAATGGATCCAAACTGCGTCAGAATAGAAAGGTAGAGCTAAGTGACAAATGAGGACAACTCCTGAGTGTTGATAGATCGAAACTGCGTCAGAGTATAAAGGTAGAGCTAAGTGACAAATGAGGACAACTCTTGAATGGTGATAGATCGAAAAGTAGAAAGATAGAGCTAAGTGACAAATGTATAGAACGTCTGAGTCGTGGTAGATCCAAACTGCGTCAGAATAGAAAGGTAGAGCTAAGTGACACATGTATAGAACGCCTGTATCGTGGTAGATTCAAACTGAGTCAGAATAAAAAGGTAGAGCTAAGTGACAAATGAGGACAACTCCTGACTGGTGATAGATTGAAACTGCGTCAGAGTATAAAGGTAGAGCTAAGTGACAAATGAGGACGACCCTTGAATGGTGATAGATCGAATCTGCGTCAGAGTAGAAAGGTAGAGCTAAGTGACAAATGAGGACAACTCTTGAATGGTGATAGATCGAAACTGCGTCATAGTAGAAAGGTAGAACTAAGTAACAAATGAGGACAACTCTTGAACGGTGATAGTTCGAAACTGCGTCAGAGTAGAAAGGTAGAGCTAAGTGAGACATGTGTAGAACGCCTGAGTCGTGATAGATCCAAACTGATTCAGAATAGGAAGGTAGAGCTAAGTGATAAATGAGGACACCTCCTGAGTGGTGATAGATCGAAACTGCGTCAGAGTATATAGGTAGAGCTAAATGACATATGAGGACAACTCTTGACTGTTGATAGATCGAAACTGCGTCAGAGTATAAAGGTAGAGCTAAGTGACAAATGAGGACAACTCTTGAATGGTGATAGATCGAAACTGCTTCAGAGTGGAAATTTAGAGCTGAGTGACAAATGTATAGAACCGCTGATTCGTGATGGATCCAAACTGCGTCAGAATAGAAAGGTAGAGCTAAGGGACAAATGAGGAAAACTCCAGAGTGGTGATAAATCGAAACTGCGTCAGAGTAGAAAGGTAGAGCTAAGTGACAAATGAGGACAACTCTTGAATGGTGATAGATCGAAACTGCGTCAGAGTAGAAAGGTAGAACTAAGTGACAAATGAGGACAACTCTAGAACGGTGATAGTTCGAAACTGCGTCAGAGTGGAAAGGTAGAGCTAAGTGAGACATGTGTAGAACGCCTGAGTCGTGATAGATCCAAACTGATTCAGAATAGGAAGGTAGAGCTAAGTGACAAATGAGGACAACTCCTGAGTGGTGATAGATCGAAACTGCGTCAGAGTATATAGGTAGAGCTAAATGATAAATGAGGATAACTCTTGAATATTGATAGCTCGAAACTGCGTCAGATTAGAAAAGTAGAGCTAAGTGACACATGTATAGAACGCCTGAGTTGTGGTAAATCCAAACTGTGTCAGAATAGAAAGGTAGAGCTAAGGGACAAATGAGGAAAACTCCTGAGTGGTGATAAATCGAAACTGCTTCAGGGTAGAAAGGTAGAGCTAAGTGACAAATGAGGACAACTCTTGAATGGTGATAGATCGAAACTGCGTCTGAGTAGAAAGGTAGAGGAAAGTGAAAAATGTATAGAACGCCTGATTCGTAATGGATCCAAACTGCGTCAGAATAGAAAGGTAGAGCTAAGTGACAAATGAGGACAACTCCTGAGTGTTGATAGATCGAAACTGCGTCAGAGTATAAAGGTAGAGCTAAGTGACAAATGAGGACCACTCTTGAATGGTGATAGATCGAAAAGTAGAAAGATAGAGCTAAGTGACAAATGTATAGAACGCCTGAGTCGTGGTAGATCCAAACTGCGTCAGAATAGAAAGGTAGAGCTAAGTGACACATGTATAGAACGCCTGAGTCGTGGTAGATCCAAACTGAGTCAGAATAAAAAGGTAGAGCTAAGTGACAAATGAGGACAACTCCTGACTGGTGATAGATTGAAACTGCGTCAGAGTATAAAGGTAGAGCTAAGTGACAAATGAGGACGACCCTTGAATGGTGATAGATCGAATCTGCGTCAGAGTAGAAAGGTAGAGCTAAGTGACAAATGAGGACAACTCCTGAGTGGTGATAGATCGAAACTGCGTCAGAGTATATAGGTAGAGCTAAATGACAAATGAGGATAACTCTTGAATATTGATAGTTCGTAACTGCGTCAGATTAGAAAGGTAGAGCTAACTGACACATGTATAGAACGCCTGAGTCGTGGTAAATCCAAACTGAGTCAGAATAGAAAGGTAGAGCTAAGGGACAAATGAGGAAAACTCATGAGTGGTGATAAATCGAAACTGCTTCAGAGTAGAAAGGTAGAGCTAAGTGACAAATGAGGACAACTCTTGAATGGTGATAGTTCGAAACTGCGTCAGAGTAGAAAGGTAGAGCTAAGTGAGACATGTGTAGAACGCTTGAGTCGTGATAGATCAAAACTGATTCAGAATAGGAAGGTAGAGCTAAGTGACAAATGAGGACAACTCCTGAGTGGTGATAGATCGAAACTGCGTCAGAGTATATAGGTAGAGCTAAATGACAAATGAGGACAACTCTTGAATGGTGATAGATCGAAACTGCGTCAGAGTAGAAAGATAGAGCTAAGTGACAAATGTATAGAACGCCTGATTCGTGATGCATCCAAACTGCGTCAGAATAGAAAGGTAGAGCTAAATAACAAATGAGGACAATTCTTGAATGGTGATAGATCGAAACTTTGTCAGAGTATAAAGGTAGGGCTAAGTGACAAATGTATAGAACGCCTGAGTCGTGGCAGATCCAAACTGAGTCAGATTAGAAAGTAGAGCTAAGTGACAAATGAGGACAACTCTTGACTGTTGAAAAATCGAAACTGCGTCAGAGTAGAAAGGTAGAGCTGAGTGACAAATGAGGATAACTCTTGAATGGTGATAGATCGAAACTGCGTCAGAGTAGAAAGGTAGAGCTAAGTGGCAAATGAGGACAACTCTTGAATGGTGATAGATCGAAACTGCGTCAGAGTAGAAAGGTAGAGCTAAGTGACAAATGTAAACAACGCCTGAGTCGTCATAGATCGAAACTACGTCAGAGTAGAAAGATAGAGCTAAGTGACAAATTTACACAACGCCAGAGTCGTAGTAGATCCAAGCTTCTTCAGAGTAGGAAGGTAGTAGAGTTAAGGGACAAGCTTAAAGCCTGCTAGTATGTAACTGCTTCTGGAATATTGATAGAAAAAAAGTGTAACTATGTGTCGAAAGTAGACAAGGGTCAATGGTATTTACGTTTGAGCGTAAATACTGAAAAGATAGAACTAAAACGAATTAGGTATGACTAATCAATTTTTCATAAATACCTGAATGAATTGAATACTGACAGTAACCGTGGTTAGAAAAAGATCTGAGAAAAGACGTTTAATTAACGAAAGTAAACACGAACTATCTTCGACAGAATGTAAGACGTTAAGTTTGTCTGTATCTGAGATTTCAATAGCGATATAAGACACGATGAAAAATATCGTGTAGGAACTGATGCAGGTAGAAAATTCATGTAGACATATTTATTGCGTCAGAATTTTCTAAAATTACTACGTCAGTAATTCTAACTAACAAAAAGCTTCAAATGAATGATAATAAACAAGGTCCTATTTATAGTCCCAGTAAGGCGTAACTGCTCCAGGGCACTCAAGAGTAAACTACGAAAAAAGACGTATAACTGACGAAGGCTAACACATATCTATATAAACACATGATAAAAAGTGGTAGAACATTCTTTGAGGAAAGTTTTAAATAAAATACGTTTATTTTAGTGTAAAAGTGAATATTGTTAGACAAATTGCAATGCATGTCCGTTCCAGAGCCTTTAACGAGTAACTAGGAAGAATGACATATGACTTGCCTTTAGAAAACGCCATACCTTTGGTTTAGGTAGACGTGACTACAATATAACTTACAACAGGTAACTCTGAAGAGAAACACTTGACTGACTCAATAGACCTCTTGCAGATATGGATATACGTAACTACGTTAAAGCTTTCAAGAGACAACAATGAAGAATGAAATCTGATTGATTCATTTATAAAAGGTCGCCATGCTTGTATATACGCATCTGACTGATAGAGAGAAACACTTGACTGACTCAGTAGACCTCTTGCAGATATGGATATACAAAACTACGTTAAAGCTTTCAAGAGACAACAATAAAGAATGAGATCTGATTGATTCATTTAGAAAAGGTCGTTGTTGTTGTCGAGTGACAAGTGCAATAAAAACAATAAAAGAAAATAATAAAGTGTTCAGAGAAAGGTAGAGAGAGCACAGTTGCACGGGTCCAAAGGCGTGAAGCACTGCACTGGCCACATCTGCAGCTTTGTCCGTATAAAGGGTCTCCCTAGAACAGTTTAAGTCAATTTTAAATAGTGCTGCAATGATGGACGGGCAGTTGAAGAGGTGATCGGGATTAAGCTGTATCCCTGAGCAGTGCCTACATTCAGGGTATGTTCTTGATCCATCAGGCAAGATTTGCATGTCTTTGAGGTACATTGTCCTCAGTCTGGCAATTTTTTTTTGTTAGAAAAGATCGTGCCATACTTATATATACAACCCTGACTGATAGAGAGAAAGACTTTACTAACACAGTTAGACCTCTTGCAGATATGGATATACAAAAATACGTTAAAGTTTTCAAGAGACAACAATGAAGAATGAGATCTGATTGATTCATTTATAAAAGGTCATCATGCTGTTTACCCGTAACTCGTTTATCTGATTGATCTATAATTAGTTTAATAGCGATAAGACAACTCGTTTACTTTTAGAAGCCCTGGCGATCGATTAAAACCATTAATTTTAGGAGAAAAATATTAGCCTATAAAATAGCTCTAGGTTAAAAAAAACAGCTTACCGGCGACCCAACAATTGTGTAATTAATTGTAAGTGCCATAATAACATAAAATATGATTTCTAGAGATAAAAATGTACAAAATTTCCCAGGGAGGGTTCCACTCGCTGATCCCCCGATCCCCTCCATAAACATCGACCTGGCTACACCACTGGCTAAGTGTGTATGTATGTGTGCGAGTTCGGCAACGTTTACCCTATGATTGATGTATAAATACTATTTTTTTGCCGATAGTGAGTATTTAAAGCAAATACATTTAAAATACCTACATATATACAAATAGAGAGTGAATTCCAATTATCGAAATCCATTATGACCGGGCTCCATTCGGATACATAAATCCGAATAGTTGGATTTTTTTCTTGAAAACTGGTAAATTTTAATTAATTACTAAATGTATGTAGAAAATGGGAGAAAAAATATATTTTTATCAGTTTTATATCTTTTACTAATATTCTGAGCCAATATCTTGACTTTTTCGCAAATTGGATTTCACAAATCAGGTTTCCCTTAGAAGGTTGTTGCAAAAACCACTTGAAAACTGTAACTTTTAACTCATTGTTTTTTCGCTTTCATTGATGTTCGTGAAATTTCATCTTCATTTTCAAGCACTGATGAGAAGTTTAAAAGTATAGGTTTGGTCGTTTTACTATCTGCAATCTTTGATTGTTCTTCACCAACTGTTTACCCGTTACTCCTTTATCTGATTAATCTATAATTAGTTTATTAGCGATAAAGCAACTCGTTTACTTTTAGAAGCCATGGGGACTATGAAACACTCACAAGCAAAACAACGGACCGATGCGATCAGAGACACACTGACTGACTAAGCAAAACGAATAGTGACAGTCGGGTCGGGCCTGCCATCTGGCGACGGACGACAGTAAACTATACAGAACAGCACTGAGACGGTGACTCAGCATCCAAATAGTGTTTACGCTGCGCCTACACTAGCTTCGTGGAAAATACTAAAACACAAGTAGACAGAATCACCGCAGTACTTTTCTGTCTTTCTGAATATCTTAAGGCGGTTCGGATAATCGGAGTTCTACTGTAGCTTCAAAAGTATACTCTATCAATATAAATAGAAACTACTGGTTAACCTAATACGGCTTTATCACCTTTTTTATTCTCGCTTATCTGAGTTTATTTCCAAATTTTCAAGACTTTTAAAGTCTACTTTACACTGCTCACACTCCACCACACATTTACTTATAAACAGAATTGCAATAAACCTCTATCTTCTCTCCATGGAACAGGTTTACCTCAGGTAAGTGACTACGCCCTCGCAATGCCCAAATCGTTATTCCTTTTACCGAGAATCCTTGTACCCTCTTCATTAGTTCTACCAAACTCCTTAGTTCCTAATCCTTCTTATTCTATAAGATGTACATACACCTGTTCATACACTGTATACGTAATTTCCAGTTAGTGGTAGCCGTGAACCAGTAAGGAGAGCACGATAGGGAAGAATGTCAACTACTCCGGTAAATAGGTGTTTTCCCCTTTGAATCCTTTATAAAAGAATCGATTGATATGAAATTGTGTGTCAGTAAAATAAGTACTCAAGGAACAAAATTTATATAGTGACGAGTTAGCTTACACCCTGGGGGAGGTTGCCACCCCTTCTCAAAGGTTGTAATTTTTCAGTCAATTTCAAGCAAAAAGTGTAGTATACAATTTTTACTAGATCAATACTTTCCGAGGTATTCGTTGTTAAAAAGTTGGGTTTTTCGATGAAAAACCAATGTTTTTTAAGGAATAACTTCAAAACTTAGGGTTTTAAGAAAAGTAACGTAATGAGAAATTTGAAGCTTATAAACAAGATATGGATGATTAAAAATTTACTTTTCGTTGAGTTCTTGAGCCCAAGTATTTAACGTCAAATAGCGGGAAATGGACACATTTTGTCGGCAAAAACTTATTGAATATTTTTTAAAGAACTTTAAAGAATCTTTAGAATGAGCACTTGTAAAAGTTATTAGCACAAAATGTACATGCGATACGATAAAAAAAAGATGAATTTCTCGGATTTTTATAAAAAAGCCCAATAAACTTAACGTCATGTTTGCCAAGATTGAAATTAGTTGTATTCGCTCTACGATTTACTTTATTTTAGTGTTATTTATAAGATCTTGAAGTTTAGCCACTTTGGAAAGCCCTGTTTTTGAAAAATGTGCGACTAAAATATAAATTATTTTAATAAATATTATTATTTTTTCAACAACTACAAAACACGTATACATTATAAAGTACTACGAGCATTGAATGAGTGGTTGCTGGAAAACCCTAAAATAAAATATTTTCAAATAATTGAAGAAATGCTTCTTAGGAGAAGAAGAAGCTGAAAAGTAGAGAACAGATAATAAATATGTCCACTTGTTTCGGATCAAACATGAGGTTTTTGTTTCTTCTCATGAGGCTTTTTAAGTACGTTTGTGGAGCTTTAGAGTTTTGGACGTAAAACAATATTTTCGTCTTCAATGAAAACCAAATACAATGAAAGAATTTCTCCACAGCTCAAGGACTAAGATGGAAGTAATATGTGACTACTCAAGCAGGACGTAGATGAGGCGCCTATCTAAAGAAATCCCCACAAGCGTGAGCAACCGAGAGTCAGTTGATAATAGCGTGCTGATGTAACTATAAAATGGTGTTTGTCTTCTAATACAAATCAAATTATTAGACAATAAAACTAATAAATAAATAAATAACTGCACAGAGGCTTTTTAAGTACGTTTGTGGAGCTTTAGAGTTTTGGAAATAAACCAATATTTTCATCTTCAATGAAAACCAAATACAATGAAAGAATTTCTCCACAGTTCAAGGACTAAGATGGAAGTAATATGTGACTACTCAAGCAGGACGTAGATGAGGCGCCTATCTAAAGAAATCCCCACAAGCGTGAGCAACCGAGAGTCAGTTGATAATAGCGTGCTGATGTAACTATAAAATGGTGTTTGTCTTCTAATACAAATCAAATTATTAGACAATAAAACTAATAAATAAATAAATAACTGCACAGAGGCTTTTTAAGTACGTTTGTGGAGCTTTAGAGTTTTGGACGTAAAACAATATTTTCGTCTTCAATGAAAACCAAATACAATGAAAGAATTTCTCCACAGCTCAAGGACTAAGATGGACGTAATATGTGACTACTCAAGCAGGACGTAGATGAGACGCCTATGTAAAGAAATCCCCACAAGCGTGAGCAACCAAGAGTCAGTTGATAATAGCGTGCTGATGTAACTATAACATGGTGTTTGTCTTCTAATACAAATCAAATTATTAGACAATAAAACTAATAAATAAATAAATAACTGCACAGAGGCTTTTTAAGTACGTTTGTGGAGCTTTAGAGTTTTGGAAATAAACCAATATTTTCGTCTTCAATGAAAACCAAATACAATGAAAGAATTTCTCCACAGTTCAAGGACTAAGATGGAAGTAATATGTGACTACTCAAGCAGGACGTAGATGAGACGCCTATGTAAAGAAATCCCCACAAGCGTGAGCAACCAAGAGTCAGTTGATAATAGCGTGCTGATGTAACTATAAAATGGTGTTTGTCTTCTAATACAAATCAAATTATTAGACAATAAAACTAATAAATAAATAAATAACTGCACAGAGGCTTTTTAAGTACGTTTGTGGAGCTTTAGAGTTTTGGACGTAAAACAATATTTTCGTCTTCAATGAAAACCAAATACAATGAAAGAATTTCTCCACAGCTCAAGGACTAAGATGTAAGTAATATGTGACTACTCAAACAGGATGTAGATGAGGCGCCTATCTAAAGAAATCCCCACAAGCGTGAGCAACCAAGAGTAAGTTGATAATAGCGTGCTGATGTAACTATAAAATGGTGTTTGTCTTCTAATACAAATCAAATTATTAGACAATAAAACTAATAAATAAATAAATAACTGCACAGAGGCTTTTTAAGTACGTTTGTGGAGCTTTAGAGTTTTGGACGTAAAACAATATTTTCGTCTTCAATGAAAACCAAATACAATGAAAGAATTTCTCCACAGCTCAAGGACTAAGATGGAAGTAATATGTGACTACTCAAGCAGGATGTAGATGAGGCGCCTATCTAAAGAAATCCCCACAAGCGTGAGCAACCAAGAGTAAGTTGATAATAGCGTGCTGATGTAACTATAAAATGGTGTTTGTCTTCTAATACAAATCAAATTATTAGACAATAAAACTAATAAATAAATAACTGCACACGAACTCACTAAACAATATACTTTATTGTCTTACGCGTTTCATTGACTTAAGCTACATCATCATCACCAGTGACACTATTACAAATTTACTGCAATTTGTAGTAGTGTCACTGATGGCGCTTACGTAAGTCACTGAAACGCGTATGATGATATAGTATATTGTTTAGTGAGTTCGTGTGCAGTTATTTATTTATAACCTTAACTCATAAGCCAGCCCAATTATTACTGCTAAAACTAATATTTTATCGCTTCATTAAGACCCATTTTTTGATATGACAGATATTTCAAATTGAGAGTGAGCGCGAGGCGCACTTGTATGTTAAACGTATTTGCTATACGTTTTTACAGTCAGGAAATTCAGTATAATGGTGAACGTTTCATAGTAGTAAATAGTAGTAGTGCATATATTTATTGCGGACACAAAAAAATAAAACACGGCGTTGTGTAGGCAATTTAACGTCAGTGATAAGAGTCTAATCGTGAAACTGTGAACCTGTTAAAAGAGTAAGAGAAAGAAAAGAATGTAAAAATGTTTGTATTTCACAAAAGAATCTTTCAGCAACGAACACCGACTGGCCGTACAGTCAGCTCAAGAGTTTTGCGGAACATCCAAGGCCTTCTTCACAGCGAGCTTTCCTGAACAAATTACCACATAAGGGTAGCACCACCCGGGTCCTTACAACAATTAATAACCTTCGGCTACAATAGGAGGTGGGGGTGCCGGCTCATTACACCCTCTCCACGCTCTTGCCAAAATCAATTGGCGATGTTGAATATACGCCCTTCTAATAGCCGAACAATGTAGCCGCGCCGCCTTCTCATTTAGTGCTCTTGTTGTGGCGCTAATTAAGCTAAGTAACGCACACATTAATCACGCGTGTGCGTGCGTGTGTGTGCGTGCGATAAACTGCACTTGTATATGTAGCAGAGGATAGCAAATATTCACAGCTAAGTTTAATCCCCTTAATAATAAATTCTTTAAAAAGTTCAATTTTATTTAAAATTTCCTCTATTACTTCTTCACACTCTCCTTATATATATATATATATCTTGTGGAGGACAATTGATATTAATACAGTTTTATTATTATTTAATTAATAATTTAAGTTTTGTATGGGATAAAAAGTTTTCAATAAGGGGCAACGTATGTAATATAGTTATTTCGTCCCATTTGGCTTAAAATAAGTGTCAACGTGATTTCATAAAACAGCTGACTTAATGTTCCAGGTTGTGTAGTAGAACAGCTGTTTTAATCCATAGGCTATGTTAGTTTACTAATATTAATTGTAATTATTTAATAAAAAGTAACTAAAATATAAATGTTCTGTGTTGACCTAAGTAGGAATTGACTTAAAATATTTTTGTTTATATTCTTCTTTGAGGAAAACATCAGCTACATTACAGTTAACTTTTTGCAGTCCATATGACTAACAACGCCTGCAACCTATAGGAGAAGATTGTGAATGCCGTTAAGGACATGAAACGTCCTCATGGGGTATATAGGAGGAAAGTTTCAGCGACATGTAAACATAGTCGCTTTCCTTAAGTAGACCTTGTTTATAGCGGGGTCATAAACAGGTGTCTACCTATTAGACCACCAAGTAAAAAGGAAAATAAGGCACCTAGATGGAATTAAGTACGACAAAGTATAGGATAATGATCCAGTGGTAAGGATAGGGGGAAATACAGTTTCGTGACCTACTCTCTATCGGGTCAATAAATCGGAGTCTGTTTGTTATATATTCGTGTAAGACGAAGGTCATAAAAGGATACATGGGATTATGCAAGACTAAGGAAAGAATAATGATCCTCTGGTAGGGAATTAGGGCGATTGCAGTTTCGTGATCTACTCTCTATCGGGGACGTAGTGAGAGGTGTCTATTTGTTACAGCCTTGTTTAAGAAAAAGGACATGGAATAGTAGATGGAATGAGGCACTATTAAAGAAAAGATAATGATCCTCTGGTAGGGAATGAGAGTGATTGCGGTTTCGTGACCTACTTTTCTATCGGGGACGTAGAGAGGTGTCTATTTGCTACAGCCTCGTGTAAGAAGAAGAACATTGAATGTTTGATGGAAATATGTAGGGCTAAGGAAAGGTTAATGACCCTCTGGTAGAGAATGGGGACCATTGCGGTTGCATGACCTCCTCTCTATCGGAGACGTAGAGAGATGTCTATTTGTTACAGCCTCGTGTAAGAAGAAGAACATTGAATGTTTGATGGAAATATGTAGGGCTAAGGAAAGGTTAATGACCCTCTTGTAGAGAATGGTGACGATTGCTGTTGCGTAACCTCCTCTCTATCTGGGACTTAGAGAGGTATCTATTTGTTACAGCCTCGTGTAAAAAGAAGAACATGGAATGGTAGATGGAATGAGATAGAGCTAAGGAAAGGATAATGTTCCTATGGTAGATAATGGAGGGTGATTGCGCGTTATTACCATACACTCTATCGGCGTCACAAACTATAGATTACACTCTCGTGTAAGAAGAAGAACATGGAATGGTAGATGGAATGAGATAGAGCTAAGGAAAGGATAATGTTCCTATGGTAGGTAATGGAGGGTGATTGCGCGTTATTATCCTACACTCTATCGGCGTCACAAACTATAGATTACACTCTCGTGTAAGAAGAAGAACATGGAATGGTAGATGGAATGAGATAGAGCTAAGGAAAGGATAATGTTCCTATGGTAGGTAATGGAGGGTGATTGCGCGTTATTATCCTACACTCTATCGGCGTCACAAACTATAGATAACACTCTCGTGTAAGAAGAAGAACATGGAATGATAGATGGAATGAGATAGAGCTAAGGAAAGGATAATGTTCCTATGGTAGATAATGGAGGGTGATTGCGCGTTATTGTTCTACACTCTATCGGCGTCACAAACTATAGATAACACTCTCGTGTAAGGAGAAGAACATGGAATGGTAGATGGAATGAGATAGAGCTAAGGAAAGGATAATGTTCCTATGGTAGGTAATAAAGGGTGATTGCGCGTTATTATCCTACACTCTATCGGCGTCACAAACTATAGATAACACTCTCGTGTAAGAAGAAGAACATGGAATGGTAGATGGAATGAGATAGAGCTAAGGAAAGGATAATGTTCCTATGGTAGGTAATAAAGGGTGATTGCGCGTTATTATCCTACACTCTATCGGCGTCACAAACTATAGATAACACTCTCGTGTAAGAAGAAGAACATGGAATGGTAGATGGAATGAGATAGAGCTAAGGAAAGGATAATGTTCCTATGGTAGGTAATGGAGGGTGATTGCGCGTTATTATCCTACACTCTATCGGCGTCACAAACTATAGATAACACTCTCGTGTAAGAAGAAGAACATGGAATGATAGATGGAATGAGATAGAGCTAAGGAAAGGATAATGTTCCTATGGTAGATAATGGAGGGTGATTGCGCGTTATTGTTCTACACTCTATCGGCGTCACAAACTATAGATAACACTCTCGTGTAAGAAGAAGAACATGGAATGGTAGATGGAATGAGATAGAGCTAAGGAAAGGATAATGTTCCTATGGTAGGTAATAAAGGGTGATTGCGCGTTATTATCCTACACTCTATCGGCGTCACAAACTATAGATAACACTCTCGTGTAAGAAGAAGAACATGGAATGGTAGATGGAATGAGATAGAGCTAAGGAAAGGATAATGTTCCTATGGTAGGTAATGGAGGGTGATTGCGCGTTATTATCCTACACTCTATCGGCGTCACAAACTATAGATAACACTCTCGTGTAAGAAGAAGAACATGGAATGATAGATGGAATGAGATAGAGCTAAGGAAAGGATAATGTTCCTATGGTAGATAATGGAGGGTGATTGCGCGTTATTGTTCTACACTCTATCGGCGTCACAAACTATAGATTACACTCTCGTGTAAGAAGAAGAACATGGAATGGTAGATGGAATGAGATAGAGCTAAGGAAAGGATAATGTTCCTATGGTAGGTAATGGAGGGTGATTGCGCGTTATTATCCTACACTCTATCGGCGTCACAAACTATAGATAACACTCTCGTGTAAGAAGAAGAACATGGAATGATAGATGGAATGAGATAGAGCTAAGGAAAGGATAATGTTCCTATGGTAGATAATGGAGGGTGATTGCGCGTTATTGTTTTACACTCTATCGGCGTCACAAACTATAGATAACACTCTCGTGTAAGAAGAAGAACATGGAATGGTCGATGGAATGAGATAGAGCTAAGGAAAGGATAATGTTCCTATGGTAGGTAATAAAGGGTGATTGCGCGTTACTATCCTACACTCTATCGGCGTCACAAACTATAGATAACACTCTCGTGTAAGAAGAAGAACATGGAATGGTAGATGGAATGAGATAGAGCTAAGGAAAGGATAATGTTCCTATGGTAGGTAATGGAGGGTGATTGCGCGTTATTATCCTACACTCTATCGGCGTCACAAACTATAGATAACACTCTCGTGTAAGAAGAAGAACATGGAATGGTAGATGGAATGAGATAGAGCTAAGGAAAGGATAATGTTCCTATGGTAGGTAATGGAGGGTGATTGCGCGTTATTATCCTACACTCTATCGGCGTCACAAACTATAGATAACACTCTCGTGTAAGAAGAAGAACATGGAATGGTAGATGGAATGAGATAGAGCTAAGGAAAGGATAATGTTCCTATGGTAGGTAATAAAGGGTGATTGCGCGTTATTATCCTACACTCTATCGGCGTCACAAACTATAGATAACACTCTCGTGTAAGAAGAAGAACATGGAATGGTAGATGGAATGAGATAGAGCTAAGGAAAGGATAATGTTCCTATGGTAGGTAATGGAGGGTGATTGCGCGTTATTATCCTACACTCTATCGGCGTCACAAACTATAGATTACACTCTCGTGTAAGAAGAAGAACATGGAATGGTAGATGGAATGAGATAGAGCTAAGGAAAGGATAATGTTCCTATGGTAGGTAATGGAGGGTGATTGCGCGTTATTATCCTACACTCTATCGGCGTCACAAACTATAGATAACACTCTCGTGTAAGAAGAAGAACATGGAATGGTAGATGGAATGAGATAGAGCTAAGGAAAGGATAATGTTCCTATGGTAGGTAATGGAGGGTGATTGCGCGTTATTATCCTACACTCTATCGGCGTCACAAACTATAGATAACACTCTCGTGTAAGAAGAAGAACATGGAATGGTAGATGGAATGAGATAGAGCTAAGGAAAGGATAATGTTCCTATGGTAGATAATGGAGGGTGATTGCGCGTTATTGTTCTACACTCTATCGGCGTCACAAACTATAGATAACACTCTCGTGTAAGAAGAAGAACATGGAATGGTAGATGGAATGAGATAGAGCTAAGGAAAGGATAATGTTCCTATGGTAGGTAATAAAGGGTGATTGCGCGTTATTATCCTACACTCTATCGGCGTCACAAACTATAGATAACACTCTCGTGTAAGAAGAAGAACATGGAATGGTAGATGGAATGAGATAGAGCTAAGGAAAGGATAATGTTCCTATGGTAGGTAATGGAGGGTGATTGCGCGTTATTATCCTACACTCTATCGGCGTCACAAACTATAGATAACACTCTCGTGTAAGAAGAAGAACATGGAATGGTAGATGGAATGAGATAGAGCTAAGGAAAGGATAATGTTCCTATGGTAGGTAATGGAGGGTGATTGCGCGTTATTATCCTACACTCTATCGGCGTCACAAACTATAGATAACACTCTCGTGTAAGAAGAAGAACATGGAATGGTAGATGGAATGAGATAGAGCTAAGGAAAGGATAATGTTCCTATGGTAGGTAATGGAGGGTGATTGCGCGTTATTATCCTACACTCTATCGGCGTCACAAACTATAGATAACACTCTCGTGTAAGAAGAAGAACATGGAATGGTAGATGGAATGAGATAGAGCTAAGGAAAGGATAATGTTTCTATGGTAGGTAATGGAGGGTGATTGCGCGTTATTATCCTACACTCTATCGGCGTCACAAACTATAGATTACACTCTCGTGTAAGAAGAAGAACATGGAATGGTAGATGGAATGAGATAGAGCTAAGGAAAGGATAATGTTCCTATGGTAGATAATGGAGGGTGATTGCGCGTTATTATCCTACACTCTATCGGCGTCACAAACTATAGATAACACTCTCGTGTAAGAAGAAGAACATGGAATGGTAGATGGAATGAGATAGAGCTAAGGAAAGGATAATGTTCCTATGGTAGGTAATGGAGGGTGATTGCGCGTTATTATCCTACACTCTATCGGCGTCACAAACTATAGATAACACTCTCGTGTAAGAAGAAGAACATGGAATGGTAGATGGAATGAGATAGAGCTAAGGAAAAGATAATGTTCCTATGGTAGGTAATGGAGGGTGATTGCGCGTTATTATCCTACACTCTATCGGCGTCACAAACTATAGATTACACTCTCGTGTAAGAAGAAGAACATGGAATGGTAGATGGAATGAGATAGAGCTAAGGAAAGGATAATGTTCCTATGGTAGGTAATGGAGGGTGATTGCGCGTTATTATCCTACACTCTATCGGCGTCACAAACTATAGATAACACTCTCGTGTAAGAAGAAGAACATGGAATGGTAGATGGAATGAGATAGAGCTAAGGAAAGGATAATGTCCCTATGGTAGGTAATGGAGGGTGATTGCGCGTTATTATCCTACACTCTATCGGCGTCACAAACTATAGATAACACTCTCGTGTAAGAAGAAGAACATGGAATGGTAGATGGAATGAGATAGAGCTAAGGAAAGGATAATGTTCCTATGGTAGGTAATGGAGGGTGATTGCGCGTTATTATCCTACACTCTATCGGCGTCACAAACTATAGATAACACTCTCGTGTAAGAAGAAGAACATGGAATGGTAGATGGAATGAGATAGAGCTAAGGAAAGGATAATGTTCCTATGGTAGGTAATGGAGGGTGATTGCGCGTTATTATCCTACACTCTATCGGCGTCACAAACTATAGATTACACTCTCGTGTAAGAAGAAGAACATGGAATGGTAGATGGAATGAGATAGAGCTAAGGAAAGGATAATGTTCCTATGGTAGGTAATGGAGGGTGATTGCGCGTTATTATCCTACACTCTATCGGCGTCACAAACTATAGATTACACTCTCGTGTAAGAAGAAGAACATGGAATGGTAGATGGAATGAGATAGAGCTAAGGAAAGGATAATGTTCCTATGGTAGGTAATGGAGGGTGATTGCGCGTTATTATCCTACACTCTATCGGCGTCACAAACTATAGATAACACTCTCGTGTAAGAAGAAGAACATGGAATGGTAGATGGAATGAGATAGAGCTAAGGAAAGGATAATGTTCCTATGGTAGGTAATGGAGGGTGATTGCGCGTTATTATCCTGCACTCTATCGGCGTCACAAACTATAGATAACACTCTCGTGTAAGAAGAAGAACATGGAATGGTAGATGGAATGAGATAGAGCTAAGGAAAGGATAATGTTCCTATGGTAGGTAATGGAGGGTGATTGCGCGTTATTGTTCTACACTCTATCGGCGTCACAAACTATAGATAACACTCTCGTGTAAGAAGAAGAACATGGAATGGTAGATGGAATGAGATAGAGCTAAGGAAAGGATAATGTTCCTATGGTAGGTAATGGAGGGTGATTGCGCGTTATTATCCTACACTCTATCGGCGTCACAAACTATAGATTACACTCTCGTGTAAGAAGAAGAACATGGAATGATAGATGGAATGAGATAGAGCTAAGGAAAGGATAATGTTCCTATGGTAGATAATGGAGGGTGATTGCGCGTTATTATCCTACACTCTATCGGCGTCACAAACTATAGATTACACTCTCGTGTAAGAAGAAGAACATGGAATGGTAGATGGAATGAGATAGAGCTAAGGAAAGGATAATGTTCCTATGGTAGGTAATGGAGGGTGATTGCGCGTTATTATCCTACACTCTATCGGCGTCACAAACTATAGATTACACTCTCGTGTAAGAAGAAGGGAAAGGAAGGGTAGATGGAATGAGATAGAGCTAAGGAAAGGATAATGTTCCTATGGTAGGTAATGGAGGGTGATTGCGCGTTATTATCCTACACTCTATCGGCGTCACAAACTATAGATTACACTCTCGTGTAAGAAGAAGAACATGGAATGATAGATGGAATGAGATAGAGCTAAGGAAAGGATAATGTTCCTATGGTAGGTAATGGAGGGTGATTGCGCGTTATTATCCTACACTCTATCGGCGTCACAAACTATAGATTACACTCTCGTGTAAGAAGAAGGGAAAGGAAGGGTAGATGGAATGAGATAGAGCTAAGGAAAGGATAATGTTCCTATGGTAGGTAATGGAGGGTGATTGCGCGTTATTATCCTACACTCTATCGGCGTCACAAACTATAGATTACACTCTCGTGTAAGAAGAAGAACATGGAATGATAGATGGAATGAGATAGAGCTAAGGAAAGGATAATGTTCCTATGGTAGGTAATGGAGGGTGATTGCGCGTTATTATCCTACACTCTATCGGCGTCACAAACTATAGATTACACTCTCGTGTAAGAAGAAGAACATGGAATGATAGATGGAATGAGATCGAGCTAAGGAAAGGATAATGTTCCTATGGTAGATAATGGTGATACAGATTGATGGGAAGGGAAAGGAAGGGTAGATGGATTGAGGCTGGGGTAAGGATAAGATAATGATCCTGTGATTGAGAACGGAGGGGAAAAATTGTGGTATCTGTAAATGTAATATACATAAATGTAGTGTACATACATTATATCAAACAATAATATAAAGCACAACGTAAATGCAGTTAAAGGAGGATGAAAAGTGCATAGAACATTTAGACATGCAGTGTTCCACTATTGACATGTTTACCTTCGGATTACCTCGGCACACCGCTGCCGGACGGATTAATGATTACAAAACATTATTAATATTACAAACAAAACAAGTTCAGCCCCTGTTGTTGTTGACTGGGAGCGGGATAATACCGGGAACAAATGGCTGTCGAAGTTACAAAGGGCATATGTCTCTGATAAATGATAGGTTTCATTAATTGCGACAATTACCATAATGTGGGCTAATTACCCCCGATATAATACGCGCTCTGTTTTATCACGCAGACCCTTCTAGCCTATTTATAAACTCGCTTTGTTATTAAAAATGTCTTTTTACTCTGTAATTTTACAAAATAATTAAATATTGACTCGGGTGTATATTTTGTTTTTATTTTTTTAATTAGGCATATATTAGTAACTGTGGTTACTTTAAAAATTATTTTCGGAATATGTAGACAAACAATGGAAGCAAAACCTGCTAACGCTATAGGCTATAAAATGTAGTTACTTTGGGAAAACTAATTACACGTGATTGACCTAAGTATTGAGCATAGGTATCTGGTTCCTTAAACTACGCCCATAGGGAGGTATTATTGGGAAGAGAAGAGTTTTTACATTACATTTGAACAATGATACAACTCGAAAATAACGGAACGAACACGACGAAACACATGCATCCTTTAACAGGCACCGATTGTTTTAATATTACTCACAGTTTCATCCAGTTTTTGTGTTGGTTCTCTCACCATAGTTCTCTCTTACATGCTGCTTCTTCAATATCACTTAGAGTTTCATCCAGTTTCTCCTTAAACCATCATCTTTATCCTCTTATAGTTGTCTTCCAACACAGTCCTTTAATATAACTTGAAGTTTCTTCAAGTTTTTCCTTAAACTATCATTTTGGTCCTCTTATAGTTGTCTTCCAACACAGCCCTTGAATATCACTTGAAGCTTCTCCTTAAACAATCATCTCGGTCCGGTTATAGTTGCCTTCCAACACAGTCCTTTAATATCACCTAAAGTTCCTCCTTAAAAATCATCTTAGTCCGGTTATAGTTGCCTTCCAACACAGTCCTTTAATATCACTTAAAGTTCCCCCTTAAAAACCATCTTGGTCCGGTTATAGTTTTCTTCCAACACAGTCCTTTAATATCACTTGAAGTTTCTCCCTTAACAATCATCTTGGTCCTATTATAGTTGTCTTCCAACACAGTCCTTGAATATCACTTGAAGTTTCTCCTTAAACAATCATCTTTATCCTCTTATAGTTGTCTTCAAACACAGTCCTTTAATATAACTTGAAGTTTCTTCAAGTTTTTCCTTACACTATTATTTTGGTCCTCTTGTGGTTGTCTTCCAACACAGCCCTTGAATATCACTTGAAGTTTTTCCTTAAACAATCATCTTGGTCCTGTTATAGTTGTCTTCCAACACAGTCCTTGAACATCACTTGAAGTTTCTCCTTTAACAATCATCTTGGTCCGGTTATAGTTGCCTTCCAACACAGTCCTTTAATATCACTTAAAGTTCCTCCTTAAAAATCATCTTGGTCCGGTTATAGTTGTCTTCCAACACAGTCCTTTAATATCACTTGACGTTTCTCCTTAAACAATCATCTTGGTCCTGTTATAGTTGTCTTCAAACACAGTCCTTGAATATCACTTAAAGTTCCTCTTTAAAAATCATCTTGGTCCGGTTATAGTTGCCTTCCAACACAGTCCTTTAATATCACTTGAAGTTTCTCCTTAAACAATCATCTTGGTCCGGTTATAGTTGCTTTCCAACACAGTCCTTTAATATCACTTAAAGTTCCTCCTTAAAAATCATCTTGGTCCGGTTATAGTTGTCTTCCAACACAGTCCTTGAATATCACTTGAAGTTTCTCCTCAAACAATCATCTTGGTCCTGTTATAGTTGTCTTCCAACACAGTCCTTGAATATCACTTGAAGTTTCTCCTTAAACAATCATCTTGGTCCGGTTATAGTTGCCTTCCAACACAGTCCTTTAATATCACTTGAAGTTTCTCCTTAAACAATCATCTTGGTCCTGTTATAGTTGTCTTCCAACACAGTCCTTGAATATCACTTGAAGTTTCTCCTTAAACAATCATCTTTATCCTCTTATAGTTGTCTTCAAACACAGTCCTTTAATATAACTTGATGTTTCTCCTTAAGCAATCATCTGGGTCTTGTTATAGTTGTCTTCCAACACAGTCCTTGAATATCATTCAGAGTTACTTCCAATTTCTACTTTTACGATACTCTTGCTCCTGTCACCGTTGTCTAAAACTTTAGTCTTTTAATACCACTGACTGTTCTTTCCAAGATATCCCAGTTCTTGTCACCGTCGTGTTACATTTTTCATCTTAAATATAACTCACAGTTCATTTACATTTCGCCTTTAGCAATGGTCTTGCGCCTTTTACCGTCGTCTTGAAACCCAGTGTTTTAAAATCACTTACAGTTCTTTCTAAAATATTTTTGGTCCTTCACTGTTATCCAGCATCCCGATAGTACCCACATGAATATCTGCCACCGTTTCCAGAATCCTCTACGGGTTCTAGGAACTGCCAGTGGGGTTTGTTACATCCCTTCGCTTGAATATAGCACACAATTCCTTCCAGTTGCTCTTTTAACAGACGGCTTGATTCTGTCACCTTCGTCTTACATCTCATATTTTTTATATCACCCACAATTCCTTCCAGTTTATCCTATCATCGTCATCGTAGGTCTCTTTCTTGAATATCCCTCACAATTTCTCCTAATCTTTTTTGAAACAATCATTTTGGTTCCATTTTCGTCGTCTTAAATCCTACTAGTTGGATATCACTTACAGATCCTTTCAGTATGTCCATTAATAGACATCTTTGTCTTCTAACCGTCGTCTTATATCCTATTACTTGAATATCACACTCAGTGCTTTCGAGTTTCTTCTTTAAAAAATCACCTTTGTCCCGTCATCGTCGTGATAAATCCCATTACTTGAATATCACTCACACTTCCTTCCTGTTTCAGCTTTATCAAACATCTTGATCATGTCACTGTCGTTTTAGATCCCATTACTTGAATATCACTCACACTTCCTTCCTGTTTCAGCTTTATCAAACATCTTGATCATGTCACTGTCGTTTTAGATCCCATTACTTGAATATCACTCACACTTCCTTCCTGTTTCAGCTTTATCAAACATCTTGATCATGTCACTGTCGTTTTAGATCCCATTACTTGAATATCAGTGACGATTCCTTTCTGTTTCAGCTTTATCAAACGTCTTGATCATGTCACCGTCGTTTTAGATCCCGTTACTTGATATCAGTGACGATTCCTTCCTGTCTCTCATTTATCAATCACCTGTCACCGTCCTCTTAGATTTCATTACTTGAAGACACATTTTTTCCAGTGTCTCTTTTAAAAATCACTTTGGATCCTGCTACCGTCGTCTTAGATTCCATTAACTGGACAAGCTCGTTCCAGTTTCTCTTTTAAAAATCACCTTAGTTCTTTCACCGTCGTCTTACATCCCATTACTTGAATGTCAGTGACATTTCTTTCCTGTTTCTCATACAACAATCATCTTGGACCCTGTCACCGTCGTCTTACATCTCGTTACTTGAATATCAGTGACAGTTCCATCCTCTTTGACCTCTAACCGTTCCGTCTTACATCCCTGTTCCGAAATGTCACTATAAACGTCTTATACTTTTATGTGAAAACGGATGTTTATAAAATATTATATTTTCCAAAAACATCTGTCGATGAAAATATAATTTGTTGTCAGTGAACACCGTTTTGCAAAGGGAAGTTTACTGCTTAAAGAAGCAGTTTCTGAGTATCACTGCCCAATATGGAAATGTTTGGCGTGCGCTCTGGCAATTCGGGGCCCGGCAGATGTCTTATTTTTCCATTATTTGCACCATCGGTCTATGCAGATTCGACTTTACAGATTTGATGGATTTCCTTCCGTTTCCACGCCGAGATTTATCTTTCTTCCTTCATATTATTATCACATATTAACAACGGTATTTGCATTTTAAAGATAACACTGCACGAGATCCCGCAGGATAACCTAATTCTGGAACGGTTATTGTAATGAGGGAACGCCCTCTTCCAAAACTCTGCTTGGCCGCCAGTTTCCGTTATGCCTCAGCATTTCGCGTGCTACCGACACACTAACATTATTTTGATTTGTGGTTATCAAATACAGTTTAGAACGGGCAGTGTTGAATTGAAAAGGTCCGACTCTATCACGCACACATTAACTGCACATATTAAACTCGGCCATCCTCGAATGTTTTCAGAGTCGAGAAATTCAAAACCCTGGAGAGTATAAAAACTGGAAATTATTAATGTTAAATGGAAAAAAATTCTTGTTTAGGATAGTGAAAACGAGAATTGAGTTTTATTTGTTTTCCGCCCCGACATGCAGCCCTTCCTCACCCTTTCTATTCTCTCCTGTAAACGAAACAATTTATAGTCATTGCCGGCTTTTGTTGTTTTCTGTTGTTATTTTTAATATGGGAAATAAAACTGGCAGTCAAAAAAAAAAAAAAAAAAAAACGAAACGAATTTTGTGAACAATAATTGTCGGACAAGAATAAAAAGGGTCATTGTTTTATGGGGAGCGGCATCTGTCCGAGGGTAGGTTGTCGCGCAGTCTCTTTGTAAATACAAACTAGTTTTAACAGCAAACAAACTGATGTTTTTTTGTTTGTTTAAAAGATAAAAGAGTTGTTATTTCACCAATTCTTTTCCTGAATAATTCAATTGGCCGTAGTTCTGTCTCACATTGTTCCAGCCAATCTACTTTCTTTAAGTAATCTGTTACTACCCTCCTAATTCATGCATGTTGACGCTTAAGAATTGAACACCGATTCCCTCTCGCTTCTGACCATTTCATTCCCCATCCCGTTACTGTCTAAGCTTTACGCAATGGTTACATCTCGTTTCTATATTTATTCCACCTCATGGTACATGGTACAGTCTATACCTTGAAAACTAATCTCTTCGCTTTTTGTCCTTTCCATTCTCTACATATTTTCCCACCTAACCCGATGATTCTCTGTCGTTTCTTCTCCTTTTTATTTTTCACCCATATTCGCCATATTCCGTCTAAACTTTGAACTAATTCTAAACTGAATAATCTACCTTCCTTTCCATTTCGTTTTCATCTAAGCCTTGAACACTGATTCTTCTCCCTTCCTCTCTTTTTTACCTACGACACATGTTACGGTCTAAGTCTTGAACGATAATGCCCCCCCCCCGCTTCCTGTCCTTTCCATACCTCACCCATGTTTCCATCTAATCCTTGAACACTAATTCTTCTTGCTTCCTCTTCTTTCCATTTTCTAACCATGTTTCTATCTAAGCCTTAAACACTGATTTCTCTCGCTTCATCGCTTCCCCTTTTCCCTATTTTATCCATTTCCCATCATTTCCGTCCAAACCATGAACACGGATTTCTTTCGCTTCCTCGCTCCCTATTTTTTTCCATTTCCCATCTTTTCCATCCAAGCCTTGAACACTGTATCCTCTAGCTTCCCCTTCTTTCCATTTTCCACCCATGTTCCGTCTAAGCATTGAACACTGACTCCTCTCGCTTCAACTACTTTCAGTTTTCCATTAAAGTCTTGAACGCCTATTCCTCTCCCTTCTTCTTTTTTTATTTTTTCCATTTGCTATCATTTCCATTCAAGCCTTGAACACTGATTTCTCTCGCTTCCTCTTTTCCTATTTTCTCACTTCCCATCATTTCCATCCAAGCCTTGAACACTGATTTCTCTCGCTTCCTCTTTTCCTATTTTTCCATTTCCCATCATTTCCATCTAAGCTTAGAACAGTGTTGCCTCCGCTTCCTCTTCTTTCTATTTTCCTTTCATGTTTCTATCTAAGCCTTTAACACGAATTCCCTCTCTTTTTCCTCTAAATAGTCTATATTTTAATTTGCAGCAACTTGCATTTTGTTTATCTTACTTCACTTGGTTTTGTTATGAACTTTGAATGGGACACGTGTTCTATTGTAGTTCCTTTAAATGGAGTTTCGAATATGTTCTTCTTACGTTCATGAATAAGGGTAAATAAAGTGCCTATCAACAACCGGTAAGAAATTTGTTGGCCATTGCTTAAGCCTTAATGTGTTTTTAGTTACACATAGGAAGGATCGCAAACAGTGGCATGTTTTTGGAAAGGATAGTAATATAGTAACAACATACAAATACAAAGTTTGCTTGCAATATCAGTGTTTCTGTAGGGATATTAGATGGAGGTTATGTTTGAAAATGTCAAGTCGTCGGTTAGGCAAGTAGCGCTGACAACTAATGCGAGTGTATTGTTATTCATAGCATGAGACCACATCAGCATTCTGGCGTGCACAACAATCATCTTGCGAAACTAATCTTAGCGACCGATCATCGTCGATCTTGATGCATGCGATCTGTAGCATTCAATTTATTGTTAAACATTGAAGCGAGATGTGTGATAGGCCTACAGACGCAATCAATACAAGACAAGATGGCCGCCGACTCTTGACCACCCTGTAACAATTTCTGGATCATTACTGTAAAGATGATAATAAATTAATGTTAAGCGAATTTGATTATTTATAAATAAAACATTTCTTAACATTTTAATTCATCCGAAGCCAGGTTCGAAAAAGGTTTTTATAGAACTAGGTCTTGGAAAATGGATTAATTACACTAAAGCCTTAAAACTTAATTGTTAAATTACTTTTTAACTATCAGAGAAATCGTCTCCTTGAAAGTGGATTGTACATCCCTATGGTAACTGGATCCAAATCAAATGCCGTGGTTCTAGCCATGTAAATTGTTCAACGTTGTTCTGTAGCCTAATCTTGGAACTCTTGGACTTCTTGCAGATGAAAGGGATGACGTCGTTTAATTTATTAACTCACATTAAATTTATTAATTCATCAAAAAGTAGTGATAGTTAGGTGTTGATTTAAAATAATATTTCAACAAGTAAATTCATGTCGAAAATTTTACTTACGTTTAGGAATACGTTGGAGCGCGCGCACATACGCACATACTTTCATTTAAGTTTTATCAGGTTAGTTATTTCTTTAAGTAAAAACTTCTATAGCAACGCCTAAAAATACTTATTGTAAAGCATAAATTTACTATCTTCACGTCAGTGTAATTCCGTTAGATTAATAGCGTCAGTATAAGTCTATCCGGATATCAGCTGATTTTGTGTTATAAGTTATGTTGTAAAACAACTGTTTGAATACGTAGGCTCTGTTACTTTATTTTACTAGCAGAGTACCCGTGCTTCGTACTGGGTTGACGGATATTACTATTTGTATTTAGTTTGATTTAAATTTACTGAAATTAAATCCCAATAAATATATCAAACTATAGTTTATAAACTTACCGGTTGTTGTCTTGAAAATCCAAGAGAAGGTTTCGATGCTTGGACAGGTACGTCAAGGATTCAGAGATCATCAATTTGACAGAGACTTTAGAGAGGCCATCTTGATCACTCGTCCTTGGACATTACTCAGGCACCACTTTATCCTTTCAAGCCCCCTATGAATACTAAAATCAATGCTAAGTTATTGGAACCATGCTCTAAGAAAGAATCGACTTAGTTTTATTACAGAAAAGTGAAGACACTTTTCGGTTACTTGCCAAAGAAAACAGTGCATTAGTCTACACAGATTATTCCTCTGATATTGACTGTAATAGAGGTGGTGCAGGCATCTCCATCATTTACCCCTCAGGAAATAACATCAGGCTCAAAACACCCACTGGCGAAATTACTTCAAACTTCACCAGCGAACTAATTGCTATTATAGACATTCACCCTCTGTCGCTCTTTTCCTCCTCCTAACAACTCAATAGAAGAGATTGCACTTTTCTCAGACTCAAAATCAGCGCTCGAAGCCATACATAATGGTGAGACAAGACTGACACAAGAAATTAATAATCTTCTCCATTCAATAAATATACCTTGCAATCTCCAGTGGATCCCTGCTCATGTCGGAATTGAGGGTAATGAGTGTGCAGACGCCCTTGCAATAAAAACACGTGACGATTGATCAACCTCTAATACTCACTTATACAGATTCGAATGCTGTTGCCAAGCGAAAAAATGCATCAATCAGCATTTTAGCAAGGCAGCCATCCCCGATCTAAACTGCCAAAGAAACATCTCCTCTACAATACCTAGGCTACCCACTGGACATTCCAAGGGCATAGCGATATCACCAACTAAAATAAAATCTTATCCCATTTGCAAGTACTGTCCCCAATCACAACTAACCCCAGATAATGTTTTTGATTAGCAAGCCATTCTCCGTCCCCTCCGTCAACTAAGAGCACCGCCAATTTAAATACTTCATAGCCATCGGACTTCAGAACTGACAAATCTTGTCATCAAGACTTTTGGAGGAATCTGAATTTATTGCACTTTGCATCTCAATATACATGACAACAACCAAGAGAAGGTTTTCCGCTTGTAACATGACATTTGTAAAGTATAACTAACTTAATAGGTGAATAACAACAAACATTAACTATCACCTTTTTTAATCGCGTTTTTAAAGTGACTTTTACAGGTGATTACAAACACATTTACTTATCAGCTGATTAAGCCAGGTGTATAATAGAGTATGGATAATTGAGTGCTAAGGGAGTTTTCAAAGCCAGTGGGAATTTCTAGATTCACTGATGGAATTTCTAAATAAAAATAGGCCTATGTGTTAACCGGGTACCCTAAGAATGTCCATGTAAAATTTCAGCTCTATGGGTCTAGTAGATTTTACGTGATTGAGTAACACGCGCACACAGACACAATTTGATTTTTATATAATAGTATATACGGTTTAGGAAATAGTTATTATTAAATAGTTTTGATCAGTTAATAATAAGTACAATCATATATTTATATTTTGACCAATCTAAACACAAATACGTAAATATAACTATAATAACAAGCTACCAATTTTTAATAAATGTTTATTTTTTTCAAACTTACTCGTTTTGTGCACTAAAACATTTCAAACTAAATGTGTCTAATACATGAATATGAACCTTATTTTTCGCGGAAAATTATTTTTTTCACATTTTAGTTTAATATAAGGTATTAATCTGCGGAAGCAGACGTCTAATTAGTTCCCGAATCTAAATATTTACCTTCTCGTTTTGGTAACGTAACTAAACCTAACCAAACTTAACTTTAGCGTGTTTTACGCGTAGAAACGCTAAAGTAAGGTTAGGTTTGATTATCAAATTTATTTTCCGCGACCGCTATTAAAATATGCCTATAAAGTATCCAGTTGTGATGTCACCTTGCAAAAGCTATCGCAGAAGCAAGAGTTTAATTAATTCCCAAATGTATATATTTAAATTTTCATTACGTAGTAAAATAACCGTATGTACCTTTCTTTAGCTTGTTTTTCGCTGCAACTCGCCAAAGTTAGGTTGGGTTAGGTTATCAACTTTATTTTCAGCGGACAACTTTCTAAAGTTAAGTTGAGCCTCCAAACTTTATAAAAACGTAGTCCCAACTAAAATATGACAAAAAAAAAAATTAACTTTCCGTTTTTTCCGCGGAAAATAAAGTTGATATTCGTGTTCTACACACAAAAATGAGTATGTTTAAAAACAAATAAAAAAAACTGTTATTAGTACCAAGCAATATTTACCTAATTTTTTTAATGAAAACATTCCTAATGTGCATAACTAATGTTTAGCTAATTTCTCATTACGCAAAATTAAATGTTTTCCTCAATTCAAAAATTTTGTAGATTTGGATAAAAATGTCTCCGAGTGTCACAATCCACTTTTTTTTAGTTGTATTATAGCCTTCTGTAGTATTAGAAACTGAACTAGACGTTTTGAATTCAAAAGGGTGAATCTAATAAATATTTGGAGGTTAGGTCTATAATCCAGACGCTGCTATGACAGGATATTGTTTCTTGGCGTCTTGTAAACACGATAAAGTCCTTAACCCGTAGGGAGAATCAATTACCCCGGAGGGGAACGTTTTTTGAGTCAACTCTGCGGAAACTTTTATGCCGTGCAATAAATCAGACGAAATCCGCGCGGCGAATTGCCTAATGTCCTTCCTCTGTTTGCCCGGCCACAGCTCGCTCTCTCATTTCCATTACATTGACTTTATTTAGCTGCTGAAATTGGAGCACATAGATAACCCTAATTTTGGAGCAATAAATTTTAAACAGGTTTAAGCTTGCGATAGACCGGAGCGGTTTTAAAGTTTGCTTTGTGTGGCACCCGGTTAAAGCAAAGCAGAGATAAGTCCTTTTGTTTTAATTCATGACTTTTGAAAATTACATTTACTTTCGACAAATGTTTGAATCTTAAAAATGGATATTTTGAAGATTTCACTGTTCCCGATTGCGTTTATTAATTGCTTCTATTATACACACACACACACGCGCGCGCGCACGCGCGCGCGCGTGTGTGTGTGTGGGTGCGCGTGTGTGTGTGTGCGTGCGTGTGTGTGTATGAAAAAAATAAGAGAAATACAAGAATAATTTATTGAATTATACAATTCAAAGCTTTTTATTGGCAAACAGTACCAACATCATCAGGAATAATAAAGAATATCAAGCAAACAAGTGTTAGCTAGATCCAACCCTTCTATGCTTATTATTCTTCATTATTCCTGATGATGTTGGTACTGTTTGCCAACGAAAGCTTTGGATATAAATTAATAAATATTCTTGTATTTGAATAACCTATGTTGTTTTAAATTATTAACAAGAGAGAGAGAGAGAGAGAGAGAGAGAGAGAGAGAGAGAGAGTGAGAGAGAGAGAGAGAAGGAGAAAGAGGTATATATATATATATATACACACACACACACACCGGTCTATGTACAATAAAAGTTGTGTAAAACATACTAAGTATAATATTTATAATAATATACACATCAGTATATAATAATAATATAATAAATACACATCAAGAAAATATTCGGAACGCATATACACATACATAATTTGTGTAAGTTTTCTTGTTTTTTTTGTTTAGTTTTTTCAAAATTCATGGTTAGGGCTACACGTTTCTTAGGTGTAATGTCGATAATGAAAATCAAAATTGCAAAAATAGTCTTTAAAAATTGTATAGTAGCTGATAAAAATTATATATAAACAAAGATAGAATTAGTAATATTTGCATGGGTTACAGACTGAAGAAAATTGTATCCTCTGCTGGATACGGACAGACGCAATGAACTCAATGTAATTAACATTTAAAACGTCCTTTAGGACGGGGACGGTTGGGGTGGCCAATATGTACCGGAAGCAGAGTTTGGCTATTGTCGAGTTAATAGCATTACTCAATGGCATCGGAAGACATAAAGCCAAGATCACCCTCAGGCATTAGAGACGCTGTGTCATTCGGCCGTTACACATACGCTGCTTATTGAGGCGGAGCGGTGGCAAGATTTAAACAGGTACAGCGCGAAAATTATTTCATTTACAGTTTTATCGATCTCAATAAGGTCCTTCGTAGAACGTACACTTTCGCTTTTGGTGAATTCGTATTCTACTGGTAAAAGCTGTAACCTGGATTGCGGTGTAACTTTACTGTAAATTTTCTTCTTAGTTTGTATAACCTTATCTTATAGACTGATGAGGTTTACAATTTTGATGGTGATATTTGAACTTGAATGTCGATTTCTTCAGATCTTTACCGTAGCCAATATCTTCAACCATGGTACTATATGTTTACTGACGAGGTCTATACATTTTATGTTGCAATCACAACTTTACTGATGAAATCTATAATTTTAATGGTCATTTGACAGCTCGAATGTCGATTTCTTGAGATTTTTACTGTGGCCAGTAACTTTAACGGTGATAATATATGTTTACTGCCAAGGTGTATAATTTGTTTGTTGCTACCATGAATTTACTTATGAGGTTTATAATTTTGATGGTGATATTTTAGTTTTATTGATGATTTCTTGAGACCTTTACTGTGGCCAGTAACCTTAACGTTGATACTATAGGCTTACTGGCGAGGTGTATAATTTGTTTTATGCTATCGTAACTTTACTTATAACGTTTTCAATTTTGATGATATTTTAGCTTTAATTTCGAATTCTTAAAACCTTTACCGTGGCCAGTAACTTTAACGGTAATGCTATAGATTTCCATGCGCGGTGTATAATTTGATTGTTGCCATCATAACTTTACTTATGAGGTTTATAATTTTGATGGTGATATTTAACTTTAATTTTGATTTCTTGAGAGTTTAACGTGGCCAGTAACTTAAATGGTGATTATATAGGTTTACTGGCGAGGTGTAAAATTAGTTTGTTGCCATCATAACTTTACATATAAGGTTTTAATATTGATGGTGTTATTTTAGTTTTAATGTAAATATATTGAGATGTTTACTGACGTGGCCAGTAACTTCAACGGTAATACTACAAGTTTACTGGCGAGGTCTAAATATTTTTTGTTGCTATCATAACGTTTTTGCTGACGTATTGGCTGGATCTATAAATTCAGTCATATACCATAACATTACAGTCAGTTCTATAGCTTTGATGGCAAAACCTTAAATTTAATTCAATCTCCTTACTTTAGTAAGGACCATAAGACCCTACTTCAGTGATGTGGTATACAGTATCACTTTTGTCGTTGGTTTTTCAATTATTTAACTCTGTTTGTAAAATATATTTATTTCTTTGTGTGGTAAGTTGTGAGGTATATAGGCTGACTTTGTTTGATACTGAGATATGTTGGTTTTGGACGGCAGTTTGTAATAACGCCGCTTCGGTATAAAGTTTTCGTGCCTTAAAGGCTTATAATACTGTAGGTAGATTTAAAATGCAAATTTGTTTTAAAGTGTTTCTAGTTCGTTGCAAATTTTGTCAACCACTTATATGTCTACGAAACGTGCATCTCAGGTCATGCACTAAGGCGCATAGCCTTCAATCGCTACAATCTGTCGATACCGACCCAGGGCACATTTAGTTTCGAAACATTGATTTTGTATAAGGGAAGCCCATTTGCAAAGTTAAAAGCATATTTTGGTTGTCCTGCTGGGGTGTGGGAGGAAGATGGGCCTATTTATAAAGCTGAATAATAAATATGTTAGAAAGTTTTGAATGGAAGTACATCTAAGGGAAAAAGGCGGGTCACTTTGGAGTAAGAAGCTTCTTTACAAACAAGTCGGCAGCCTAACCCCCCCCACCCACCAACACTGATTGGATGTAATCTATAATCTTATAATGTTAATTTGCATTTTTGTTCTTTCAATAGTTTTACAAAATAATAGTTTTCCAATAATACTACTTACGACGAAATCAGTTAGCTCTGATTCAATAATATTACTTTACCTTTTAACGAGTAATGGGAAAAATTAATTTACACTGATTCTCTAATATTCCTTTACTCTTTTAACGAGAAATGGGAAAAATTGATTTACACTGATTCACTAATATTCCTGCACTCTCCTAACGTGTAATAATAATAATAAAAAATGATTAAAATAGATTCACTAATAGTCCTGCACTCTTTTAACGTGTAATAAGAAAAAATAATTTGCTCTGATTCACTAATATTCCTTCACTCTCGAAACGTGTAATAATAAAAAGAATGATTGACATAGATTCACTAATATTCCTTTACTCTTTTAACGAGTAATAAGAAAATATAATTTGCTGTGATTCACTAATATTCCTTTACTCTTTTAACGTGTAATAAGAAAAAATAATTTGCTCTGATTCACTAATATTCCTTTACTCTTTTAACGAGAAATGGGAAAAATTGATTTACACTGATTCACTAATATTCCTGCACTCTCCTAACGTGTAATAATAATAATAAAAAATGATTAAAATAGATTCACTAATAGTCCTGCACTCTTTTAACGTGTAATAAGAAAAAATAATTTGCTCTGATTCACTAATATTCCTTCACTCTCGAAACGTGTAATAATAAAAAGAATGATTAACATAGATTAACTAATATTCCTGAACCCTTTTAACGAGCAATAAGAAAAAATAATTTGCTCTGATTCACTAATATTCCTTTACTCTTTTAACGAGTAATGGGAAAAATTAATTTACACTGATTCACTAATATTTCTTCACTCTCCTAAAGTGTAATAAAGACGAAAGTTTATTTAACACTGATTCACTAATATTCCTTCACTCTCCTAACGTGTAATAATAAAAAATAATGGTTAACATAGATTCACTAATATTCCATTACTCTTTTAACGAATAATGGGAAAAATTGATTTACACTGATTCACTAATATTCCTGCACTCTCCTAACGTGTAATAATAATAATAAAAAATGATTAAAATAGATTCACTAATAGTCCTGCACTCTTTTAACGTGTAATAAGAAAAAATAATTTGCTCTGATTCACTAATATTCCTTCACTCTCGAAACGTGTAATAATAAAAAGAATGATTAACATAGATTAACTAATATTCCTTCACTCTCCTAACGTGTAATAATAAAAAATAATGATTAACATAGATTCACTAATATTCCTTTACTCTTTTAACGAGTAATGGGAAAAATTAATTTACACTGATTCACTAATATTCCTTCACTCTCCTAACGTGTAATAATAAAAAGAATGATTAACATAGATTCAATAATATTCCTGCACCCTTTTAACGAGTAATAATAAAATATAATTTGCTCTGATTCACTAATATTCCTTCATCTCCTAACGTGTAATAAAGACGAAAGTTTAATTAACACTGATTCACTAATATTCCTTCACTCTCCTAACGTGTAATAATAAAAATAATGATTAACATAGATTCACTAATATTCCTTTACTCTTTTAACGAGTAATGGGAAAAATTAATTTACACTGATTCACTAATATTCCTTCACTCTCCTAACGTGTAATAATAAAAAGAATGACTGACATAGATTCAATAATATTCCTGCACCCTTTTAACGAGTAATAATAAAATATAATTTGCTCTGATCCACTAAAATCCCTTTACTCTTTTAACGAGTAATAAGAAAAATTAATTTACACTGATTCACTAATATTCCTTCATCTCCTAACGTGTAATAAAGACGAAAGTTTAATTAACACTGATTCACTAATATTCCTTCACTCTCCTAACGTGTAACAATAAAAAGAATGATTAACATAGATTCACTAATATTCCTGCACCCTTTTAACGAGTAATAAGAAAAAATAATTTGCTCTGATTCATTAATATTCCTTTACTCTTTTAACGAGTAATGGGAAAAATTAATTTACACTGATTCACTAATATTCCTTCACTCTCCTAACGTGTAATAATAAAAAGAATGATTAACATAGATTCACTAATATTCCTGCACCCTTTTAACGAGCAATAAGAAAATATAATTTGCTGTGATTCACTAATATTTCTTTACTCTTTTAACGAGTAATGGGAAAAATTAATTTACACTGATTCACTAATATTCCTTCACTCTCCTAACGTGTAATAATAAAAAGAATGATTAACATAGATTCACTAATATTCCTGCACCCTTTTAACGAGGAATAATGAAAAAATAATTTGCTGTGATTCACTAATATTCCTTTACTCTTTTAACGACTAATGGGAGAAATTAATTTACACTGATTCACTAATATTCCTTCACTCTCCTAACGTGTAATAATAAAAAGAATGATTAACATAGATTCACTAATATTCCTGCACCCTTTTAACGAGGAATAATGAAAAAATAATTTGCTGTGATTCACTAATATTCCTTTACTCTTTTAACGAGTAATGGGAGAAATTAATTTACACTGATTCACTAATATTCCTTCACTCTCCTAACGTGTAATAATAAAAAGAATGATTAACATAGATTCACTAATATTCCTGCACCCTTTTAACGAGGAATAATGAAAAAATAATTTGCTGTGATTCACTAATATTCCTTTACTCTTTTAACGAGTAATGGGAGAAATTAATTTACACTGATTCACTAATATTCCTTCACTCTCCTAACGTGTAATAATAAAAAGAATGATTAACATAGATTCACTAATATTCCTGCACCCTTTTAACGAGTAATAAGAAAATATAATTTGCTCTGATCCACTAAAATCATTTTACTCTTTGAACGAGTAATGGGAAAAATTAATTTACACTGATTCACTAATATTCCTTCACTCTACTAACGTGTATTAAAGACGAAAGTTTAATTAACACTGATTCACTAATATTCCTTCACTCTCCTAACGTGTAACAATAAAAAGAATGACTGACATATATTCACTAATATTCCTGCACCCTTTTAACGCGTAATAAGAAAATATAATTTGCTCTGATTCACTAAAATCATTTTACTCTTTGAACGAGTAATGGGAAAAATTAATTTACACTGATTCACTAATATTCCTTCACTCTCCTAACGTGTAACAATAAAAAGAATGACTGACATAGATTCACTAATATTCCTGCACCCTTTTAACGAGTAATAAGAAAATATAATTTGCTCTGATTCACTAAAATCATTTTACTCTTTGAACGAGTAATGGGAAAAATTAATTTACACTGATTCACTAATATTCCTTCACTCTCCTAACGTGTATTAAAGACGAAAGTTTAATTAACACTGATTCACTAATATTCCTTCACTCTCCTAACGTGTAACAATAAAAAGAATGACTGACATAGATTCACTAATATTCCTGCACCCTTTTAACGAGTAATAAGAAAATATAATTTGCTGTGATTCACTAATATTCCTTTACTTTTTTAACGAGAAATGGGAAAATTCATTACACTATTCATTTACACTATAATTAATTTTTATTATATTCCTTTAAACTGCTAGCGTGTAACCACAAAGAAGGTTTAATTAACTCGGATTCACTAATATTCTTTCACTCCCCTAACGTGCAATTAAAAAGAATGCATAACTAACACTGACTTACTAACATTCTTCTACTCTACTAGCTTGTAATCTTTAGTTCACACTGATTCAGTAACAATTCATAAAATGTAATGAGCTAGCTATTTAAAAAATTGCATTTTACAGTCTTCCCAATTAAGTCAACAAAGAAAAATTTTGTTTTTGTTACTTTTTATGAAACAAGTAAAATAATATAAATATCTATATAGGTACATATGGTAGAACCACAATATTAAGTGGCAATATAGAAAGCCAATTAGTTATTACAATTAATTAATAAATAATGTTTGAAAAACTGTATTAACATCAAGTGTCATACACTACACATATAAAGAAATAATGTATTTGAACTTGAGTGGATGAATAAAACTTATTTCGTTAACCATTGCAAATTTGAAAAATATAGACTATTTATATGTAGAGGGAGGGAGAGAGTGAACTAATAGTAGGAATTGAAAAGAGTTGATTTAATACTGACTATTTAATATTGGAAGACGTGTTTGAGAAGGCTAAGACGGTGGATAAGATGAAGTACATTGTGTGTGAAAAGTTTAGTTGATTTTCCTGTTAAAAAATCTTTGACTTCCTGTAAACGTAAATTATTCTCTGAAAGAGTGAGGAGGGATAGGGGAAAGGGAATTCATACATAATCATTTCTATTAGATAAAAGTAACGCTTTGAATAAACCACCAATTAAAAGGCTTTTTGCTTCTCCCAAATTGAAAAGTTCCATTCTTAAATTATTCTTTTTTCTATAAAGTTGCGCTGAAGTTAATTCTGAGAGCTTTAAAAAAAATATAATTACGTCGTTTGGAATGGGAATTGTTATTCAACGCTGCTAAGCCTTTTACAGCCAGGTTTGTTGCTTGTAATGGAAAGTGGCAATTAGCGCAACTGTAGAATAATTTAGTTTCACAAAAAGATAAAAACGAATAAGCTTTCGTAGAAAGTCAAGCGCTTTACTGGCGGCAAAGATGCGATGTGTCCCGACCAATAACCGTCTCAAATAGGAACCTAATTCTTTCCCCGAAGTGGATGAAAGCTCCTTTTAAAGGCTCCATCGGGGTTGGGGTTGTTTTATTGACTTCCAAGTTTGTTTTCGACTTAAAAAGGATTTTTATATTCAATTTGCAATTCGCTTCCGTTCACAATGCGCGGTATCCCTTTAGATGTTTCTCTTGTTTTTCTTATTCCGATCCGTTTACACTTTTATGTTTCTTTTATTTGCTCCTATCCAAGTGCCATTGTTCTGTTGTGAGAGACTTACACAACAGCGATTGTAAAGAGAATCTGTTTCACTGCTGTTATAATGGTCGACCTGTTTCAACGTGAGAGATGGTCATCTACATGACCCTTCAAAAAATAACACACGGCACAACAATGAACGTCAATAAACAACGCTCAAAATCCTCTAACTACTAATATTTTTATTCATAAATACTTTAACAAGTATTGTAGATCAGGATAAATAAAATGACTTGTAAATTGATCAGGTGAAACAAAAATGTTTGTAGTGCCAATTCAACAATGATATATTACATTTACCAGACTTTCTTTTGATTTAACATCTAATATCAACCAAAGCCTTGGTTAAAATTCACCAATATTATTTATTACTGATATATTATAACATATCGTTCAAAATATTAACGACAAATCAACAATATCACATTTACTAGACCTTCTTCTTACATAGTATTAAATATCAATCAACACCTTACCGACACATCAACAATATAACGATTACTAGACCTTCTTCTTACATAGTATTACATATCAATCAAAACCATGCCTACAAATCAACAATATCACATTTACTAGACCTTTTTCTTACATAGTATTAAATATTAATCAATACCTTACCGACACACCAACAATATAACGACTACTAGACCTTCTTCTTACATAGTATTACATATCAATCAAAACCATGGCTACAAATCAACAATATCACATTTACTAGACCTTCTTCTTACATAGTATTACATATCAATCAACACCTTACCGACACATCAACAATATAACGATTACTAGACCTTCTTCTTACATAGTATTACATATCAATCAAAATCTTGGTGACAAATCAACAGTATCACATTTACTAGACCTTCTTCTTACATAGTATTACATATCAATCAACACCTTACCGACACATCAACAATATAACGATTACTAGACCTTCTTCTTACATAGTATTACATATCAATCAAAACCATGGCTACAAATCAACAATATCACATTTACTAGACCTTCTTCTTACATATTATTACATATCAATCAACACCTTACCGACACATCAACAATATAACGATTACTAGACCTTCTTCTTACATAGTATTACATATCAATCAAAATCTTGGTGACAAATCAACAGTATCACATTTACTAGACCTTCTTTTTACATAGTATTACATATCAATCAACACCTTACCGACACATCAACAATATAACGATTACTAGACCTTCTTCTTACATAGTATTACATATCAATCAAAACCATGGCTACAAATCAACAATATCACATTTACTAGACCTTCTTCTTACATAGTATTACATATCAATCAACACCTTACCGACACATCAACAATATAACGATTACTAGACCTTCTTCTTACATAGTATTACATATCAATCAAAATATTGGTCACAAATCAACAGTATCACATTTACTAGACCTTCTTCTTACATAGTACTCGTATTAAATATTAATCAACACCTTGGCGTCAAATCAACAACATCACTTTTAGTAGACCTTCTTCTTACATAGTATTAAATATCAATCAAAGCACTACCGACAAATCAACAATATCACATTCACCAGACTTTTTTCTGATATAGTATTACACTTAGATCTTGGCGACAAATCAACAATAAGATATATTTACAATATTTACCTTCTTCCGACCCCTACACAGCTAATCCTCGATCGATTATAGATGTTCACTTATATTTCTGTGATAATAATCAGAGGTATTGTGGAGCCAGGCGCCGCCATTATCTGGCATGACTGGCACATCGCGCGGCGATCTTCAAAGCCTCACCATCATTTAAAGTGTTTGTGTTCAGGACTGCATACACGGCAAACCGACTGGAAAACTTTAATTAATAATCAAACGCGCATTTCTCACGGAGCTTCTCGGTTTGTGCGCCTGAGCTTTGGTGTAACCCAACTCTCGTTTTACAAGTTACTCCACTTTCAGCATATAGCTTGGTTGCGAATTGTCAAGCATTTCAGAACTTCTAAAACTATTACTCATTTACAGAAAATGTTAAACCAGTGTGAATGATAAATTCTGAACTTGATTCAGTACATTGACTAGTAGTACAAAAAGGCCTTGAACATGATCCCGTGTCTTCCTGTATCTCCGCCGCTAGTAACGCAGTTTTATATAAGCAGCCCTATGCACGATTTCTTGTCTTCATTGCTGACATACGAGTATTAATACAACATCGCTTTTATAAAACACTTGACTAAGTGTTAAGTATAGGCCTATATCTCTTCCAACACAGTACTACACGAAATATTGATCAATAAAATTCCTAATATATTCATCTTCATTTCTATTGGGAATATTTATATATATTTGAGTACATTTTTCTGCCTTTTCCAACTCAAGTACTATTTATGTTTTGAAAATGGAGTCTTTCCAAAACACGTCAACAAAGGAAAATTGTAATGGTAGGAAAAGCAGGAAAATGTACTCGAATATAAGCAGGCACACACACACACACACACACACACACACACACACACACACACACACACACACACACACACACACACACACACACACACACACACACACACGCGCGCGCACACACACACACACACACACACACACACACACACACACACACACACACACGCACACACACACACACACAAACACACACACAAACACAAAAACACACACACACACACACACATATATATATATATATATATATATATATATATATATATATATATATACTGACTATCAACATTTCAATACGGAGTTCTTTCCGTATGAGTTTGTCCCTTGCCTGTTAGTATTGAATGTAGCATATCTGTGGCTAAGCTATTTATGTGAAGCTTAAATACTTAGTTGAAGTTAGGAGCTCTTTTAAAGAGGATTTTGTTTTCTTGGCTATTGGCATTCAAGTGCATATGTAGCTCTTTATATATGCTTTTGCATCAGGCATTCGTTATTACAGTACGGTTTCTTACTTTGTTAGAAAAAATTCATTTCTGACAATCATCAGATCTGGTTTGATTTTACTGTCTCAAAATTAAAACTACATTATGAACTTCTTTTTGTAACTTATTTTTCAATTCTTTCTATTGGTTCACACTCTTCTTATATATATTTATAGGCCTATATATCTTGTTTTAATTTTCAACCGTTAATAAAATACGTTTTATTCATTCTGCCAAGATCAAATACATTTTTTTAAACTTGTAGTGAATGCACCTGATGTTAATAGAGTTTTTAAAATAATAATTTATTAACTAAATTTAATTAATTAATTTTAGTTTTATATGAAAGAAAAACCTTTACCAAAACGGGCAAGGTATGCAATATAGTTATTTCGTCCCATTTGTGTTAAAAAAGTAATAACATATGATTCCATAAAACAGCTGATTTTATGTTATAGGTTATGTAGTAGAACAGCTGTTTTAACGCATAGGTTATGTCGCTTTATTTATATTATTTGTAATTATTTAATAAAAAGTAACTAAAATATTTTTTTTCTTTATTGACCTAAGTTGGAATTGACTTAATTTTGTTTTGTTACAGAGTTTGTTATAAATATTTTTACAGTGTTATGTACGTCCGAGCTTCTTAAATTACCTAAAATAAAACATTGTCCTTTTTCAAAGACTTGCGGTTTATAAAATCTATCATTCTAGCATACTTTGTTTGCTATTGCGGTGTTTATTTCCTTCCCGCTTGACTTGTATCCAATCGATTGAAACAAGCATTTCATCCCAGAACACAAAATCTAAATGGCAGCGTAACTGCGAGCCCTTCTTTTCATTTCTAAAGAATAATTTGAAAGTCAGAGATGCGATGTCAGCAAGAAGCTTATACGCTACATTAAGCGCTCCAGTCGAGCATGGACTATGGGAGATGGATGAATTCACTGGCTTTCATCTCTGTCTCTGTGCATCTTGGAATCATCTTCAAACAATTTCACGGCCATTGCCAGCCTAACATTATTCTGTCATAATTACGATATGTGTTACACACAAGACAGGACGTTTCCGAAATTGCCGTCGTTTTGGCGTAAATAGGACACTCTAAGTTTAGACTAAGAATAAACGCAGTTTGTCAAAGCAAAATCAGACACTATTACCCTTGTTTACTTTCACATTACATTTACCAGCGGGTTTTACAGCTGTCGTTATCTTTATATCTTTCTCTCTCCTATTTATGTTTTTTTCGTTTGAGTCATTCATGGCCTATCTAGTTATTACTTGTTTTCTCCTTCCGAGTTACTCCTTGTCTTCGCTCTATGCCTCTAGCTATCCATTTTCTCCCTAAACCGTACATCTGTATTCCTTTACTAACGTTAGTACATTCTTTCTTTGTTTTATCTTCTTGTTTCTTATTCTATCTAGTTTTGTTAACATACTATTTCCTCTAGCAGTCCACTTTCGTGTACACTCTACTCCTATTTTCTTCTTCTGTCACGTACACGTAGAAAATAATATTCCACCTTTATATTAAAATTCGTCTTTTCCATTAATTCCTACCTTGTTTTTGTTCTGCTGTTCTATTTTAATAGTACTCACCATGTATACCATTGAAATGACGAGAGAGAGAGAGAGAGAAAGAGAGAGAGAGAGAGAGAGAGAGAGAGAGAGAGAGGTAAGAGCCGCCACCGCCTTACTTATATGATATCCTTATAGTACCATTACTATGCTTTGGCCACCCATTATTACCGTAGGTAGTCATTTTCAGTGGCTGAGTTGTTTTGTGGACTGAAAAAAGACAAACATTATTTGGGCTCTCTCGGGGATCGAACCTATAACCTTTATGTTGGTAGTCAAGTCCTCTACTCATTATACCACTCAACTTAGTTTGTTGAAGTTAATTTCTAGACCATTTTTAACGTATTCTCCTTTTAGTTTTCGTAAACTTGCTAATTTTTAAAAGGAGTGAAAAATACTGTATTCCTGAAGTTATGCATTAGTGAGAGTGTTGCTATATCTGATGTTAAATTTAACTTTGTTCTTATTTACATTTGCTAAGTTTTTGTTAACCTTCTGCAAAAACCGGTACATTGTCTGGGGGTTCTATGGATAAGTGATTTAAAGTGACAAGTTTTTAAATGATAGATTGTCAGGGTAGGCATGGGTAAGTAGGTTATTTGACCCATTTCCAAAAGTTATATTGTCATGGGAGTCATGAATAATTGAGATAGAGTTGCTCATTTCAAAATTGTATATACATATATGTGTGTGTGTGTGTGTGTGTGTGTGTGTGTGTGTGTGTGTGTGTGTGTGTGTGTGTGTGTGTGTGTGTGTGTGTGTGTGTGTGTGTGTGTGTGTGTGTGTGTGTGTGTGTGTGTGTGTGTGTGTGTGTGTGTGTGTGTGTGTGTGTTGTATTAGGAGGAACTCTTTGTTATATTAGGAAAAAACCTTTGATTTTAGTATTGTATCCAATTACTGATCTAATCGATTTTGATATTGTATTTTGCTGATCCATACCTGTAAAAGGGGCAAGGTATGCAATATAGTTATTTCATCCCATTGGGCTTAAAATAAGTGACAACAGATGATTTCAAAAAACAGCTGCTTTTATGTTATAGGCTAGATTATGTGGTATAACACCTGTTTTAACGCATATGCTATGTTACTTTATTTATATTAATTGTAAATATTTGATTAAAAGTAACTCAAATAAAATCTTTCTTTATTGACCTTAGTAGGAATTTACTTTAACTTTTTTTTGTGTTTCTATACGCGTTTTATTTTGATTTGATAATACAGTAGAGGCTTTTTATCACATCTTTGACAAGATTTTCATTCATTTCACCGTTTGCTTCTCGAGTACAGAGTCTGGGTTTACCGAGATTGTTCTGCCTGGGTCGCTGTTCCAATCACTTCATGTTTTTTGCGCTTTTGAAAGTAGTATCTAAAAATATTTTTAATCGAGTTAAAGCCGTCAACTATTTCTGAAGTAATGCAATAATGTTTTTGAAAATATATCTGTTATTCAATTTTATTTTCTAATCTCTATTTGCTAACAAACGTTTTCTAACATTTTGGAAAGCCCGTTAAATGGCGCGCGTACTCGCGTGCGTGTGTGTGTCTTTTTTTATTTTGTAAGGTTTATTTATATTTTAATATTATTTCTTTCATTTTTTTATTTAATAATACAGTAGAAGTATTTTTCCCATCTTTGACATTTTCATTCATATCATCATTTCCCTCTTGCAGAGTCATTGCTTGCCAGGTTGGCACAGGGGGCATGTGCTCCCCCAAACCAATTAGTTTCAGTAGAAAAATATTAACCTATAAAACGGCACTAGGCCTTTAGCAAAACAGCTTCCCAACGGCCCAATAATTGTCTACTTTAAAGTGCCAAAATAGCATAAAGTATGGTTTCAATAGTATTATAGCATAAAGAAAATGTTCCAAATTCCCCCCTATAATATCGTCCTGGCTTCGCCCCTGACCTCTTGATTTTTCTACATAATCTGTCGTATCCGAGACTTCTGCTACCCAGTTACCCTCGGTTCAAATTCTCTCGTATAAACGATACTAGCTTTAGTACGACTATACACGATGCACTTTAGTTTTGCCAAGAAGACAGATGCGGTCACGCTTAGACGTACATGAATGTGACAGAGGCCAGTCTGTTGTCAAATTAACCGTAAGCATAAGATTAAAGTAACCGCGATGTGTGGTGCGTATTGCGTGTGCATGTGCGTGATGACCGGCTTCCGGTCTGGACGTCCTGTTGCTTGCGTGATCCTGCACACAGTTTAGCGGTAACATCCTTCTCAAAGAAATCTGCGCCGGAAGAAATGACCCGTTATTGTTAGTTCGTTTTGCGTAAATAATACGCCGCATAACGTAATCTGTTTAACTGAGCGAGACCGACTTATTAGCTTAATTGTATCTAACTACAGAAATTAGCAAATTTGTTCTTACACAATTCTTCTTAGGATTACACACTCGTTTCTACAGCCCACGGTATTCTATTGTTTATTATTTTAATAATATCTGTGAATATTTTATGTTTTTAAGTGTAAATATTAGGGCCTATACACATTAGCATATATATGCAAGCTTGCCCATAGTAGCACTTGCTTTAAATGAAAATTTATCTCTTAGCTGTACTTGACCACCACTGTCTTCGTTTCTTAAGATTATAATGCAGATTGGGAAATAAGTGGCGGTGTCGTGTTTAGTCAAAGCCTGTTATCTATCGGATTAACAGCCTTAGAGTCCAGAAACCTTTATTTTTTTCTTGTTACTTTTAAATATTTACATGCGCAATCAGTATTTATTTGTTACACACTTCCTTAAATAAAGTTTTAATAAATATTTATCGATTATTTGAAATTTACTTTTCAAATAGAGAAACGTAAGTAATTTTCATTGATCATAACAACATATTATTGTTAATTGTAGGCCTATACAGCATATGTATAGTTGTGTATAACTTATATATAGTTGTGTATAGCTTATGTATAGTTGTATATAGCATATGTATAGTTGTGTATAGCTTATATATAGTTGTGTATAGCTTATGTATAGTTGTGTATAGCTTATGTATAGTTTGTGTATAGCTTATGTATAGTTGTGTATAGCTTATGTATAGTTGTGTATAGTCTATGTTTAGGTGTGTATAGCTTATGTATAGTTGTGTATAGTCTATGTATAGTTGTGTATAGCTTATGTGTAATTGTGTATAGCTTATGTATAGTTTTGTATTGCTTATGTATAGTTGTGTATAGCTTATGTATAGTTGTGTATAGCTTATGTATAGTTGTGTATAGCTTATGTGTAGTTGTGTATAGCTTATGTGTAGTTGTGTATAGCTTATGTATAGTTGTGTATAGCTATGTATAGTTGTGTATAGCTTATGTATAGTTTTGTATAGCTTATGTGTAGTTGTGTATAGCTTATGTGTAGTTGTGTATAGCTTATGTATAGTTGTGTATAGCTTATGTATAGTTGTGTATAGCTTATGTATAGTTGTGTATAGCTTATGTATAGTTGTGTATGCGTATGTATAGTTTTGTATAGCTTATGTGTAGTTGTGTATAGCTTATGTGTAGTTGTGTATAGCTTATGTATAGTTGTTTATAGTTTAGGTTAAGTTGGTGCTACACAGGTTAGATTCTTACATTTATTTTACGGTAGATTATTTATAATTTAGGATAAGTCGGATGTACGGGTTAGGATGGTAAAAGTAGTCATTAGCCGTTAGACAAAGTAGAATAATGTTTGGCTATAATATTCAAGTAAATAATTTGTAGCTAATAGTTTAAGTAATAATATGATTTTAGTCACAGTAATAATAAGATGGTCAAAGTAATCATTGGCCACTGCTCAAAGTAATCCGTGGAAGTATTTTTTGGCTAATAGTCAAAGTAATCATTGACTACAAGTCAATGTAACCGTTGACTAATAGTTAAAGTAATCATTGGCTATTTGTAATAGTAATATCTACTATTTAGTAATCATTTGCTATTAGTCAAAGTAATCATTGGCTACAAGTTAAAGTAAACGTTGTAATAGTAATATCTACTGTTTAGTACCTTTTAGATACCCAACAATTTCGCTCTTATTTCCTCTGCTAGTTATGACCCCCTTACCAGGGATTAACATATTTTCGATTTGTCCGAAGCGTGTAAGTAATTTCTTCCTTTTTAAATTCACTCGCAATTCTTTTATTAGAAAGTTTTATTTAACAGGTGTAGAAATGTTGCTATTACGAAAGTGAATAAACCAAAAAATATTCGAATTTTATGTTTGCTTTAATGCACAGTTTTATTGAGTTGAAGCAGTGAAGGGAAGTTTGAATGAAGAAGAACGCGACATTGACACCTCGCTAATTGTCTGACATTGCGAATACTGGGTAAATAAAGCCCCGTTCTACTGTATTTGTTGATTAAGACCAGGCTTAATTTGATTAGGGCAAACAAAGCGCTCACGAGATTACGCCCGGCATCTCCTTTAACCAGTTTTGACTGTATCTCAACTAATTAAAAGTATAATAGATTGTGGTGTGTAATTCGATCAGCTGCCGATAGATGGCGACAACTTTCTATTAATTAAACTCGGTTGGATCGCGCTAATTGGAAACGTAGTTCTGTTACGCGATTCTGCCGCGCTATCTGTACGGAATTTCAATGAAGCTTTCTAACAAACACCTTACACTTGATTACTGTATTGTTTTAATTAGTTAGCATCAGTTGGACCTTTAAACATTTGTAGAATGGCAATGCGATGCCGACGGCTTGATTGGCACATCTACGCCGAACTTTCTTTTGTCGTAATAAAGTTTCTTGGTACTGTAATAAGCCAAAGGTAACTTAATAATAAATACGGTGTAGATGTAAATAGACTTATGGCTGTATTTGGAGTTAGGCAGTTTACCTCTATGCATATAGTATAACCCGTAGGCGTAGGCGCATTCTTGCTGGATGCTGTCACTTTTTTTAAGGGACGGACGGCGCCTCCAATACAAAATGTTTGAAATTAAATACCATTTTATGCCAAAATGAGTGAAATAAATTTGTATGAATTTAAATGCATTCCAAATTTAAAACCGCGTGTACGGTGATATTTATTTAGTAAATCGGATTAAATGTTTTCAAAAATAATAAAAATTAACAAAGTAATCTTTAAATTTTGATTTTCATAAACTACAATTTCAAAAAGGAATAATGTATTTATAAAACTTTTTTGAGAGTTTGTTACAAACTTTATGCTCTGTTATAGAAGTTGTCCTATATCTAGGCTTAGGCGATCCTCGTATGCTTTTTGATACTATTTATATTAGTTTACACTCTTCGTATGTAGGCCTATATTTTATTCAAGTGTTCAATCGTTAATAAAATACTTTTCAATCATCCGCTCAAGTTAAAATACATTTTTTAAACTTTTAGTGGATGAAATTTGATGTTAATAGAGTGTTTTCAAATAATAATTCATTAATTTAATTTAATAAACAATTAATTTTAGTTGTTATATGGGATAAAATCTTTTTACAAATTGGGCATGATATAAAATATAGTTATTTCGTCCCATTTAGTTTAAAATAAGTGATTACATAAACACATCTGATTTTATGTTACAGGTTATGTGGTAGAATAAGTATATTAATGCATAGGTTATGTTACTTTATTCATATCAGGCCTAGTTGTAATTATTTAATAAACAGTAACTAAAATTTAAAAAAATTTTTAGACCTAAATACGAACTGGCTTTAAAAATGGTTTGTTTTAGATTACTTGAATATAAAAACGTGTGTAGGGCTTTATTTATTTAGATAATTAAATTAAACTTTAGCAAGAATAACTAGAATTAACAAAACAAACTTTAAATTTGTATTTTCACTAACTACTGTTTTGTAAGTAAATAAACAATCTACTAGACGTTTTTGAAAGTTGTTACAAACATTTCCCTCTGTTATAGAAGTTGCGCCGTGGATATAAGCTATAGATTGGCCTTTTAAGCGATCTTCGTGGGTTTTATTTCTCAACTATAAACACACATTGTATAGGCCAAGCTAACCTGTGCTAAATTTTATCAAAAACAAGTAATATAAAAAAAACTTTTTTAAAGTAGATTCCTACTAAGATCAACAACATTTTTTTTTTTTTTAATTTTAGTTACTTTTTAATAAATAATTACAATTAATATAAATAAAGTAAGATTAACTATGGGTCAAAACAGCTGTTCTACCACATAACCTATAACATAAAAACAGCTGTTTAATGGAATCAAATGTTATCACTTACTTTAAGCCAAATGGGACGGAGTAAATATATTGCAAAACTTTCCCCTTTTGTGGAAAGTTTTTCTCCCATGTTAAAATTTAATTTATTAAATTTAAATAAAGTATTAATATTTGAAGAAACTGTATTAAAATCTAGTTTAATCCACTAAAAGTGGACTAGAAAAATGTTTTTGAACTTTAAAAGTATTTTATTAACGATTGAAAATTTCAACAAGATATAGGGCCTATATAAGGAGAGTGTGAACTAATAGAAGGAATTGATTAAGCATAAGTAAAGTAAGGTTCTTTTATTTACTAAAGTTCTATTTGACCACAAAATGATGTAGGCCTATTGTGCCTTTGACAGACTATAGTCCTTCGTATTAAGAAATATGTCCTTAATCTAATGCCTCCTTAATAATTGTAGATTATTATTGAAACATATTTTCTCAGTATTCAAACCAGAATTCTTTTCTGGGGGCAGGGATTCGTATCCGTGTGGAAGAGCTCGGACATTTTGGGGAGACTGGAGCCAATTTACACGCCACAGATAAAATATTGAAAATAAAAATAATTGTATGATATTGTTACGTTATAAATTAACACAAGATGTTAAATAAATTTGAATAAATTTTAAATATAAAATGTACTACATGAAAATTACCTTTAATTATGTGTTTATGGGTGTAGGATGTAAATTGTTTATCTACGAAGATAGGTTAAAGCTTGCCAAAAATAATTTCGTTTTCACAAACTACAATTTATAAAAATATATAGACCCTTTGACATGTCTTTGAAATTTCGATGATTGCAAGCTCTTTTGGCGAAATTTTATGGTTTTAGGCATATTTTATACTGATATAGGCTACTTAGATAATAAACGTTCAAATCCCTTCCTATAATGCACTAGATAATTTTATTTCATCCCTTCAAGGCTGGTACATCTCTCCCATAGACCATAATCCATCTCAACCTTACATCCCGGGTGAGATGAACCAGTGGTATAATTTTGCTTTTATTTTTTAAAACACTTTATAGCAAATTTATATATGTTTCAACTGTAATTACATATTATAATAACTCCCACGCCTCACCAGAAAAATATTCACCTGTCTGTAACATAACTGTATGGCTTTATAAGTGTTAGGAAAGCAGGGGCCATCTCTCCCGGAATTACCCTATAGTTAATCCATTTAGGTTTTATTTCTTAAATTATGCCTCCATAAATGACGGTACACACAGGACGATGTATTAGGGGGGAGGGGGTGACGACCCGGGGTTCAGGGTAAATGTTTGAATATTTGCATCTTTAGAAATCATGTTTTATGTTATTTTGACATTACACAATTGTTAGGTCGACAGGAAACTAACTGGCTAAAAACCTAGCACCTTTTTATATGTTAATATTTTTGTGTTAAAGTTAATTGGTTTGGGGGGGGGAGAACGTACCTTGCACATTGAAATCCTTTACAGAAATTGTACTCCCATATTTATTAATAGCTCTCAGATTCCTGTTATTATGAAGACGTTTTTGATTCTATAATACTTGAATTTTCTTATGACAGTTTGAAATAAGTATGAAATTTGTTACAAAATCGGTCAATTGAAAACAATTGTGACCGATAAAAGGTTAAAAAGAATCTTTATAGCCTTTCAGGGTTGTAGGCCTATTAGTTCCTGCGCCACTTCGTGTCACTTTTAACTAGTCACTTGACTACAGTTATGATGAATCAAAACAAAATTAAACGCATACTAGGTGAAACATGAACTAAGAACTATTAGCTACGATTGCCGGGGTGCAAATACACGAAAATGCGTACACCAGGAATTTTGCGAAAGATGCGTACAGGATCAGGTTTTCATAGTTGATGAGGGTAAATGACTTCAGAACATTGTTCATAGCTTCATGGCCAAAAATAGGAAAAACCTTTAGGCACACACGGATCTTTTAAAAATTAGTTAACCTCTGAGCAAACATAGATGTCGCTTATTTTCTTGGAGCTGGAAATCCTTTAAAACTTTATCTATTAAACCTGATTTCCATTAGATTTTTCTCAGGCTTTGGACTGACAAAATGATAGAGGTTTGTTGGTTTCCAGTTAGTAGTAGAAGTCACATCCACTGAACACAAAATACAATGAACTGAAGATTGAACTTATCACCACGAAAGTTAAAGGCAAAGGGGAAAACTTTTTTTTGACCCATTTTTACAGGAAAAATCCAAAACTTTGAAAGTTATTAGCAAATAGTTTATAGGTAGATGAACTCAGGTGATAGAGTTTGATTTGTACACTTTTTTCGCTCATCAAATTTACCACTTACCCTCATCAAGTGCTATTGTTTCTTCATAAACGCATTTTCCACTGTACGCGTTTTTCGTGCCTCCAATGTAACACCTCGCCCACCACGAACAGTTTGTGACGACGATATATAATATACAAATTATATTAACATGGGCACCCATATGAAAGTTTGTAGGGGGGGGGTGGATGTGAAGGCACTGGTTACTAACAATTAAGCAGCTAAAAATTCAAGTTTTAACCTTGTTTAATCTATTACTACTTATAAAGTACTAGGCCACGGTACTCGATGTTTATAGGAAATTAACACATTACTCAATTACTGGAACTATTTATTTAAAAAACAATAGTATGTAAATATTCAAGGAGAACACAAATGTTTTGAATATAAATATTTTAGTCCCATGTCATGTCCTACAATTCATCAACTTATAAAACAACTTTTTCGTAAAAACCCACTGCTCTATAAATTACGTCTGGATATTTATTTATTTTTTTTTTTTTAATCTGAGAATAAGATAGGGGGCGCGGCCACTTTGGCTTCGGGTATGGGTCCCCATGCACGGTAGGGCATTAAACAGAGAGTGGACGAGATATGTAAGCGTTAGTTGACACTCACTCCGCCATGGCTGGAGGAGCGGTACGCTTCTATTATGTGGAATTTGTTTACCTCTTTACTCAAAGGGTAAATGTTGTATGACAGCGCATGCAATAACAATTTGCGTCATATATTTAAAAGTTGAAACAATAGCGCGATCCACCGAAGCATACAAGTTACAGGGTTTGTCCATCACCACAGAATATGACGTATCACCGCAGCCAAGTGCTAATTTATATCCAATAATGTGTGTCATTAATCTCCAGTCAGCTTCCAAGCACGGGGCTTATTTAGCTTTTTAAATTCCGGATTATCATAAATGTTTGAATTTTGTTACATCTTATAGTGATCTACATGACCAAGTCTAGGAGTTATTTTTAAAAAATATTTACACATTACTTTTCTACATGTTACACTTAGTACAGGCAGTGAAGGGAAGAACCCTGACGTTTCATTAGATCTACGTGATCCGCTTGCGGTTATTTTAAACAATATTTAAAATGTTTACTTTTTTACATCGTACACTTTACAGGCAGTGAAGGGAAGAACCCTGACGTTTCATTAGATCTACGTGATCCGCTTGCGGTTATTTTAAACAATATTTAAAATGTTTACATTTTTACATCGTACACTTTACAGGCAGTGAAGGGAAGAACCCTGACGAGTCATAAGATCTACGTGACCATTACTACAGCTATTTTGAGAAATATTTACAAATTTTTACTTTTTAAAATCTTAAACTTAGCACAGAAGGTGACGGGAAGATCCCTGAAGTTTCATTAGATCTACGTGATCATCGCTTGCAGTTATTTAAAACAATATTTACAAAAGTTTACTTTTATACATCTTACACTTACTACAGGCAGTGAAGGGAAGAACCCTGACGTGTCATAAGATCTACGTGACCATTACTACAGTTATTTTGAGAAATATTTACAAATTTTTACTTTTTAAAATCTTAAACTTAGCACAGAAGGTGACGGGAAGAGCCCTGACTTTTCGTTGGATCTACGTGACCATTCTTTGCGGTTATTTTGAACAATATTTACAAATGTTTACTTTTTTACGTCTTACACTTAGTACAGGCAGTGAAGGGAAGAACCCTGACGTTTCATTAGATCTACGTGATCATCGCTTGCAGCTATTTTAATCAATATTTACAAAAGTTTACTTTTTTACATCTTAGGCCTACACTTAATACAGGCAGTGAAGGGAAGAACCCTGACGTTTCATTGGATCTACGTGACCATCGCTTGCAGTTATTTTGAAAATATTTATAAATGTTTACTTTTCTACATCTTACACTTAGTACAGGCAGTGAAGGGAAGAAACCTGACATGTCATAAGATCTACGTGACCATCCCTTGCGGTTATTTTGAACAATATTTACACATTTTTACTTTTTTACATCTTACACCTGGTACAGAAGGTGACGGGAAGAACCCTGACGTTTCGTTGGATCTACGTGACCATCCCTTGCCTTTATTTTGAACAATATTTACAAATGTTTACTTTTTAACGTCTTACACTTAGTACAGGCAGTGAAGGGAAGAACCCTGACGTTTCATTGGATCTACGTCACCATCGCTTACAGTTATTTTAAACAATATTTACAAATTGTTACTTTTTGCCATCTTACACTTAGTACAGGCAGTGAAGGGAAGAACCCTGACGTTTCATTGGATCAACGTGACCATCGCTTACAGTTATTTTAAACAATATTTACAAATTGTTACTTTTTGCCATCTTACACTGACTACAGGCAGTGAAAGGAAGAACCCTGACGTGTCATAAGATCTACGTGACCATTACTTGCAGTTATTTTGAGCAATATTTTCAAATTTTTACTTTTCTACATCTTACACTTAGTACAGAAGGTGACGGGAAGAACCCTGACGTTTCGTTGGATCTACGTGGCCATCCCTTGCCTTTATTTTGGACAATATTTACAAATTTTTACTTTTTGAAATCTTACACTGAGTACAGATGGTGACGGGAAGAACCCTGACGTTTTATTGGATCTACGTGACCATCGGTTGCAGTTGTTTTAAACAATATTTACAAATTGTTACTTTTTTGTCATCTTACACTTAGTACAGGTGGTGAAGGAAAGAACCCTGACGTGTCATAAGATCTATGTGACCATTACTTGCAGTTATTTTTAGCAATATTTACAAATTGTTACTTTTTAAAATCTTTCACTGAGCACAGGCAGTGAAGGGAAGAACCCTGACGTGTCATAAGATCTATGTGACCATTACTTGCAGTTATTTTTAGCAATATTTACAAATTGTTACTTTTTAAAATCTTTCACTGAGTACAGATGGTGACGGGAAGAACCCTGACGTTTTATTGGATCTACGTGACCATCGGTTGCAGTTGTTTTAAACAATATTTACAAATTGTTACTTTTTTGTCATCTTACACTTAGTACAGGTGGTCAATGAAAGAACCCTGACGTGTCATAAGATCTATGTGACCATTACTTGCAGTTATTTTTAGCAATATTTACAAATTGTTACTTTTTAAAATCTTTCACTGAGTACAGGCAGTGAAGGGAAGGACCCTGACGTGTCATAAGATCTACGTGACCATTACTTGCAGTTATTTTGAGCAATATTTACAAATTTTTACTTTTCTACATCTTACACTTAGTACAGAAGATGACGAGAAGAACCCTGACGTTTCGTTGGATCTACGTGGCCATCCCTTTCCTTTATTTTGGACAATATTTACAAATTTTTACTTTTTGAAATCTTACACTTAGTACAGGTGGTGAAGGAAAGAACCCTGACGTGTCATAAGATCTATGTGACCATTACTTGCAGTTATTTTTAGCAATATTTACAAATTGTTACTTTTTAAAATCTTTCACTGAGCACAGGCAGTGAAGGGAAGAACCCTGACGTGTCATAAGATCTGCGTGTCCATTACTTGCAGTTATTTTGAGCAATATTTACAAATTTTTACTTTTCTACATCTTACACTTAGTACAGAAGGTGACGGGAAGAACCCTGACGTTTCGTTGGATCTACGTGACCATCCCTTGCCTTTATTTTGAACAATATTTACAAAATTTTATTTTTCAAAATCTTACACTGAGTACAGAGGGTGACGGGAAGAACCCTGACGTTGCGTTGGATCTACGTGACCTTCGCTTGCAGTTATTTTGAACAATATTTACAAATTTTTATTTTTTAAAATCTTACACTGAGTACAGAGGGTGACGGGAAGAACCCTGACGTTTCGTTGGATCTACGTGACCATCCCTTGCCTTTATTTTGAACAATATTTACAAATTTTTATTTTTCAAAATCTTACACTGAGTACAGAGGGTGACGAGAAGAACCCTGACGTTGCGTTGGATCTACGTGACCTTCGCTTGCAGTTATTTTGAACAATATTTACAAATTTTCAGAAATGATTTTTTGGGCGTTTACCATTAAGTTTGGGAGATGCTGTGTTTTACCATTGACGATTTGTAAATGTTGGTTTTAGGAATAAAACAATAAATATTTCTTTATATTTTTTGTTTGCCAACGACGAGAGCGTCCATTAAGGTTATGTGGTAAAATGTACCGTGCCTGTGAGGTGAAACAAGATTTACAGAGTGTTTGCCAACGACGAGAGCGTCCATTAAGGTTATGTGGTAAAATGTACCGTGCCTGTGGGGTGAAACAAGATTTACAAAGTGTTTGCCAACGACGAGAGCGTCCATTAAGGTTATGTGGTAAAATGTACCGTGCCTGTGGGGTGAAACAAGATTTACAGAGTGTTTGCCAACGACGAGAGCGTCCATTAAGGTTGTGGTAAAATGTACCGTGCCTGTGAGGTGAAACAAGATTTACAGAGTGTTTGCCAACGACGAGAGCGTCCATTAAGGTTATGTGGTAAAATGTACCGTGCCTGTGGGGTGAAACAAGATTTACAAAGTGTTTGCCAACGACGAGAGCGTCCATTAAGGTTATGTGGTAAAATGTACCGTGCCTGTGGGGTGAAACAAGATTTACAGAGTGTTTGCCAACGACGAGAGCGTCCATTAAGGTTGTGGTAAAATGTACCGTGCCTGTGAGATGAAACAAGATTTACAGAGTGTTTGCCAACGACGAGAGCGTCCATTAAGGTTATGTGGTAAAATGTACCGTGCCTGTGGGGTGAAACAAGATTTACAGAGTGTTTGCCAACGACGAGAGCGGCCATTAAGGTTATGTGGTAAAATGTACCGTGCCTGTGGGGTGAAACAAGATTTACAGAGTGTTTGCCAACGACGAGAGAGTCCATTAAGGTTATGTGGTAAAATGTACCGTGCCTGTGAGATGAAACAAGATTTACAGAGTGTTTGCCAACGACGAGAGCGTCCATTAAGGTTATGTGGTAAAATGTACCGTGCCTGTGAGATGAAACAAGATTTACAGAGTGTTTGCCAACGACGAGAGCGTCCATTAAGGTTATGTGGTAAAATGTACCGTGCCTGTGGGGTGAAACAAGATTTACAGAGTGTTTGCCAACGACGAGAGCGGCCATTAAGGTTATGTGGTAAAATGTACCGTGCCTGTGGGGTGAAACAAGATTTACAGAGTGTTTGCCAACGACGAGAGAGTCCATTAAGGTTATGTGGTAAAATGTACCGTGCCTGTGAGATGAAACAAGATTTACAGAGTGTTTGCCAACGACGAGAGCGTCCATTAAGGTTATGTGGTAAAATGTACCGTGCCTGTGAGATGAAACAAGATTTACAGAGTGTTTGCCAACGACGAGAGCGTCCATTAAGGTTATGTGGTAAAATGTACCGTGCCTGTGGGGTGAAACAAGATTTACAGAGTGTTTGCCAACGACGAGAGCGGCCATTAAGGTTATGTGGTAAAATGTACCGTGCCTGTGGGGTGAAACAAGACTTACAGAGTGTTTGCCAACGACGAGAGCGTCCATTAAGGTTATGTGGTAAAATGTACCGTGCCTGTGGGGTGAAACAAGATTTACAGAGTGTTTGCCAACGACGAGAGCGTCCATTAAGGTTATGTGGTAAAATGTACCATGCCTGTGAGATGAAACAAGATTTACAGAGTGTTTGCCAACGACGAGAGCGTCCATTAAGGTTATGTGGTAAAATGTACCGTGCCTGTGAGGTGAAACAATAATGGTAATAAAAGTTCATAATGAACGATGGTCGTAGATGAATGTGGACTTTAACGATTAAGAATGGGTAAACCTTGGGTTTCACTGTAAGAAATACAGGTTTTTACAGTATCAAATGTAGCTCTTATTGTACAGAAAGATTTGTTCGTTAGGTTTACTGTTACCAATATAATTTTGCTGATTTTGATTTATATAGGCCTACTATTATGTTGCAGTTAACGTACAGTGCTTAGAATGCAATAACTCTCTCCGACTTATTAGTTGGTTCTCTTACTACATTCTCGTATTCGTGCAGTGTTTATTGGTTTTTTTCTTATTTTATTAGGGTTTTATTATTTAACTTTGATGTTTAACATTAAACAGTAACAAAGGTAATTTTTTTTTCTTGGTGAATGTTTCAATGGGAACTTTTAAAACTTTACAGCAGACATGTCTAGGAATCACCAAAGTTGTAATCACTGGGCAAAACGTTTTTCCTTTTCCTTTGATCTTCTTGTCACAAAGCTGCTGCAATTATGCAGGGAACTAAAGCTTTTATTTCTCTGTCATCAGCTTAACATAATCCCTTGCAACCAAGAACACACTAGAAGCAAGGAAAGTCGGACGGAGCAATCCTAACAGACCTACAGCCTCTGATAAACTGAATGTGTTTAGACCCTTTAACAAAGGAGTGACCAACTGCTCATTACATGTATTCCCACACCTCTAAAGCTTTTGTAGAACTTCCAAGGTGCAAGATCTCGGAGAATGTAAGCTATGCTTAGATTAGATTTCAAGGATAGAGGTTAGGTTACAGTGGTATAATGTAGCTCAAGCTAATTCTTGTATTCCACTATGATTTTATAAATGTGAAAGTCTCCCTTCTGCTTACTCCATGTAGTTGGATTTTCCATTATAAACCTTTATAATATTGCACTTTCTAGCTGGCCGAGTCAACGTATTTATTTTTGAAATATTTTAGTTTTTTAATGCAAACTATTATAATATAATAATATATAATAATATTATTTGACTTGTCTTTCAGACGCCCGGAAAACGACGCCTGCGGAAGAAACAATACTGCCTTTCCTGCACATCTTCCATTGGGAATCTTACCGGGGACAGGTGAGTTACAATGTTAACCTCTGAACTGTTCAAGTCAGGCTTTTAGGTTATTCACGTTTGTACGTGGCTAACATGGTAGCAATGTTTAGAAGAATGGACAGTGGCAATGTCACATGACCACAGCTGTCCTGTTTTATGTTATATTCCTTATTTTGGGTTACTTGTAATTTTTTAGAGGGGTGGACTACTACCGTAGCCTATTTAGGTCCAAGTGTATTTCTGGTATAACGTATAAAATACACCTGTTCCTACAATAACTTCTAGAATACATCATCTTCCTTCAATAACCTCTATATTTATATCATATTATTAGAATAGCCTCTGAAATTCATCATCTTCCTGAAATAGCCTCTAAAATAGATCATGTTCCTGGAATAACCTCTATAATAAATCTTCTTTCTGGAATAACCTCTATAATAAATCTTCTTTCTGGAATAACCTCTATAATAAATCTTCTTTCTGGAATAACCTCTATAATAAATCTTCTTTCTAGAATAACCTCTATAATAAATCTTCTTTCTGGAATAACCTCTATAATAAATCTTCTTTCTGGAATAACCTCTATAATAAATCTTCTTTCTGGAATAACCTCTATAATAAATCTTCTTTCTGGAATAACCTCTATAATAAATCTTCTTTCTGGAATAACCTCTATAATAAATCTTCTTTCTAGAATAACCTCTATAATAAATCTTCTTTCTGGAATAACCTCTATAATAAATCTTCTTTCTGGAATAACCTCTAGAATACACGACGAGTATGGAATTACCACTATAAAAATCACCTTCTTTAAATTAACACTAGAATAAATCATGTTGCTGGAATAACCTCTAAAATACACATGTTCCTGGAATAACCTCTAGAATATATTATCCTCCTGAAATAACCTCTACAGTACATCATCTTCTTGGAATAACCTCTAAAATACACATCATGTCCCTGGAATAACCTCTACAATACATCATATTTCTATAGGCCTAATAACCTTTAGAATAAATCATGTTAAAAGAATAAGATAGCCTACTAGAATAAACAACTTTCTCTGAATAACCTCTGGAACATACATGCTCCTGGGATAACCCGTAGGATACATCGTCTTCGTGGAAAAAACCTCTAAAAACACCACGGGAATACATCACCTCCTTTAAATAAACACAAGAATAAACCATGATCCTGGAATAACCCCTAGATTGCATCAACTTTCTGGAATAACTTCTAGAATACATCATGCCCCTATAATAACCTCTAGAAAACATCATGCGCTTGGAACAACTTCTACAATACTTTATGTTCTTAGAAAAACCTATCATATTTCTGTACATGACGTTCCTGGCCTTCGTTTGACGTTTATTACTACAACACCCACGCTCATAAATTAAATGGCAGAGTGTGTTCTGTGAAAGTAGAAATTTGTTTCTTATTTTTATAAACGTCATTACCAATACTAGTGACGTCATAAATGTAAAACAAAAGAAGGTTGATTGTCAGATTCATTGGCGGAGAAAAACACTGCGTGTTTAGCTAGCAGGGGCGTGACCACTCTCTCATTGGTTCATTCTTCCCTCGCAGCATCTTTTCACTTAGGTCCTTACTGATCAATTGTCGGTAAACAATCTCCCTTGGCGGATTCTTATTTTCGCAGTCACAAACTGTATCACAATTTATGTATATGTTTCACGTAAGAAACAAAATCTGTATGATAATAATCAATGACAGTGCTATTAACATATTGGCTTTTGTACAATTGATGTTTATCTTTTGTTTACTTCTTTGTTTAAAAGGTTCAGGTATTCCAGGCTTTGTATGCTTAGGCTATTACTTTGACATGCATTCTACTTGCTCCTAGTAGCCCACATATGACGTCATCGTTATTACGTCACCCTACTTTACCGATTCTCACCGAGAATCTGCCAGACTTAGTGGTAATATGAAAATCATTTCTTTCTTTTTTAACATTTCCATATTATAATGTTTAAAATACTCTCTCTCGTAATGTTTCTAGCTATAGAAATACTTGGAATTATCTGTACGATTATGATAGGGACAAAGTGGGGACATGTTGAAGAAAAGAAGGGAAGTTTTGGGGGTTTTGCGTTAACTAACCAAATTACATAATTCTGCCCCAATTTTTATGAAAATGTTCATTTATGGGGAAAAACATAGGCCTGTTACATTTTATACAGCACGTCCTAAATTACTCTCGATGATTTGACGTTTACGGGCTGAGAACAGTTCATTTTGTTTGCTATTGAGTAGAAAGCATTAGTTCCGCTTTTCGCCACTTTTCACAAAAGGAAACTTAATAGAGCGCTGGATGGCGGCGCCACGTGTCAACGACAAAAGCTCTGCAGTTTATCATTCAACACATTCAAATTCACAACGCTTCTACACCCTAAGAGAAAATCCTCAGGGATAGACGGGACGGGACGTTAGCTCCTATTAATCTCTGCGGGATAAAAGCAATGCTTTCACTGCTGTCTCTTTCCTACTCCCACGAGAGAGGGAGAGAGAGAGAGAGAGAGAGAGAGAGAGAGAGAGAGAGAGAGAGAGAGAGAGAGAGAGAGCTTACAGTTCACTTAATAGATGTTAAAAAATAGACTAGCTATCTGCATTTAGATATTTTAACATTGATTAAGTCAATTTACCACTGTGACCTTGGCACAGCACTGGCCTAAAGCCACTGTGACACTTATTTTCACATTGCAACATATTCCGCTGAACATTTCTACTTCCAAAAATACAAAGTTATACAAACCTGTTGTACTTACTCTGTGAATGAGCAAGACCTCCTGGAATAGGCATACAGCTTACAATTTCTTTGATTTGGGGGTGATTAAAGGAAAGGGGAAATATCCCCCAAAATAATAGTAAATATAGACTATCGGCAGCAGATATGGCAGGTTTTTAATAATTGTTATATTTATTCAATATACTATAATATAAATTAAAATATTTCAACCATGACGATTTTCAGTAGTAGCCTAACAAGTAACATAAAAATATATTTTAAAGTCTTTTCCTATTTAAGTTAACAAAGAATCATTTTATTTTATTTACTTTTTATGAAATAATTACAATTAATATAAATAAAATAACATAACCTATGAGTTAAAACAGTTATTCTATCTCACTACCTATAACATGAAATCAACTGTTTTACGAAATCATATGTTATCACTTATTTTAACCCAATTGGGACGAAATAACAATATTTCATACCTTGCTCCTTTTGTGAAAAAATTATCTCCCATATAGGCCTGAAACTTGTATTAACAAATACATTTTAATTTTTGAATTATTATTAGAAAAAAAACTCTTTTAACATCAAGTGTCATCCCCTACAGGTTTAATAAACGTGTTTGTACTTGAGTGGATGAACAAAAAGTATTTTATTAACGATTGAAAATTTTTAAGAAGATGTAGGCAGTATGTGTATATATATATATATATATATATATATATATATATATATATATATATATATATATATATATATATATATATATATATATGAAGAGTGTGAAGTGATAAAAGGAATTAAAAATTAATCTATAAAACGATTTACTAGGACTTGCAAGTTGCAAGAAAAAGAAGTACAAAGGCAACAGGATAAAACTTCTGCCTTTCCTAATATCAAAACATTATTCTTGGTTAATTCTTTGTACTATACAGTTTAAGTAATGCGGTTTAAAGTTTTGAGAACGGAGCTAATCCGAAACGCGTCGACAAAGAATAATCTTTTGGTGTTACGAAACGCGGTAGAAGCTCTCAAATGTATACCAATATTCTCAGTAGAAATAAAGATGATTTTATTAAGAATTTCAAAGAAAAGTTAATTTAAATAAATAAATACTTTTATAGTGAAACCACAAACAGCCTAAGTTATTTTTAAGGAAACTCATTCGACAGATTCTTCGCGACGCTTTCTTGTCAGGGTTTTTCTTGGGAAACTTCAATCAGTTCTATTTCATTACTCTATCTTCCGATTACCCGTGAAAAGAGGTTTTTGTCTAGGAGAATGGCAAATTATTCCAGATGCTGTCTAGTTAGTAGGATCACTAACACCCTGCCCTGACTATACGAAAGTGGTTTGTTATAACTTCAAGAGGGCCCAGACCTGAGTGAAAAACATTATAAAAGTATCAATATACCCCATGCGCCAAAATAAACAGTACTGAAACTGAATCAGCTGTAGTTTCAATGATGCAAAACCTTCATGATTTGAGCGTTGCCTCAAATTTAACGTTTGTCATATAGAACATGTTTTTACCCGAGTCTAACCAATGTAGCTTCTTTTTACTTGTATGTGTTTGTAAAACTATGCAAATAAAATAAAATGTCATAAAATAAAATCTTACAACTGTTTTAGTAGGACCTACTGTTTATTTTGGCACATAGGTTGTTAAACTCCAAACCATTAATTTTAAAAATGAAAAAGATGTTTTCTATAAGCCTCTAGCTTAAGTCATGAATTAGCTTGACATTAATACTTACTTACTATATTCATGGGTTTTCGTAGCTTATGTTTGCCGTTCACCATTTCCCCTTTTTAGTAGGCTATACATCTTCTCCATTGAGATGTAGGCTATTTCTTTGCCGGTCACCAGCTGTACTTGTTCCATTGCAATTAAAGCGTTCTTCTTCTACCACCAAGCAGTTGGTGGTATTCCAAGCAGTTGCCCATACCTAAGTAGTTTAATACATTCCTTTCGCCATTTCTCTTCATCATACATTTTCTTTATTGAAATTTCTTTTCCTATCACCAGCTGAATTTTCTTTTCCATTGCAATTTAAAGCCTTTCCTCTCTCTTCTATTTGGTTTCCACTTCTTCGGTAGTAGACTTATTTCATTCTTCGCAAATGCCCATACCAAAAAAGTTTACCACATCCCTTTCGTCATTTCTTTTTATTGAGATACATCTTTTTCATTGAGATTTTTTGGCATCTCCACCTGCATTTGCTTTTTCCATTGCAATTTAAGGCCTCTCCTCTCTCTTCTATTCGGTTTCCACTTCTTCGTTGGTAGTCTTGTTTCATTCTTCGCAAATGCTCATACCAAAGACATTTACCACATCGCTTTCGTCATTTCTTTTTATTGAGATACATCTTTTTCATTGAGATTTTTTGCCATCTCCACCTGCATTTGCTTTTTCCATTGCAATTTAAGGCCTCTCCTCTCTCTTCTATTCGGTTTCCACTTCTTCGTTGGTAGTCTTGTTTCATTCTTTGCAAATGCCCATACCAAAGACATTTACCACATCGCTTTCGTCATTTCCTTTATTAAGATAAATGTTTTTCATTGAGATTTTTTGCCATCCCCAACTGTATTTGCTTGTTCCATTGCAATTTAAGGCCTCTCCTCTCTCTTCTAATTTGGTTTCCAGTTCCATCTTTTCGGCGGTATTCGTGTTTCGTTCTTCAACAAATGCCCATACCAAAGACTTCCTTCAGAACCATTCTAACTTTCTGCTTCTACGGCCAACTCAGAATATACTGGAGCTTGGTAGCCTAAATGTAGATGCGAATTTAGTGGTTTCTTATGTTTGTCAGCTTTAACACCAGATTAAAACTAATCACAGAACTGTAAATTTGATAATTTACAAACAAAGTGGTAGGGAAAATATCTAGGGCCTATAAAAACTCTGAGATTAAATTTACACATTTTTAGGTTTGACGACAAATAATTCAGTTAAATTAATGACAAACAACTTTATTTGTGGTTTATGCTAAAACTTTTGCCCCTCAAGAAGAGATTAAAGATAGTATGAAGAAGCAATAGCAGATTTAGAACGTCTGATACGTTAGGAAAAGACCAGACCTCGGATTAACCGTGGCAAATTCTACTTCAACATGGCCGAATGTAAAAACATTTTATAACTTCATTAATTTTGTTGTATTTTTCATAGAATTAACTTCATACTCCAAAATTAAATTAAAGCTGGTTACGTTTTTTTGTTCATCACCAGTTTACTTGACATATTGGTCATCACACCTAGGGCTCTATAATGTAAATTTCGTCTAAGATTTTTTGTTTTTTCCTCCAGATTTCGCAGAAAGTATCAGAGTAAGGGTTCTGTGATTATTAGTTGTATTAAATTTTCCAGATAAACAATATAAGAAACCATTATATTTGCCTGTATTTTTTGGTTCACTGAGTACGGGAGGATCATTGGTCTATATTACTTATGCAAGGTTAATCTCTATCGTGGTGGTGAAGAAATTTCTACCCGATACCAACCCCGTGTAAGGAAATATATACGAAGGGAAAATGGAATTTAGTAGTAACCTACTAATGAAAAAAACATAATGGTCCGTGGTACTACGAATAGAGGGAAATGATAGCATCGCGTGAGCGTGGTCGCTTACATGGAGTATACCTCCTCTCAGTCGGGTTGAAGGGAGACGTCTTGCGTGAAGAGAGGTGTCCTCCTGCTTCTCAGAGGAAGTGATATGTCTACCTTCTACGTATAACGAAGAGAGGTGTTTAGTCGCTACACGGAAATAGACAAATGTCTACCTGATACCCGGTGGTAGCGAGACCTCTATCTTTTACCTTTAACGAAGGGCGGTGTCTAGTCGCTACACGAAGAATGCAGATATCTACCTGCTAGTCGCTACATGGAGGAATGCAGATATCTACCTACTAGTCGTTACACAGAGGAATGCAGATATCTACCTGCTAGTCGCTACATGGAGGAATGCAGATATCTACCTGATAGTCGCTACACGGAGGAATGCAGATATCTACCTACTAGTCGTTACACAGAGGAATGCAGATATCTACCTGCTAGTCGCTACACGGAGGAATGCAGATATCTACCTGCTAGTCGCTACCCGAGGAATGCAGATATCTACCTGCTAGTCGCTACCCGAGGAATGCAGATATCTACCTGCTAGTCGCTACACGGAAAAAGACAGGTGTCTACCTGATACCCGGTGGTAGCGAGACCTCTACCTTTTACCTTTAACGAAGGGTGGTGTCTAGTCGCTACACGGAGGAATGCAGATATCTACCTACTAGTCGTTACACAGAGGAATGCAGATATCTACCTGCTAGTCGCTACACGGAAAAAGACAGGTGTCTACCTGATACCCGGTGGTAGCGAGACCTCTACCTTTTACCTTTAACGAAGGGTGGTGTCTAGTCGCTACCCGAGGAATGCAGATATCTACCTGCTAGTCGCTACACGGAAAAAGACAGGTGTCTACCTGATACCCGGTGGTAGCGAGACCTCTACCTTTTACCTTTAACGAAGGGTGGTGTCTAGTCGCTACCCGAGGAATGCAGATATCTACCTGCTAGTCGCTACACGGAAAAAGACAGGTGTCTACCTGATACCCGGTGGTAGCGAGACCTCTACCTTTTACCTTTAACGAAGGGTGGTGTCTAGTCGTTACACAGAGGAATGCAGATATCTACCTACTAGTCGTTACACAGAGGAATGCAGATATCTACCTGCTAGTCGCTACATGGAGGAATGCAGATATCTTCCTGCTAGTCGCTACCCGAGGAATGCAGATATCTTCCTGCTAGTCGCTACCCGAGGAATGCAGATATCTACCTGCTAGTCGCTACATGGAGGATTGCAGATATCTTCCTGCTAGTCGCTACCCGAGGAATGCAGATATCTACCTGCTAGTCGCTACACGGAAAAAGACAGGTGTCTACCTGATACCCGGTGGTAGCGAGACCTCTACCTTTTACCTTTAACGAAGGGTGGTGTCTAGTCGCTACACGGAGGAATGCAGATATCTACCTACTAGTCGTTACACAGAGGAATGCAGATATCTACCTGCTAGTCGCTACACGGAAAAAGACAGGTGTCTACCTGATACCCGGTGGTAGCGAGACCTCTACCTTTTACCTTTAACGAAGGGTGGTGTCTAGTCGCTACACGGAGGAATGCAGATATCTACCTACTAGTCGTTACACAGAGGAATGCAGATATCTACCTGCTAGTCGCTACATGGAGGAATGCAGATATCTACCTGCTAGTCGCTACATGGAGGAATGCAGATATCTACCTGCTAGTCGCTACACGGAGGAATGCAGATATCTACCTGCTAGTCGCTACCCGAGGAATGCAGATATCTACCTGCTAGTCGCTACCCGAGGAATGCAGATATCTACCTGCTAGTCGTTACACAGAGGAATGCAGATATCTACCTACTAGTCGCTACATGGAGGAATGCAGATATCTACCTGCTAGTCGCTACACGGAGGAATGCAGATATCTACCTGCTAGTCGTTACACAGAGGAATGCAGATATCTACCTGCTAGTCGCTACATGGAGGAATGCAGATATCTACCTGCTAGTCGTTACACGGAGGAATGCAGATATCTACCTGCTAGTCGCTACATGGAGGAATGCAGATATCTACCTGCTAGTCGCTACATGGAGGAATGCAGATATCTACCTGCTAGTCGCTACCCGAGGAATGCAGATATCTACCTGCTAGTCGTTACACAGAGGAATGCAGATATCTACCTGCTAGTCGCTACATGGAGGAATGCAGATATCTACCTGCTAGTCGCTACCCGAGGAATGCAGATATCTACCTGCTAGTCGTTACACAGAGGAATGCAGATATCTACCTGCTAGTCGCTACATGGAGGAATGCAGATATCTACCTGCTAGTCGCTACCCGAGGAATGCAGATATCTACCTGCTAGTCGTTACACAGAGGAATGCAGATATCTACCTGCTAGTCGCTACATGGAGGAATGCAGATATCTACCTGCTAGTCGTTACACAGAGGAATGCAGATATCTACCTGCTAGTCGCTACATGGAGGAATGCAGATATCTACCTGCTAGTCGCTACCCGAGGAATGCAGATATCTACCTGCTAGTCGCTACCCGAGGAATGCAGATATCTACCTGCTAGTCGTTACACAGAGGAATGCAGATATCTACCTGCTAGTCGCTACACGGAGGAATGCAGATATCTACCTGCTAGTCGCTACATGGAGGATTGCAGATATCTTCCTGCTAGTCGCTACCCGAGGAATGCAGATATCTACCTGCTAGTCGCTACACGGAAAAAGACAGGTGTCTACCTGATACCCGGTGGTAGCGAGACCTCTACCTTTTACCTTTAACGAAGGGTGGTGTCTAGTCGCTACACGGAGGAATGCAGATATCTACCTACTAGTCGTTACACAGAGGAATGCAGATATCTACCTGCTAGTCGCTACACGGAAAAAGACAGGTGTCTACCTGATACCCGGTGGTAGCGAGACCTCTACCTTTTACCTTTAACGAAGGGTGGTGTCTAGTCGCTACACGGAGGAATGCAGATATCTACCTACTAGTCGTTACACAGAGGAATGCAGATATCTACCTGCTAGTCGCTACATGGAGGAATGCAGATATCTTCCTGCTAGTCGCTACATGGAGGAATGCAGATATCTTCCTGCTAGTCGCTACCCGAGGAATGCAGATATCTACCTGCTAGTCGCTACCCGAGGAATGCAGATATCTACCTGCTAGTCGCTACACGGAAAAAGACAGGTGTCTACCTGATACCCGGTGGTAGCGAGACCTCTACCTTTTACCTTTAACGAAGGGTGGTGTCTAGTCGCTACACGGAGGAATGCAGATATCTACCTACTAGTCGTTACACAGAGGAATGCAGATATCTACCTGCTAGTCGCTACACGGAAAAAGACAGGTGTCTACCTGATACCCGGTGGTAGCGAGACCTCTACCTTTTACCTTTAACGAAGGGTGGTGTCTAGTCGCTACACGGAGGAATGCAGATATCTACCTGCTAGTCGCTACATGGAGGAATGCAGATATCTACCTGCTAGTCGCTACATGGAGGAATGCAGATATCTACCTGCTAGTCGCTACACGGAGGAATGCAGATATCTACCTGATAGTCGCTACACGGAGGATTGCAGATATCTTCCTGCTAGTCGCTACACGGAGGAATGCAGATATCTTCCTGCTAGTCGCTACACGGAGGAATGCAGATATCTACCTGATAGTCGCTACACGGAGGAATGCAGATATCTACCTGCTAGTCGCTACATGGAGGAATGCAGATATCTTCCTGCTAGTCGCTACATGGAGGATTGCAGATATCTTCCTGCTAGTCGCTACCCGAGGAATGCAGATATCTACCTGCTAGTCGCTACACGGAAAAAGACAGGTGTCTACCTGATACCCGGTGGTAGCGAGACCTCTACCTTTTACCTTTAACGAAGGGTGGTGTCTAGTCGCTACACGGAGGAATGCAGATATCTACCTACTAGTCGTTACACAGAGGAATGCAGATATCTACCTGCTAGTCGCTACACGGAAAAAGACAGGTGTCTACCTGATACCCGGTGGTAGCGAGACCTCTACCTTTTACCTTTAACGAAGGGCGGTGTCTAGTCGCTACACGAAGAATGCAGATATCTACCTGCTAGTCGCTACATGGAGGAATGCAGATATCTACCTGCTAGTCGCTACATGGAGGAATGCAGATATCTACCTGCTAGTCGCTACACGGAGGAATGCAGATATCTACCTGCTAGTCGCTACATGGAGGACTGCTGATATCTTCCTGCTAGTCGCTACACGGAAAAAGACAGGTGTCTACCTGATACCCGGTGGTAGCGAGACTTCTACCTTTTACCTTTAACGAAGGGCGGTGTCTAGTCGCTACACGAAGAATGCAGATATCTACCTGCTAGTCGCTACATGGAGGAATGCAGATATCTACCTGCTAGTCGCTACACGGAAAAAGACAGGTGTCTACCTGATACCCGGTGGTAGCGAGACCTCTACCTTTTACCTTTAACGAAGGGCGGTGTCTAGTCGCTACACGAAGAATGCAGATATCTACCTGCTAGTCGCTACATGGAGGAATGCAGATATCTACCTGCTAGTCGCTACACGGAAAAAGACAGGTGTCTACCTGATACCCGGTGGTAGCGAGACCTCTACCTTTTACCTTTAACGAAGGGCGGTGTCTAGTCGCTACACGAAGAATGCAGATATCTACCTGCTAGTCGCTACATGGAGGAATGCAGATATCTACCTGCTAGTCGCTACATGGAGGAATGCAGATATCTACCTGCTAGTCGCTACCCGAGGAATGCAGATATCTACCTGCTAGTCGCTACATGGAGGAATGCAGATATCTTCCTGCTAGTCGCTACATGGAAAAAGACAGGTGTCTACCTGATACCCGGTGGTAGCGAGACCTCTACCTTTTACCTTTAACGAAGGGTGGTGTCTAGTCGCTACACGGAGGAATGCAGATATCTACCTACTAGTCGTTACACAGAGGAATGCAGATATCTACCTGCTAGTCGCTACACGGAAAAAGACAGGTGTCTACCTGATACCCGGTGGTAGCGAGACCTCTACCTTTTACCTTTAACGAAGGGTGGTGTCTAGTCGCTACACGGAGGAATGCAGATATCTACCTACTAGTCGTTACACAGAGGAATGCAGATATCTACCTGCTAGTCGCTACATGGAGGAATGCAGATATCTTCCTGCTAGTCGCTACATGGAGGAATGCAGATATCTTCCTGCTAGTCGCTACCCGAGGAATGCAGATATCTACCTGCTAGTCGCTACCCGAGGAATGCAGATATCTACCTGCTAGTCGCTACACGGAAAAAGACAGGTGTCTACCTGATACCCGGTGGTAGCGAGACCTCTACCTTTTACCTTTAACGAAGGGTGGTGTCTAGTCGCTACACGGAGGAATGCAGATATCTACCTACTAGTCGTTACACAGAGGAATGCAGATATCTACCTGCTAGTCGCTACATGGAGGAATGCAGATATCTACCTGCTAGTCGCTACATGGAGGAATGCAGATATCTTCCTGCTAGTCGCTACCCGAGGAATGCAGATATCTACCTGCTAGTCGTTACACAGAGGAATGCAGATATCTACCTGCTAGTCGCTACATGGAGGAATGCAGATATCTACCTGCTAGTCGCTACATGGAGGAATGCAGATATCTTCCTGCTAGTCGCTACCCGAGGAATGCAGATATCTACCTGCTAGTCGCTACACGGAAAAAGACAGGTGTCTACCTGATACCCGGTGGTAGCGAGACCTCTACCTTTTACCTTTAACGAAGGGTGGTGTCTAGTCGCTACACGGAGGAATGCAGATATCTACCTACTAGTCGTTACACAGAGGAATGCAGATATCTACCTGCTAGTCGCTACACGGAAAAAGACAGGTGTCTACCTGATACCCGGTGGTAGCGAGACCTCTACCTTTTACCTTTAACGAAGGGTGGTGTCTAGTCGCTACACGGAGGAATGCAGATATCTACCTACTAGTCGTTACACAGAGGAATGCAGATATCTACCTGCTAGTCGCTACATGGAGGAATGCAGATATCTACCTGATAGTCGCTATACGGAGGAATGCAGATATCTACCTGCTAGTCGCTACACGGAAAAAGACAGGTGTCTACCTGATACTCGGTGGTAGCGAGACCTCTACCTTTTACCTTTAACGAAGGGTGGTGTCTAGTCGCTACACGGAGGAATGCAGATATCTACCTGGTAGCCGAGTAAAATAGTTGTTTACCTGCTACCCGGAGGAATCGGGATGTCTACGTTATATCCAGGTCTACTGGCCTCTCGGGGATAAAGAGGGGTTTACCTGTTAGTCCCAGGGAAGAGAGTCTTTTACCTTCTAAACAACAACCTTCTGATATTCAGTATAATCAGAGGTCTCTATCCGCTACTCGGACTAAGAGAATCGCTACCCGGAGAAACAGATGTCTGCTCGCTACCCGAGGAAAATAGTTGTTTACCTGCTACCCAGGTTAGGTGAAGTGTCTGACTGCTACCAGGAGGTAGCGAGATGTCTACCTTTTACCTTTAACGAAGGGTGGTGTTTAATCGCTACACGGAGGAATACAGATATTGACTTGCTACCCGAGAAAAATAGCTGTTTACCTGCTTAGGATGAGCTAAAGTGTGTCCGCTACACGGAGGCAGCAAGATATCTACTGGTTACCTGGGGGAAGAGATAGTCCACCCGCTACTGGAATCATGCTGATATTTGAGTGTATTTCTGTAATCCAGTAGTGAATAATTTATGAAAACCACTTTTTAATGAAAGTTGTAGACTACACAAACATCAAACATAACTAAGTGCCCACTCCCTAATAACACACTTCTCGTAGAGTTGCGATCTTCATAAGTCTACCAGTTAACGTGGTGGCATAATTTTATTCTATTACAGCGAATAGTATAGGCTACTACAGTGTATGATTTGTCCTAGTCCATGGATTGCTTGAATCCCGTTCCCCTCCGCCTCATGGGTCATTGGGTCACAATAGCCCGTTCTTTCGCTCCACTTATGTCATCGCCCTTGTCTAATTGAAACGCCATGGTTTAGCCACTGTCAAACATTTGTTATTGATGTACTGGCAACCGAGAGCTCGATTAGGAGGGATCAGTGGTGAAACCGATGACTCATGGGTACTTCATTCACGGACCGCGTTCGCCGAGCTCCGCCTAAATATCAAAATATTGCCGTCTAAAATAGTTCTGTCAGAGGCGTGTCAGGAATCTTTATTTACTTGAATTGGCTACTGTAAAAGTCCGTAAGTCTTAGGATTTACTAGTAAATCTTGGTACTAACTGGTACTTGTCGGTAAGGGTAAATGAGATGATTTTCCGGGCTTTTACCAATTTCAGTTTGGGAGCTGCTAAATCTTATCAGTATTTGTAAATGTTCGTTTTGGGATTAAAACAATGAATAACATTTCAGAATAACATTTTTCGCTAGCATGGAGCGTGTTCTTTGAGGCTGGGCTAGGTAACATTTACCGTATCTCTGAGGTGAAACTTAAGATTTACCGTGTGTGTGATGGTAGGAGTTTCAAATGAACGATGTTCACAGAAGAGTTCGGGCTTTTACAATTACTAGTAGATAAAGCTTAGGTTTTAGTTTAAAATATTGAGAATTAACAATACATAGGCCTTTACAGTAACATATTGATGTTATAAAATGACAGACTTCAATGAGCAGAAAATAATGAGATGGGCTACAAATAAAACAGCTGTGGGAATACTTCTAGCCGTAAACTAAAAGATTTAACTTTTATAAAAAAAAAAAAGAATCTGAAACAGCTTTTTTTCCTGATAATTCATTTTCTACGAACAAACATTTTAAGAAAAATCAGTGTATGGCGGGCAGCACACCGGGCAGGAGCAGGTCGTATACTACAGCATAGGCTATTGCGCAGGAGGGCCGGACTTATGACAAAGTGTGCAGTAAAACTGGGAAAGAAAAGCAATTTCAGAAAACAGGGCTAATCCTTGGGGCGTGATTAATGATCTAGGGGACAAGCAGTGAATAATTTAATTTCCCATTTTGGAGCAAAGCTTCATCAAGAATCATTAATTCGTGTCACTTTTTGGAAGCGAAGGGGTGAGCAATCTAGCGAGGCCTAGTGCATATTATCTCAAATATTCTTTTTATATGTTCGTCTTGAGAATTTGACATGAGTTTAAGTGCATATTCTCTAACAAGCGAGTGGGTGAGAAATCTGGTATAAAGGTTAGGTCCTACTTTTCTAGTATACAGGTTAGACCCAGCCCGTCTGGTACATAGGTTATATACAGAAGGTTCGATACTGAGGTTAAGCCCTGTGCTTATGGCATAAATGTTAAAATCTCCCTACTGGTGTAGAGGTTGAACCTCGTCCATCTGGTATAAAGTTTAAAGGTCTGTAGATCCTAAAGGTCTAGCACAGAGGCTATACCCTGCCCATCTAGTATAAAGTTTAGACCCTGCCCTCCTGGCAAAAAAGGCCCCAAAAATCTAGTACACAGGTTAAACCTCGCTCAACTAGTATAAAGATTAGTCCCTACCCACCTGTCATGAAGGATAGATCCTAAAGGTCTAGTACAGAGGTTAGACCTCCCCCATCTAGTATAAAGATTAGACCCTACCCGCCTGTCATGAAGGATAGATCCTAAAGGTCTAGTACAGAGGTTAGACCTCCCCCATCTAGTATAAAGATTAGACCCTGCCCACCTGGTATAAATATTAGACCCTGACCGTCTGCCATAAAGATAGACCCTAAATGTCTAGTACGCAGGTTAGACCCTGCCCTCTAGTATAAAGTTTATACCCTGCCCGTTTGGCGAAAAAGATAGATCCTAAAGATCTAATACAGAAGTTAGACCCTGCCCACCTGCTATAAACTTTAGACCCAGCCCGCCTGGTATAAAGGGTAGGTCACAAAGGTCTAGTACACAGGTTAAACCTCTTCCATTTAGTATAAAGATTAGACCCTGCCCACCTGACAAGGGTAGATCTTAAAGGTCTAGTACAGAGGTTAGACCCTGCCCGTCTGCCATAAAGGATAGATCCTTAAGGTCTAGTACAGAGGGTAGACCCTGCCCATCTAGTGTAAAAATTAGCCCCTGCCCGCCTGGCATAAACTGTAGATCCTAAAGGTCAAGTACAGAAGTTAGAACTCGCCCATCTATTATATAGTTTAGACCCTACCTGCCTGGCATGAAGGATAGATCCTAAAGGTCTATTACAGAAATTAGACCTTGCCCACCTATAAAGTTCAGACCCAGCCCGACTGGCACAAAGGATAGATCCTAAAGGTCTAGTACAGAGGTTAGACCCAGCCCGACTGGCATAAAGGATAGACCCTACCCGCCTGGCAAGAAGGTCTAGTACAGAGGTTAGACCCTGCCCACCTGCTATAAAGTTTAGACCCAGCCCGCCTGGTATAAAGGGTAGGTCCCAAAGGTCTAGTACACAGGTTAAACCTCTCCCATCTCGTATATAGATTAGACCCTGCCCACCTGGCAAGGGTAGATCTTAAAGGTCTAGTACAGTGGTTAGACCCTGCCCGTCTGCCATAAAGGATAGGTTCTTAAGGTCTAGTACAGAGGTTAGACGCTGCCCACCTAGTATAAAGCTTAGACCCAGCCCGACTGGCATAAAGGGTAGATCCTAGAAGTCTAGTACAGAGATTAGACGATGTCAATCTGGTATACTCTAAAGTTTAGACCCTACGCGCCTGGTATAAAGGATAGATCAGAGGTTAGACCGTGCCCATCTTGTATAGGAGTTAGACATCCATCCGTCATAGGATTAACATAAAATTACTGTAAACACGTAGATTTGTTTTAAATTTATTATTATTCTACCTAAATAGTTTAGGAATTATATGTCTCGTGTCTCTCATTTTCATTGTTTAACGAAACAAAAAGAAGGATTTGATCGTGATAGCAGAGAATATTAATCTGAATTGCGTGTCCTTTTCCTTGCCGGCTTTAATTTTCTTGTAATGGAGTTAATCTAGCACAATGGTGGCTAAACATAAATAATGATCTTAGTCTTCTTTATCTCTGCCTGAGAACCGGCAGGTGTTGGGCACAAAGGTTATGATTTTATACTCCACAATGGGGTTGTCACCCTTAGAAACGGCCGCATGTTTAATGCTTGATTTCAGTGAACACCTCTTCATTGGGTTTATACATAATAAAATAAACCTAGTTTATATTGTTAAAGAAATACACTATGGGAACGAAACTTTGTAAGCACCCGGTAGCAGTGTGTTTCTGTTATTGCGTCTAAGTGACATCTTATAGCTGTATTACTGTCGTCTGAGAGGCACTTTGAAACGGTTTCCGGCAGAAGAGGAAAATCTTCCTTCTTCTTTTATTTATCCCTAGTTCCGGCACTCAGCTACAACGCTTTTCTCTTGCTTTTGTTTCCGACTAACACACTCTCGACCCCAATACACTTCCACCCCGTCCCGACCCAATGCTTTATCACATTACTGTCTTCTACTTGTTCGATATAAATACTTGTTCAGTATACCCTTCGCGATGAAGACGGTGATCATTTACTTCAGTTCTTTGATCCAATCAGACGTTTTAGAATCATATGAATATTATATATTACGTTATTCATATGTATACATTAATTTTATTAAATGCTGTAAGCTTGGATTTAAAAAAATAAAATATACAATTAAAAATACATAAGTCTTTTTAATGAGATAAGAGTTATTATTTAACTAGACGACGTTATTAAAATTAATTTTTTGGTTTTTCCCATTCATTATTTCAACTTACACCCGAAAGAAAACACATCGACAATGTTCTTGTCAAAAACAGTAAATTTATTTCCTAGACAAGGACATCTAATTAGTTGTAGAAACCTCGATCCATTAAATATTCAATCTTATCTGGTTAAAATACACATTGTTGTATTCAAAAACTGTTTTATAGGAGTGGAAATTGATTTAAAAAAATAATAAATAATTGTTACCTTACATCAAGTAAAGTGACAAGTATTGCAAAATAACAACTATTTATGTGATGTTATAAGCTACTATTGTAGAACAGCTATTAATTCATGAAATTTATTTTTTAAATGATTTTTTTTAGGCTGCAATCATAACCTCTATAAATTGTAATAAATAATATATTAGAAGAGCTATTTTAACATTACATTTAGTAGAGAGATAAATTATTTGAGACTATAGTCGAGGAAAAATGTGATGCAACCAAGTTCTTCTAGAATCTCAGTGTATCACAATTTATAACGGTTTGACTGCAATCTCTAAAAATATATCCCCCTACTAAATGTGAGGCAATAATGGTTCTTATAAAACCTTAAACTATAAAAAATTATGAAGTTATGACTGCTGTCTCGAAACATATATAAGCCCTATCCCTTATATACGTGACGCAACACTGGTTTTTCTAAAATATCACCCTTTAAACATTTTTGAAGTTATGACTAGTAGGCGAGGATAATTAGTTAAAAGTTACGAATCCGGATGGGAGTAAAGGTATCGAAGTGGGGGTTTTTGCAAAATGTTCGTGGTGTTGTGTAGAAAAAATGTAATTTTCTTAGTACAAATGCAATAAAAAGGGTTAAAAATGCATATAATGCATTTTTTGTATTCATTTAAAATTTTTTTAATTAAAAGTACATAAAAACTATTTCTAGGGCTTTTTGAGGACGCTGAGAACGAAAATCGAGTTTATAAGTAGATATACCATTCGAAAATGCATTTTCAATGCGTTTTATGCATTTTTTATGTACTAAAAAAAATGCATTTTTATATGCATTAAAAAATTTTTTTATTAAAAGTATATACAAACTATTTCTAGGGGTTTTTGAATACGCTAAGAACGAATATCGAGTTTATAAGTCGATATACCATTCGAAAATGCATTTTAAATAAGTTTTATGCATTTTTTATGTACTCAAAAAAATGCATTATAATATGCATTTAAAAATTTTTTTATTAAAAGTATATACAAACTATTTCTAGGGGTTTTTGAATACGCTAAGAACGAATATCGAGTTTATAAGTCGATATACCATTCGAAAATGCATTTTAAAAGCGTTTTATGCATTTTTTTATGTACTCCAAAAAATGCATTTTTTATATGCATTAAACATTATTTTTATTAAAAGTACATCGTGAACTTTAAAAGTAAGTATGAAATGAAAAAATCACATATAATTTATTCTTAGGGTGTTGTATACCTTCCCCCCCCATAATAAATTGACTTAAAAATTATGGCAAATTATTCGGTATAGACGATTTACATTTGTACAATATTTTTACGCCGAAAAAATTCATTTAAAAAAAATGTATTAAAAAAATAAATTGATATTAAACCGTTTTTTAGGTAGACCAGTGTCCATGTTAGGTTTAAAAAAAAAAAAAAAAAAGCATTCTCGAGGGTAAACGCAAAATTTGAAATTGAACCGTTTTTCCGGATCTCAGGCAGACCAGTCTCTGAGTCATTATTATTATTTTTTTTAAAATACGTATTCTCGAGAGTAAACACAAAATGTTTTTTATGCACTTTCATATAGCGAATTTTTTTGAAATACATTTTTATAATGCATTTTTTTAATGAGATTTTCTCATGCGTTTTTTAAAAATATATTTTTCTATTTATAATTATCTAAAATTATATTTTATATAGTTTGAAAAAATAACTGCATTATTATTAGGGGGGAGGAGGGAATACAAGATCCTATTTTTGTGCGGTGTTAACATTATATCGACAGTTCGACGAAAAACAGTACATCTCGGGAAAAGTGTTTATACACATAAAAAAATTCAATAATGTGATGATTCGTATTATGATATCGAATTTAGTTATTTTTCCCTCCTAAAAAAATCATTATATTTTGAATGGAAATACTAAAAAATGATTTTTTAAACACAAAAAATGATTCAGGTATGAAAAATATTATTAAAAGTCAAAAAGAAATTACTAAAATTAAACAAATTTAAATAAAAAAAAATTGTTTCTCAAATTAACAAATTGTTAGCATTTTGATATTTTGAACTAGAGCGTCTTTTAGGCAGACTTGGGACAGGGTTAGGTTTTTTTTTAACTGCGCTCCCCAGTTAAATAGAAAAAGCTTAAAATTTTTTATAAAGTAAAAATATTAAATAATATATATATTTTAAAAAAGGAAAGTTTGTTTAGGGAGTGGGGGGAACATAAAGGTGCTTCGAATTAAAGTAAAGATTTTTCATTTTGCAGAAGAACAAAATGCGGGAAATTTAAATTTCATTTTTATCGGTCAGAATACAAAATTGGTTTTAAATATAATAATTTTTTAAAATTGTAGTCTATTAAAAATATTTGCGATGAAATCTGAATCATTTTGACTTGAATAAAATTCGAAAAATAATGACAAAAATATTAATTTAACCCTTTAACTATATTAAAATAAAACTTATGATTACACGATTTCCCTGTAGGAAAAATTGTACCTTATAATGTAGATATTTTTAAACATGGCGTGTGGCACATTTTTAAATTTTCAGGAAAAATTTTAAGACTTTTTAAACATATTAAAACACATTTCTTAAAGTTTCATTTACTTCCTAAACTGGTATACCAACTTTTAAATATTTTAAACATTCTTAAAAACACCCGAAAATATTATTTTATTTTATTTAATAGGAAATAATTTAAAATGCATTTTCGAATGGTGTATCGACTTATAAACTCGATATTCGTTCTCAGCGTCCTCAAAAACCCCTAGAAATAGTTTTTATGTACTTTATATTTTAAAAAAATGCATTTTAACCCTTTTCATTGCATTTGTACCAAATGCAAAAAAAATTACATTTTTCCTACATAACACAACGAACAATTTGCAAAAAACCCCACTTCGATACCTTTACTCCCCTCCGGATTCGCAACTTTCAACTAATTATCCTCGCCTACTAGTCATAGTTTCAAAAATGTTTATAGGGTGATATTTTAGAAAAACCAGTGTTGCGTCACGTATATAAGGGATAGGGCCTATATATATATATGTTTCAAGACCGCAGTCATTACTTCATAAATTTTTATAGGCTAAGGTTTTATAAGAACCATTGTTGCCTCACATTTAGTAGGGGGATATATTTTTAGAGATTGCAGTCAAACCGTTATAAATTGTGATACACTTAGATTCTAGAAGAACTTGGTTGCATCACATTTAGTAGAGGCATATATTTATCGAAATTGCAGTCATACCTTCGTAATATTTTTATAGGGTAAGGTTTTAGAAAAACCATTGTTGTATGACATTTAGTAGAAGGTTATATTTTTCGAGACTGCAGTCATATCTTATTAAATTACTATAGCCTAAGGTTTTAAAAAGCCATTGTTGCATCACATTTAGTAGAACATTATAGTTGTCGATATAGCAGTCATAACTTCATAAATTGTTATAGGCTAAGGTTTTAAAAAAAACCATTGTTGCATCACATTTAGTAGTGGGATATATTTTTCGAGACTGCAGTCATATCTTATTAGATTACTATAGCCTAAGGTATTAAAAAACCATTGTTGTATCACATTTAGTAGTGGGATATATTTGTCGAGACTGCAGTCATATCTTATTTAATTACTATAGCCTAAGGTATTAAAAAACCATTGTTGCATCACATTTAGTAGTGGGATATATTTTTCGAGACTGCAGTCATATCTTATTAAATTACTATAGCCTAAAGTATTAAAAAACCATTGTTGCATCACATTTAGTAGTGGGATATATTTTTCGAGACTGCAGTCATATCTTATTAAATTACTATAGCCTAAGGTATTAAAAAACCATTGTTGCATCACATTTAGTAGTGGGATATATTTTTCGAGACTGCAGTCATATCTTATTAAATTACTATAGCCTAAGGTATTAAAAAACCATTGTTGCATCACATTTAGTAGTGGGATATATTTTTCGAGACTGCAGTCTTATCTTATTAAATTACTATAGTCTAAGGTATTAAAAAGCCATTGTTGCATCACATTTAGTAGTGGGATATATTTTTCGAGACTGCAGTCATATCTTATTAAATTACTATAGCCTAAGGTATTAAAAAGCCATTGTTGCATCACATTTAGTAGAACATTATATTTTTCGAAGTAGCAGTCATAACTTCATAAATTGTTATAGGCTAAGGTTTTTAGAAAAACTATTGTTGCATCACGTTTAGAAGAGCGATATATTTTTCGAGACTGCAGTCATAATTTCAAAAATTGTTATAGGCTAAGGTTTTAAAAAAACCATTGTTTCCTCACATTGAGTAGGGGTAATTTTTTTCGATACTGACGTCATAACGTCATGGGGTGTAATATGCTGAGATGATAGAAAAAACCATTGTTGCATCACATTTAGAAGAGGGATACATTTTTCTAGATTTCAGTTATATCTTCGTTAAATTGTTATATGGTAAGATTTTAGAAAAACCATTGTTCCATCATATTTAGTAGAGGTTTACATGTTTCGTGATATCAGTCATAGCTTCGTTAAATAGTTAAAGGCTGTTTTTTTTTTAAAAAAAAAATATTGCATCACATTTAGTAGAGAGATATATTTTTCGAGATTCCAGATATTATTTCATAATATTATTATAGAAAGGCCATAAAGTTATAGAAAAGCCATTGTTGCGTCACTTTTAGTAGAATGTTATATTTTTTGAGAAATCAGTCATATCTTCAATAAATTGTTATAGGTCAAGGCTTTAGAAAATCCATTGTTTCATCGCATTTAGTCGAGGTTCATATTTTTCGAGATTGCAGTCATTATTTCATAATATTATTATAGGCTAAGGTTTTAGAAAAGCCATTGTTGCGTCACTTTTAGTAGAATGTTATATTTTTCGAGATTGCAGTCATAACTTCTATAATTTCTTATAGGCTGATGTGTTTTAAGAAATCTATTGTTACATCACAATTTATAGCCGGATATATATTTTTCGAGATTGCAGTCATAACTTCTATAATTTCTTATAGGCTGATGTGTTTAGAGAAATCTATTGTTACATCACAATTTATAGCCGGATATATATTTTTCGAGATTGCAGTCATAACTTCTGTAATATCTTATAGGCTGATGTGTTTAGAGAAATCTATTGTTACATCACAATTTATAGCCGGATATATATTTTTCGAGATTGCAGTCATAACTTCTATAATTTCTTATAGGCTGATGTGTTTAGAGAAATCTATTGTTACATCACAATTTATAGCCGGATATATATTTTTCGAGATTGCAGTCATAACTTCTATAATTTCTTATAGGCTGATGTGTTTAGAGAAATCTATTGTTACATCACAATTTATAGCCGGATATATATTTTTCGAGATTGCAGTCATAACTTCTATAATATCTTATAGGCTGATGTGTTTAGAGAAATCTATTGTTACATCACAATTTATAGCCGGATATATATTTTTCGAGATTGCAGTCATAACTTCTATAATATCTTATAGGCTGATGTGTTTAGAGAAATCTATTGTTACATCACAATTTATAGCCGGATATATATTTTTCGAGATTGCAGTCATAACTTCTATAATTTCTTATAGGCTGATGTGTTTAGAGAAATCTATTGTTACATCACAATTTATAGCCGGATATATATTTTTCGAGATTGCAGTCATAACTTCTGTAATATCTTATAGGCTGATGTGTTTAGAGAAATCTATTGTTACATCACAATTTATAGCCGGATATATATTTTTCGAGATTGCAGTCATAACTTCTATAATTTCTTATAGGCTGATGTGTTTAGAGAAATCTATTGTTACATCACAATTTATAGCCGGATATATATTTTTCGAGATTGCAGTCATAACTTCTATAATTTCTTATAGGCTGATGTGTTTAGAGAAATCTATTGTTACATCACAATTTATAGCCGGATATATATTTTTCGAGATTGCAGTCATAACTTCTATAATATCTTATAGGCTGATGTGTTTAGAGAAATCTATTGTTACATCACAATTTATAGCCGGATATATATTTTTCGAGATTGCAGTCATAACTTCTATAATATCTTATAGGCTGATGTGTTTAGAGAAATCTATTGTTACATCACAATTTATAGCCGGATATATATTTTTCGAGATTGCAGTCATAACTTCTATAATTTCTTATAGGCTGATGTGTTTAGAGAAATCTATTGTTACATCACAATTTATAGCCGGATATATATTTTTCGAGATTGCAGTCATAACTTCTATAATTTCTTATAGGCTGATGTGTTTAGAGAAATCTATTGTTACATCACAATTTATAGCCGGATATATATTTTTCGAGATTGCAGTCATAACTTCTATAATTTCTTATAGGCTGATGTGTTTAGAGAAATCTATTGTTACATCACAATTTATAGCCGGATATATATTTTTCGAGATTGCAGTCATAACTTCTATAATATCTTATAGGCTGATGTGTTTAGAGAAATCTATTGTTACATCACAATTTATAGCCGGATATATATTTTTCGAGATTGCAGTCATAACTTCTATAATATCTTATAGGCTGATGTGTTTAGAGAAATCTATTGTTACATCACAATTTATAGCCGGATATATATTTTTCGAGATTGCAGTCATAACTTCTATAATTTCTTATAGGCTGATGTGTTTAGAGAAATCTATTGTTACATCACAATTTATAGCCGGATATATATTTTTCGAGATTGCAGTCATAACTTCTGTAATATCTTATAGGCTGATGTGTTTAGAGAAATCTATTGTTACATCACAATTTATAGCCGGATATATATTTTTCGAGATTGCAGTCATAACTTCTATAATTTCTTATAGGCTGATGTGTTTAGAGAAATCTATTGTTACATCACAATTTATAGCCGGATATATATTTTTCGAGATTGCAGTCATAACTTCTATAATTTCTTATAGGCTGATGTGTTTAGAGAAATCTATTGTTACATCACAATTTATAGCCGGATATATATTTTTCGTCACCATAACTTCCATAAATGTTTATAAAAGCAAATTTTCATTAGATTCTTGTTAGGTCTGCATTACATTCAGTAGAAGGATTTGTTTTTAGATATACCATTCATAATTTCTATAATTTGTTATAGACTGATGTTTTAGAAGAAAACTTTTATGTGGGATATAGGCCTATGTGTAGGCAATATAGGCTATAAATAAATGTTAGAAACTAGAGAATTTTACATTACACGGTACTAACACTGCATGAACATTACACCTTTTACAAACAAATATCCTCAATTGACACACAAGCTGAACTTGCCTTTCAGTACAATCAATTTCGATTTTCAATTTGTTTTTTTTTCAAATGAAAGTCCAATACAATTATTTTAGAAATGGAAGTAAAGTGCCAAATGTATCGCCATATTCTGCAGCAATAGCGTCCATTTAGTATTCCATTTATTGAAATTTACGCTCGCAGTGTTGGCACAACTGAATAATTAAAGTTCAATCAGGGATGGGGTGCGGTACCGAACCTCACGCCTAGTGACGGAGAACGTAACGGACGAGTGACTGCATTTCTCCTTAATCCGTAATAATGTACATTGATACTGTAAACCATCACCTTAACAATACTGGTAATTAAATGTTGCAGCATTGTAACCCCGGTGAAATATCAAATAGGATATCTTGGTTACGTTCAACAATATTCCCTACGTACTTAAGGAGGCTGGGCGGAACATATGCATAGTGGTTATAGCGAAGTATTTGGGAAAAACCATGTTACTCTTAGACAGTTTAGCAAGACGTCTTAAATGCATTTCTTTCCTTAACAGGCATTCAACGACACTAAACTGATGGCGGTTCATGAAGCACTTCTGCCAGGGTTTCAATCCAGACAATTTTCAACACTGATTTTTAGTTGGTTTACCATTCTGCATCCTTGGTCTAGATGCATCCATTGACATATTCCTCAGTATGGTACGTGCCTCTTCAACGAGATGCAAAAAAGTGTTATATATATATATATATATATATATATATATATATATAATGTAATCCTTAGATGAATTATTTTTCCTTCTTGAATATGTATGGTGAAATAAACAACTTCAATAAACAAGAATGTATTACTTCATTTTAATATTTATTGAAGCTTTTCGCTAATTTACATTATCAGCATTTTCAAAACGTATACATTACTGTCCAGTTATGTGAACTCTAGTCACATAACTGGACAGTAATGTATACGTTTTGAAAATGCTGATAATGTAAATCAGCCATGAGCTTCAATAAATATTAAAATGAAGTAATACATTCTTGTTTATGGAAGTTGTTTATTTCACCATACATATTCAACAAGGAAAAATAATTCGTCTAAGGATTACATTATATATATATATATATATATATATATATATATATATATATATATATATATATATATATATAAAGAACGTAGTCAAAATACAAATACAAGAATTATACGGTGTGAAAAATACAGTCATTGCTGAACATCAAATTATACGTGAAATGACCAACGACGATAAGTCAGAGATAATACTTTTTAAGGTTTGGAAGCAGACAAAAATGTACAAAGTCTATGGACTTTACAATCCACCACTAAACAGACCAGGTCTTGAAAACAGCATTCTGGGTATTTGTGCAAACACAATCATCACGGGAGATTTCAACGCACCATCATTAAGATGGGGTTATGATAGAACAACCGCAGTAGGGAGATCTATAGAGGACTTCGTTGACGAAAACCACCTCCACGTCCAACACTGCGACCCAACGTTTCTGTCCTACATCGGCTCACGGACCAGATCAGATCTTACGCTGCTCCACCCTGATCTGTTGACACGTCCCAGCATAGAACTGAAAGACCCAGCTAGTGGCTGCGGACACCGTGTAATTAACATCACTGTCACACAGACCCGACAACCTGCAGCATCTAGGAGGAAACCAAGGTGGAACTTCAAGAAAGCCAACTGGACAAAGTTTAAATTGCTCTCCGATGACCTAATAACGGGGGATCTCATTACAGATTGCCCTGACAAATCCACAAAGGCCGTAGCATCCACTATACTTAAATGCTCCCAATCAACTGTACCTCGAGGACAAGTGAAAAAGCACAGACCTTTCTGGTCAGCGAAACTCTCCACCCTGAAAAAGAGACGAAATGACGCCAGGAAAGCTGCTGAAGTTGAAAAGACAAGAGATAGTTGTGTAGAAGTGAGAAAGCGGCCCTCCAACGGGAAATTAAACAAAGCAAGCGACAGGCATACAGAACCTTGTCAGCCGGTTGGACTATAGAAAAGATGGAATATAAGTACATCGTTTCCTGTCAAGTTTAAACAATCAACAAGTAACTGCATCTGCAGAACCTGTAGTATACCACGGCAAACACATCCATGAACCCAAAAAGGTATCAAACGCTTTCTGCCAACACTACGCCAACGTTGGAAAATTAAAGATTCCTAAGCTCCAGAAAAATGAATTCCTAAAGTATCGACACACTACATGTCTATCAGAGGAGGAAAATCAGGTCATGAACGGAAACTTCTCCCTTGCAGAACTAAAGGTAGCCTTATATACTCTAAAGCCAGGAAAATCAGCTGGACCAGACTCCATATTCCCAGAGTTCCTGTTACATTTTGGGACATCCGCCCAGAAAACTCTCTTGAAGCTTATGAACCTAACTCTGAATAAATTCATCCCTGACCTGTGGCGCAAAGCGGAAATCAATCCTATCCTTAAAAAAGGAAAGCCTCCATGCGAAGTAAAAAGCTACAGACCCATTTCCCTTACGAGCTGCTGCTGCAAGCTAGCCGAGCGAATGATTGTCAATCGTCTGAGTCCCTTTCTAGAGAGGACCGGTGCCCTGTCAGATGAGCAAGCTGCCTTTAGGAAACACCGTGGCACTATGGACCAAGTTGTAAAGCTCGTTCAAGCAGTGAAGGATGGCTTTCATAGAAAAATGTCGACTGTGGCAGTCTTTGTAGACTTCAAGGAAGCCTATGACAGAATATGGAGGAAGCTTCTGTTGCACAAACTCCAAAAATTAGGAATAACTGGAAAACTCTTAGGATGGGTGAAGTCCTTTCTGGCACAGAGGCATGTTCGAGTCCGTTTCCGAGACACGATTTCGTCATTTAGACAGCAACGCAACGGCCTACCGCAGGGAGCAGTACTCAGCTGTATCCTTTTCAATATTATGATAAACGAGCTCTTAAAAATAGTAAAAGAAGTACCGGGCATATCAACCTTACTTTCTGCGGACGACCTTGTCTTTTGGGCTTCAAGCGGGACTTCTTCGAACCTGGAAGAAACTATAAATCGAACCCTTAGCAGAGTTGCTGACTAGGTCAACTACAACCAAATGGTAGTTAGTGAGAAAAAGACTGTTTTCACTCTATTCACCCTTTCAACTAAGCCGCCAAAACTGAAGATCAAGTTAAACAACAAAACTTTAAACCATGAAGATACTCCACGATATCTTGGCATCACGTTAGACAGGAAGCTAAACTTTGCAAATCATATTGAGGCAACAGCCGAAAAAGCCACCAACAGAAGCAAACTGCTGAAGAGTTTAACAGCAACTACATGGGGTGCTACCCAGGATGTTCTAAATTCAACGTACCGGACCTATGTACGACCAACAATGGAGTATGGAGGAGAGGTGCTCAACCTGGCCAGCTCAAATTGCCTAAAGAAGATAGACAAGGTTCAAAATAATAACAAGAGCCTCATAACTGGAGGAGCTAAATCGACTCCAATACTAGCTATGGAAATCCAAACAGGACTGAAACCCTTGGAAGTCAGAAGAGACAAATGTCTCCTAAAATTCTGGGAAAAAAACAAAAGAACAAATAGAAAATTTTAGGAAACATATAAAGCTGCAACTTCCCGCCGTACTATAAAGCTCTACAGCTGGAACAAAAATATAACATTTTCCTTCATGCAGAAGCTGCCCCATTAAATCAACACAATCGAGTCTTTGACAACCTACCTCCAGTTTTTCTAAACCTTGTTGACCAGGTGAAACCAAAATCACAGGCTATGGATATTGAACTCAGGAAAGCAACATTAATGACCATCAACGATCGATTCCCTGAAAGTGACTGGCTTCATGTTTACACAGATGGATCTTCAAACCCTTCAAGTGGAGAAACTGGAGCAGGATATTTTTCAAAATTATTTCAGAGCTTGGTAGATATGGGCCTCTGCTGCAGCAATTTTGATGGTGAGGTTGTGGTCATAGGAGAAACAGCATCATGCGTCATGCGACTTTCGCCGCGGCAGGTTGTATTCCTGATTGATTCACAATCAGCGATTTCGGCAGTTTCCTCTAACACACCAACTGACTGCACCTTGACAGTGTCGTGCAGAGAAAAAATGCAACTATGCCAAGAGGCAGGCTTTAAAATTGCGCTCCAGTGGATTCCCAACCACGTTGGCACAACAGGGAACGAAAAAGCTGACAACCTCGCCAAGAGTGGGTGCCGCCTACCACAGCCACAAATCAAAATATCACTGGGCTCTGCTTACACCAGGATTCACGCAGCAGCTAACGTACTTGAAAACATCACAAGAAAACCTGGCTGTTGGAAAGAGATGGCAAGAACTGTGCACCAACCCCGTTCCAAAAAACCTGCCTCGACCTATCAGTGTTGCGCTGTTCCGTCTAACCACGGGACACGACTACCTTCAGGCGCACCTTCATAGCATTGGGCTGGCGGACACGGATCGGTGCCCCTTGTGCCAAACAGGAAAGATGGATGGAGATCACCTTCCTGCCTGCCCACAGCTCGAAGCATACAATAGCGACCCAAAAACCAGACTCTCCAAGCTCTACTGGTCTGCACGATGCCAAATGGTCGAGTTACCAAGGGCAGGCGTTGGATAAAGTAAAGTAAGTATTTAATATAATATTTAATATATATGTATATATATATATATATATATATATATATATATATATATACATATATATATATATATATGTATATATATATGTATATATATATATATATATATATATATATATATATATATATATGTATATATATATATATATATATATATATATATATATATATATATATATATATATTGTAATCCTTAGATGAATTATTTTTTCTTGTTGAATATGTATGGTGAAATAAAATAATTTTCATAAAGAAGAATATACGAGTATTACTTCATTTTATTGTTGATTGAAGCTTTTCGCTAATTTACATTATTAGCATTTTCAAAATTTATAAATCACTGTCCAGTTATGTGACTAGAGTAAGACTGTTGAAAAGCTTCAATTAACAATAAAATGAAGTAATACTCGTATATTCTTGTTTATGAAAATTATTTTATTTCACCATATATATATATATATATATATATATATATATATATATATATATATATAGACCGCCTCGACAAGACGCATGCATATGTATGTTACACATTATTTCAAAGAGGTAGCCTATATGCAATTTCTTCAAGTGCTTACAATGGTATGTTGCATCCCACTTTGACAAAGTCTATATCACAGCAATAATTGTGACGTGGCTACGTAATGTATACGACGTGTACAAGGTATATGACACTTCCTCTTGGCACATACAAATATATAATGCATGCACTTAGTTTATAGATTTAGAAAGAAAATCCAAAAATAATGGTCGTGCGCAAAGTGGGTGCTTAAGATCACAGTGTAAAGGCAAACAAATAACAGAGAAAACCTAGATTGTAACGTTTCTAAGTCCTTACAAACATAATTAACTTTACTTACCAGGGCTTCTAGCTCTAACGTTACAGCTCAGGCAAATTACTGTCTGTCTGTAACGCTCTTCATATCTTGGAGGTAGAACTAGGTTACTTGTGAAACAAGTGTTGAATATTTAAAAATACATTCTGATTCCAAGAAATTTTAAAAAAATGACTGTTACATTAAATATTTAAAACAAAACATTTCCTCGCTCTTGGAGACGACCGATGCCTTCTACATCCTGATTTTAAGAGAGTTAACTATCGGTCGCAAGCAGGCGTCCTAGTTACCGCGCATCGTATGTCCGCATATTACTTTAATCTTTCAAACTCTTCCTACAGATGCCACTACCAACCAGAGATTTCATTTATTTCTAACAAATCACAATTTTTTTGATCTAGTTCTATTATTGTTACATTTTTTAATACATTCTCGTTCGTTTTCTGAAATTTCCTTTTTTAATATGTAACACCATCTAAAATGTGTTACAAGATGCTTGATTATTAATTAATTAACTAAGCAGGGTAGATGCTTAAAACTTCAGGGAAGAAACAAAAGCGTGAGCAAAGTAGGTGCTTTAAATTTTAGGTTAGTACCATAAGCGTAAACAACGTAGATCCTTAAAATTTCAGGGTAGTATCATATCTGTAAGCAGGGTAGAGGCCTTAAAACTTCATGGTAGTAGCATAAGCGTGAACTGGGTAGATGGTTCAGATCACTGGGTAGAAGCAATAAAGTAAAAGAGTACGCCTAGGTGCCTATTTTTGGAGGGTAGCCTATAGGCGTAATCTGGGTAGATGCTTAAAATTTATGGTAGTAGTATAGGCGTGGGCATGGTAGATGTTAAAATTTCAGGGTGGTAGCATAAGCGTAAGCATGTAAGATGCTTAAGATTTCAAAGTAGAGCGATAAGTGTGAACAGAGTAGATGGTTCGGATCATAGGGTAGAAGCATAAATGTAACAGAGTTAGCCTAAATGTCTATATTTGAGGTTAGTAGCACAGGCATAAGCAGGGTAGATGCTTAAAATTTCAGGGTAGTAGCATAGGCGTGAGCAAAATAGATGCCAAATATTTCGGGGTAGTAGCATAAGCGTGCACAGTGTAGATGGTTTAGATCACAGGGTAGAAGGATTAGATGCTTAATTTTTTAGGGTAGACGCATTGTCGTAAACAGGTTAGATGCTCAAAATTTCATGGTAGTAGCATAAGCGTGAGCATTATAGATGCTTAAAATTTCAGGGTAGGCGCATAACTGTTTTCAAAGTAGATGATTAAAATTTCAGGCTAGTCCCATAAGCGAAAGCGTGATAGATGCTTAAAGTTTAACGTAGAAGCATAAGCCTGGGCAAAGTAGATGCTTTAAATTTTAGGGTAATAGCATAGCCGTAAATAGGGTTGATGCTTGAAATTTCAGGGTAGTCCCATAAGCGTAAGCGAGGTAGATCCTTAAAATTTCAGGGTAGTAGCATAAGCATGATAATTGTAGATGCTTAAAAGTTTAGGGTAGTCGCAGAAGATAAAGCATGCTAGATGTTTAAGATTTCAGGGTAGAAGCATAAGCGTGGGAAAGGTAGATGCGTTAAAGTTCTAGGTAGTAGCATAGCTGTAAGCAGGGTAGAGACTTGAATTTCAGGGTAGGGGCATAAGCGTGTGCAAGCCAGATCCTTAAATTTTAAGGTAGTAGCATAAGGGTAAAAATGTTAGATGCCTAAAATTACTGGGTAATAGCATAGCTGTAAGCAGGGTAGAGGCTTGATTTTCAGGGTAGGGGCATAAGCGTGAACAACGTAGATGCTTTAAATTTCTGGGTAGTAACATAGCCGTAAGCAGGGTAGATGCTTGAAATTTCAGGGTAGGGGCAAAAGCGTGTGCGAGGTAGATCATTCAATTTTAAGATAGTAGCATAAGCGTAAAAAGGTTAGATGCCTAAAATTTCTGGGTAGTAGCATACGCGTAGGGAAGGTAGATGGTTAAAAGTTCAGGGTAGTGGCATAAGCGTGTGCAAGGTAGATGTTTTAAATTTCTGGGTAGTAGCATAGCCGTAAGCAGGGTAGATGCTTGAAATTTCAGGGTAGTGGCATAAGCGTGTGCAAGGATGGTGCTTAAATTTTCAGGATAGTAGCATAGGGGTAAACAGGTTAGGTGCCTAAACTTTCAGGGTAGTAGCATAGGCTTGAGCATGGTTTTCGCTTAAGATTTGATGGTAGAAGCATAAGCATGCCTAGGGTAGATAGTTTAGATCACAGGGTAGAAGCATTAAAGTAACACAGTAGGCCTAGATGCTTAATTTTTTAGGGTGGAAGCGAGGCGTAAGCATGATAAATGAGTTAAATTTCTGCGTGGGAGCATATGGGTGAGCAGGGTAGATACTTACAATTTAATGGTAGAAGCAAAAACCGTGGGCAGAGTAGATGCCTAAAATTTTAGGGTAGTCGCACAAAACGTGAGCAAACTAGATGCTTAAGATTTCAGGGTGAAAGCATAAGCATAAATAGGGCACATGCTTAAAATTTCGGGGTCGAAATATAAGGGGGAGTATGGTAGACGCGTAAGACCTTAGGATAGAAACATTAGCGTACTCAGTATAGAGGCTTAAGATCTCAGGGTCTTGTTTCGGCATATGCGCGCGCTCGGTCTTGGTTTGAAACGTCTGACTATGCTATTCCTCTGGTTAGGTATAACCTATGAATTTATTTTGAACCTAAATTGTATTAGATAGTGTTGTTAGGGTTAAAACTACTCGCTCGCGCTCGTGCTTGTGTCGTATCGTGTTGTCATCTCGTCAGAATAGTCTATCTCCTCTGTGCGCACGCCTCCGTCTACCTAAACCGCATCGCACCGCACCGACCGTTGCGAGAAAACAAACACTTCTGTCGCATTACTAAAGGTAACCTTTATTTGTTCGTACTCTGTTCGTAACTCGACGCCTTTGATATTCCTAACAAATTAATTGTTAATACTCCAACTTTACTCGCTCTCTCCCCTCCCCGTCTTAAATGTCCCGCGCTAAATTCACAAAGCACCGGGCCGGGCGTTATAATAGTAAATGGGGATTTGAAAACGCGATAAAATTTGCACTTTCCTTGAATTAACGCCTCGAAGAGGGTGAGACTGGGCTGTAATTTGTTTTGATAAAAACAAACAGAGCCGGCTGTGATGTTTTATTCATTCACTTAGCCCGTTGCTCCCCCCTCCACTCCACCTACCATTAGCTCTAGCTCGCTTCAGCCGAAACCGGATTACGACTTGGATAACTGTATCACACACTCGACCTTTTCAATTATAAAACAAATAGCTTTCCAAGGCAAGAAGTCTGTTTAGCTCCAATCGATCTGCCTTGCCTTGTAAAACCCGTTCGATTTCAGAAATAAGTGTATGCAACAAACCCCAACTAGTAAATAGAATCACAGATTTATAGTAACATTTGGTACGTTTTTTTATTATAATAAAAGTTCTAATAATTAACGAAAACAATTGTAGTATATTCCTCCATAAGGGGTATATTCAAGATTACATTTCTGCCGGTCTCCAACGAGATATCTAAGGGTATCAAACAGGCAAACCCATAATTAGAAGAAATTTTTTTTTTAAATATACTTTATTTAATTATTTCTTTGTGCCTTTGAACAAAATTTGTAATTTTCAGATGTTCTTTAGTTTCATACAAGGAAACCAACAATAGTAACAAGTTACAATATAAATAGTAACTGTAAACAAAGTTCCTAGACATTGAATACAGAGCTAATACAGTAAACTCCCGATTATCCGTGGGCGGTTTAAACAGTTTGCGTATTATCCGGGGTCTGCCATTGTTTTATATATATCCAGTTTTTATTCCAATCAGATTCATGTGTTTAAATTTCCAAACGGTGAGTTACGACGTAAATACATATAAGGCTTAATAGAAGTTAAGATAAAGGGAATAGATATGTTAATATGTACGTACTAATTTTTACATTGAAAGGGGAACATGCCGAAGCGGGCCAGCGAAATAAAAGGGGCGAGCAGACCCTTATACTACTGTATATAAGAGACAATGACAAAACTCTTAAATTTATAAATTTACGCCCGAAAACCTAATGCGTATCATAAGATTGTAAACAAATGTCAGCTAATCTCGGCTATAAATAGTCTAGGACGTGACATATGCATTATCCATGTCTGTCATATACATTATCGATCTTTATGGCTTTGTGACACAAGTAAACACTATGCGACAAAATGGTTAGATCCCACATTAAAGCTAAATCAATGCTCACAAAAAAAAACAAACGAAAGTGACAGATTGTTTTTGTTTATGTGCGAAGGAAATTAAATATGTACATACATACTTACTTTTGACATATACTTATGTATGTATTGTAAATAGTTAGACATATAAATGTACATTTTATAATCCGTCAAATACATCGACTTTTTAAATTATTTTCTGTATTTATTTTGTCCTCTGAAGATTATTTGTGAATTGCATTAACCGGGGTCATTATTTGTGTAAGTTATGTTATAATAATCGATTATCGATCGTTTTGCGTATTCTTTGTTCATAGCGGATTATCCGGGGAATTCGGTTATCCGGCGTTGCCGGGCCACCCTATTCCATGGATAATCGGGAGTTTACTGTATTTGTATTTAATTAGTTACTACTTTTCATCTGTCACATGATGACTACTAAGAAACCTTTTATTACTGAATAATAACTATTAAGAAGTACCTAATTAAAATATGAATTATTATTAATGAAGAATTTACGAAGATAAAATGTGTTAATGTTTTAATGTCTAGTCCTATAAACAGATGCGTGGGCCTAGTTCGGTACATCTTCTTGACCACTGACTTCGTATTAGTAGGCCTACTACTTCATCCGTAGTATCTATCCCTCACGCAATCGATATTATCGATCCCGCACACCATCGATAAGCGATCAAACCACTATCTATTAAAAAATATCGATCCACATCTATAAGCGATCAAACACCATCGATAAAATCGATCCAACATTCTATCGAAATTATCGGTCCCACACCCTATCGATAAGCGATCAAACACGCTATCGACACCATCGTCCCCAAAATCTATCGAAAATATCGATCTCACAAGCCATCAATAATATCGATCCACGCGCCATCGATAAGCGATCAAACACATAATTGATAATATCGTCCCCAAATCTATTGAAATTATCTATTCCATACGCTATCTATAATCGATCAAACATGCCATCGATATATGTTCCCCATAATCTATTAAAATTATCGATCGGCATCAATAATTTCGATCCACATGCCATCGATAATATGAATCCCACAATCTTTCGAAAATATTAATCCCACGCGCAATCAATAAGTGACCAAACACGCCACCAATAATATCGTTCCCACATTCTACATAAGATACAGATCACACATGCCATCGATAATATAATTCCCACAATCTGTCAAAAATATCAATCCCACATGTAATCAATAAGTGACCAAACACGCCACCAATAATATCGTTCCCACATTCTACATAAGATACAGATCACACATGCCATCGATAATATGAATCCCACAATCTTTTGAAAATATTAATCCCACACGCAATCAATAAGTGACCAAACACGCCACCAATAATATCGTTCCCACATTCTACATAAGATACAGATCACACATGCCATCGATAATATAATTCCCACAATCTGTCAAAAATATCAATCCCACATGTAATCAATAAGTGACCAAACACGCCACCAATAATATCGTTCCCACATTCTACATAAGATACAGATCACACATGCCATCGATAACACAGGCCTACAAAAAAAAATTTATTTTTTGGTGCCTAGGATTTTAGAACTGATTTTAGTAATATTTGGGGCGCTGAATCCAAATATGAAATCAGTTTTTCTCTACCAGCTCTACTTTTTCAGATAATCGTTTTTGTAATGTGCAGTTTAACGCAAAATGTGCAGTTTTAACTGTATTTTGTGCAGTTCTACAGCTATACATTTATTGCTTACATACAATCTTATCTTGGATACTTCGGTGTTAGGCTTGGTGATCAGGATAAAACGTGGGCACCTCATCAGGTCTGTAAAACTTGTACAGAACATTTATGACAGTGGACAACCGGGAAAAGAAAAACTCTGAAATTCGGCGTACCGATGGTTTGGAGAGAACCCCAAAATCACTTCGATGACTGCTATTTCTGCCTAGTAAATATTACTGGAATCAATCAAAACAACCGCAACAAGTGGACTTATCCTGATTTAGCTTCTGCAAGACGTCCAGTTTCTCATTCAGAAGAAGTACCGATCCCAACATTTAACGAGGTACCAGAGCTATGTGAGGACGAGTATTTTCCCTCTAATAACTCTTCTGATTCTTTTGAAGGTGGCAGTGATTATGAGGGGATGTCGTCAATCCCTCAACGTTTCAACCAGGAAGAGTTAAATGACCTCATCAGAGATCTCAACCTGTCAAAAGAAGCATCTGATTTATTGGCTTCCAGGTTGAACGACAGAAATTTATTGGAAGAAGAAACAAAAATTTCTTTTTAATGCACAAGAGAAAAGGATCTGCTACCCTTCTCTGAAGATGACAATCTGGTATTTTGTCACGACATTAGGGGACTATTGGAAAAAATGGCTCTTCCTCAATATTTTCGAGATGAATGGCACCTATTTATTGACAGCTCAAAGCGAAGTTTGAAATGCGTCCTTCTGCACAATGGCTACAAATATGGCTCAATACCGATTGTTCACTCAACAAAAATGAAAGAAGAATATAACACCATAGCTTTGGTCTTGGAGAAGATAAAGTATCATGAACATCAGTGGGTGATTTGTGTGGACTTAAAAGTGGTAAATTTTCTCCTTGGACAGCAAAGTGGCTACACCAAATATCCTTGCTTTTTTGCCTCTGGGATAGCAGAGACAAAACACACCACTGGGTTAGAAAAGAGTAGCCCAAGACAGAAAACATGTACGTTGGGGAAAAGAATATAATTAACGACCCCTTAGTTGGGCGAGAGAAAATCATCTTTCCTCCATTACATATCAAGTTGGGCCTTATGAAGCAGTTTGTAAAGGCTCTTGATAAGAACGGATCATGCTTTTCATATGTAGAAATGAAAATGCATCAGTTGAGTACGGAAAAAATTAAAGCAGGAATATTTGATGGACCACAAATTAGACAACTCATTAAGGATCCTGACTTCGTAAATTCAATGAACAAGACTGAGCGAAAAGCATGGATTTCATTTGTTGCAGTTGTGAAAAATTTTCTGGGCAAGCACAAAGCTGAAAACTATGTTGAAATGGTAAATGAGATGCTAAACAGTTTCAAATCACTTGGCTGTAACATGAGCAATAAGGTGCACTATTTACACAGCCACTTAGATAGTTTTCCTGAACATTTAGGCGACACCAGTGAGGAACAAGGTGAAAGATTTCACCAGGATATTAAAACTATGGAGGATCGCTACAAAGGAAGATGGGATACACACGATGGCAGATTACTGCTGGAGTTTAAAAAGGGACTGTTCTAATTTACATTCAAGAAAGTCACGAAAAAAAGCTTCCGTAGTGTTCAGTGACTATACCTGGTTTGATTGTTCTATGTAGACGATGATGTTTTTTTCTGTTTTTGTATATAATAATATTTGTATAATGATAAAAATAAAAATATAATTATAATATAGTAATAAAAATTTCGTGTTGAGTGTTTAATTTGATCCACTGATTTAACTTAAAATAGTGTAGTGTATATTTCACTAAAATGTTATATCTTAAAAATTTGAGCTCCTAGGCAAAAACTAATGCCATATTTGAATTCAGGGCATCAAATTCATATAAAATCAGCTCTTAATACCCCGGCACCAAAACAGCTGTTGGCCAGTGTAATATGAATCCCACAATCTTTTGAAAATATTAATCCCACACGCAATCAATAAGTGACCACACACGCCACCAATAATATCGTTCCCACATTCTTCATAAGATACAGATCACACATGCCATCAATAATATAATTCCCACAATCTGTCAAAAATATCAATCCCACATGCAATCAATAAGTGACCAAACACGCCACCAATAATATCGTTCCCACATTCTACATAAGATACAGATCACACATGCCATCGCTAATATGAATCCCACAATCTTTCGAAAATATCAATCCCACATGCAATCAATAAGTGACCAAACACGCCACCAATAATATCGTTTCCACATTCTACATAAGATACAGATCACACATGCCATCAATAATATAATTCCCACAATCTGTCAAAAATATCAATCCCACATGCAATCAATAAGTGACCAAACACGCCACCAATAATATCGTTCCCACATTCTACATAAGATACAGATCACACATGCCATCGATAATATGAATTACACAATCTTTCGAAAATATCAATCCCACATGCAATCAATAAGTGACCAAACACGCCACCAATAATATCGTTCCCACATTCTACATAAGATACAGATCACACATGCCATCGATAATATAATTCCCACAATCTGTCAAAAATATCAATCCCACATGTAATCAATAAGTGACCAAACACGCCACCAATAATATCGTTCCCACATTCTACATAAGATACAGATCACACATGCCATCGATAATATGAATCCCACAATCTTTTGAAAATATTAATCCCACACGCAATCAATAAGTGACCACACACGCCACCAATAATATCGTTCCCACATTCTTCATAAGATACAGATCACACATGCCATCAATAATATAATTCCCACAATCTGTCAAAAATATCAATCCCACATGCAATCAATTAGTGACCAAACACGCCACCAATAATATCGTTCCCACATTCTACATAAGATACAGATCACACATGCCATCGCTAATATGAATCCCACAATCTTTCGAAAATATCAATCCCACATGCAATCAATAAGTGACCAAACACGCCACCAATAATATCGTTTCCACATTCTACATAAGATACAGATCACACATGCCATCTATAATATAATTCCCACAATCTGTCAAAAATAAAGATCACACACGCCGTCGATAATGTCGTTCCCAAACGCAATCGATAAACGATCAAACACGTCATCCTTAGTATCGATCCCACACGTCATCGATATTATCGATCGGCATCAATAATTTCGATCCACATGCCATCGATAATATCAATCCCACAATCTTTCGAAAATATCAACCCCACATGCAATCAATAAGTGACCAAACACGCCACCAATAATATCGTTCCCACATTCTACATAAGATACAGACCACACATGCCATCGATAATATAATTCCCACAATCTGTCAAAAATAACGATCGCATACGCCGTCGATAATATCGATCCCAAACGCCATCGATAATTTGTCAAACAAGTCATCGTGAATATAGATTCCACACGCCAGCGAGCCTACACGTTACCTTCCATATCTATCCCACAAGCAATCGAAAATATCGATCCAACACTCTAACGAGAAAATCGATCGCACACGCCATCAAAAATATCGATCCATCACCCTAACGAAAATATCTATCTTACTTGCCATCGATAAGCGATCAAACACACCAATAATAATATCGTTCCCACAAACTATTAAAAATATCGATCCCACACGCCATCGAAAATATCGATCCAACACCCTAACGAAATTATCGAGCGCACACGTCACCGACAATATCGTTCCCACAATCCATCGAAAATAGCGATCCAACACGCCAACGATAATATCGATCCCAAGTACAATCGAAAAAGTTGATCCAACTCCAAGGTCTTACATCCCTGCGTAAGAACTAGGCCTAATAGAAAATACATTTGCGATTTTTATTGTACAATTTATAAGAATATAAACCGCCATGTAGAAGCTCGCTCGCACGCACCTCCCCAGTAACGAGAGGCACCAAAGTTCCGACACATCGGTGTATTGTATTTCCTACTTTATAAAGGGTTGAACAATAGAGGACATAAATAAAGTCGAACAAGGGGGTGTAAAGTGGAGTCAGCGATTTCCTAATGTCGCCGAAATCAACATGAGAATGTCGGCCAAGCATTTAATCATAACATTATCCATAGTCAATTCTTGCCGACAGACACAGCGCTGGCTGAATCGATTGCAGTGCTCTCTAAGGCGAATATTTGGA
>JBAIZL010000001.1:377868094-377925594 GCA_036971475.1 Prosapia bicincta
TGACTGCAGGCAAACGAGGAACATAAAGCTACAACAACAATGACTGCATGCATTTTAGACTTTCTCAATTGTAGACGGATGACGCAGGCAAACGAGGAAGAGAAAGCTACAAAAACAATGACTGCATGCATTTTAGACTTTCCCAATTGTATACGGATGACTGCAGGCAAACGAGGAACAGAAAGCTACAAAAACAATGACTTCATGCTTTTTAGACTTTCCCAATTGTAGACGGATGACTGCAGGCAAACGAGGAATAGAAAGCTACAACAACAATGACTGCATGCATTTTAGACTTTCCCAATTGTAGAGAGATGACTGCAGACAAACGAGGAACAGAAAGCTACAACAACAATGACTGCATGCATTTTAGACTTTCCCAATTGTAGACGGATGACTGCAGGCAAACGAGGAACAGAAAGCTACAACAACAATGACTGCATCCATTTTAGACTTTCTCAATTGTAGACGGATGACTGTAGGCAAACGAGGAACAGAAAGCTACAAAAACAATGACTGCATGCATTTTAGACTTTCCCAATTGTATACGGTTGACTGCAGGCAAACGAGGAACAGAAAGCTACAAAAACAATGACTGCATGCATTTTAGACTTTCCCAATAGTAGACGGATGACTGCAGGCAAACGAGGAACCGAAAGCTACAACAACAATGACTGCATGCATTTTAGACTTTCCCAATTGTAGACGGATGACTGCAGGCAAACGAGGAACAGAAAGCTACAATAACAATGACTGCATGCATTTTAGACTTTCCTAAAAAATATAAAAATAACTGCAGGTAAACGGCAGGAAACAGGGAACCTTATGCTACAATTAGGACTGTGTGCATGGTAAACTGGTGTTGCGAAAAAGCAACCAATAAAATAAGCGACCATTACGGATTTTCTACCTGCCCCTTGAGTCTTAATCTTCAGTGAAATGAGCGTCTATGGAAATAAGTGACCATCTCAGAATTATACCTGCCCTAAGTATTCCAAACTCTTCCTAAGGGAGTCTGTTCTTTTTAATTTTTTTATGTTTATGTTTTATGATTTCCAGTGCACTTCAACGAGTCTTTGGACTGGCTTAATGATATCAAATCAATTCTATCAGTTAGGCCTGTTTAAAATTAACCTTAACAGGAACCATTTTTTAAATCAATGTTTTATAATTTTTTGTAACGTTTTATAGTGTTAATCCACCTTTCGAAAGTAGGAGATAGTATGGAGAGAAGCCTTTATGTCACCATTTTCTTCAAATTACTTCATTTTTCTTTCAATAAGTGTATCCACTTTCTTATACTTTAACTTTTTATGTTTTCCTTCCAAGATTAACATGCACGCTGAGTTTTTAGCTTCGGTCTTCAAACAATCGATAACGTCTTTGATTCTGGGGTGTTCTTTGAACATGCTAATAAGTTTGTTGTTCCAACCTTCAATTTGTGGCCCTATGCCGCCTATTGCAGCATTTCCATTGTTACATATCATTTTGCTCACTTTCCATCCAATGTTTAATAAAATAATCAAAAGAACTTTGTTAACGTATGATTTTCTGGTTTTCTAGATTTGATCTCCAACCAACCTTCGATTGGGCTTGAGAAATGCAAGAGATAAACACATTAGTATGAGTGTGAGAACTTCTTCATTTTCTTTGTAATCTTGCGTAAGGTCCAGTCTTGAACTTTTCTCCATAAACACCTTTTCAAGTGGAAGTAACATCCTTTTACTTCTACTGTTGGGAAGACTTCTTTCACAGCCGATATTGCTGCGGCTTCAAAATCTACATTTACTTATCTTGGTGTTAATTCTGGTGTAGCTTGCAGTATTAGTTGAATGAGTCTGACGTAAGTTTTTTTTTTATTTAGAAACAAAGCAAAAGCCACTAAATATATATTTGTTTCCTCGTATGAGCTACCAAAATCAGCATGAATGGAATAAATCTGTGAAAATTGAAGTTGCTTGATGTAATCATCTTGAATTCACTGATTAAACTAATTTTAAAAATACTTAACTAAGTGAATACGTAATTGCTTACTTGCTGACGCGTTTAAAAACATTCGTTCCTTTTACGAAGCTAACCTTCTACAGTAGAGTGAGTTGAGGTTTAACTTTGTAAAAGGAACGAATGTTTTGAAACGCGTCAGCAAGTGATCAATTACGTATTCACTTAGTTGAGTATTTTTTGGGAAAATTGATTACTCTTGAATTGTTCCATCAATGAAAAAGTCTTGATATAATGCTAACCCATCTCATCCGAAAGTCCCATTGAAAATTATGATTCTTTCGTCAGATTGTCATCCGTTAAGAGAAAACTGCTGCCATCTTTCATCTCCAGGGTCTCTTCGTCTAAGTACGTCATCACGTATCTCTGCTGACTCTGATTACCTTGAACTTTTTTCTTTTACTGTTATAGGACTCTCTTTGTAGTAAGCTGAGCTGGCATATCTGTTACTAGATCGTAACCTTTGTTGTCAAGCTCGCCTAACTCCTAACTGCAGATTTTTGAGACAGCCGTATCCCCCGAACAGGCTTCTTCGACGTTTGAAGAGATTTCTTTATCTCTAACCGAGCTTCATCTGGGCGCCGGTGTTCACTGGTACTCAGAACCACACAATGTTTACATTTCATGACGCAACTATCACTTTTTGACCGCTCCTTTGAACATCGTCAGAGTATCGATACCTCATAATTTTGACGCTTTGAGGCAAAGTGACAGTAGATAGGGAATCCTTAGTTGAATGAACTTAGGCTGTTGAAGGAGTAGTGGAAGTGTAGCTAGGTCGCTTATTTTGCGCATCCCATATTCAGTATACCATGGTTGAATGACCTTGGCAGTGGTAGGGGTAGCTTGGCCGCTTATTTCGCACATTCCGTGATGGTCGCTTATTTCACTGGTAGCTTTTTTCATACAGTCGAATCACTTTGTGAAAAATCCGGGTGTTAGATGCGCACTGCCAAGAGGCGCCATTGCGCATGCGCCTTAGGGCGACAGCTCTGAGTGACACTTCAGTTGGTCGTGAAAGCAGCAGGTGGTGGATCTACACGTACCTTTCCAAAAACATTTTCCGGTGTATTGTTTTGATTTGTGTTTTATGTTATCTTTTGTGTTTTATAGTGCACGTGATTTTAGTTTCTTTAAGAAATGGTGCAAACCGGGTAGTACCCGGGTTCTTTCTCTTGACGTGCATAAATGATTCAACTCAGCCGAAAGTATTTAGTCACGCTAGTAGCGTTTCTACTTAGAACTTTCTCTTCCTCCTCCTTCCGTACTCCACCCCTCACCCCAACATACCTGCGCAAGGCGATTTTTGTCAAAGTGATTCAACTGTACATTCGGTACCCTAGACTTTCCAAGCAGTGGATGGATGACTGGAGGAAAATGTGAACCGTTACAACAACAATGACTGCATGGGTAGATGATTGCAGCAAACGACAGGGAAACGGGGAAAAGTAAGCTACAACAATCATGATCGCATGCATGGTAAGCATTCCAAATGAACTACATATAATGGTAGCCAATGAAGAAACATAAGAGCAGTACATATGTAGATGATTCTTTATTTTTATAAGTATTCGGCTATTCCTATTGCCAAAACGAGAGTTCAGGGTCAAACATCTATTACTTAACTTCAAAAGAGATTATCTAAAAGGATCATTTTTCAAAGTATACATTTTTAATGTCCTGTTCAGTTGTCTTCTTTGATTCTGATTGTTGAATCACTTTAAATTTATATATAATAAAGTCAATATTTGTCATTTTGGTAATCGATTTTTTTGCACATTACCGCTTTGTATGTGAGTTTGTTTGAAGTGGAATTGTATTGCTTGATTTAGAGGTTTTAAATGGAAGCCATTAATAAGGAGAGAGGACAGAGTGTGTGACGAGCTCTAGCCCGCAGCTAACCTAATATTCTACCCTCTAGTTTAGTTCGACAAACGAGATTATCCGACGGAAAATGTTCTTTCTGTTTTCACTTAGTTAAACCTGACAACATCAGTGCACAGGACTGTCACTAACTCGCCTTCTGTTGCAATTATCCAAGTTTATCTTCCTGTCTCTTTGTTCTCGACTGCTAAACCAATTAATTTCTCCAGTTACAAACTGAAACACAGCAATGTTTGCGTCCAACTTCAAAGCTATGCCGTGCCATTCAAATAAGGAATAAATGTAGAAAAACACGTGAAGTTTAATTTTTCCACAGATTTTCCCTAGCTTACTATCAGCAGCCCTGCTGATACATGTGCAGTTTCTAGTCTCTGCAACTTGAAGTTTGTCTTTTCAAAGTGATACAATGCCATTCAAATAAGGAATAAATGTAGAAAAACACTTGAAGTCTAATTTTTCGACAGAGTATCCCTAGCTTACGATCAGCAGCCATGCTGGTACATGTGCAGTTTCTAGTCTCTGCATCTTGAAGTTTGTCTTTTCAAGGCGATACCGTACCATTCAATTAAGGAATAAATGTAGAAAAACACTTGAAGTTTAATTTTTCGACAGAGTATCCCTAGCTTACGATCAGCAGCCATGCTGGTACATGTGCAGTTTCTAGTCTCTGTATCTTGAAGTTTGTCTTTTCAAAGCGATACCGTACCATTCAAATAAGGAATAAATGTAGAAAAACACGTGTAGTTTAATTTTTCCACAGATTTTCCCTAGCTTACTATCAGCAGCCATGCTGATACATGTGCAGTTTCTAGTCTCTGCAACTTGAAGTTTGTCTTTTCAAAGTGATACAATGCCATTCAAATAAGGAATAAATGTAGAAAAACACTTGAAGTCTAATTTTTCGACAGAGTATCCCTAGCTTACGATCAGCAGCCATGCTGGTACATGTGCAGTTTCTAGTCTCTGCATCTTGAAGTTTGTCTTTTCAAGGCGATACCGTACCATTCAATTAAGGAATAAATGTAGAAAAACACTTGAAGTTTAATTTTTCGACAGAGTATCCCTAGCTTACGATCAGCAGCCATGCTGATACATGTGCAGTTTCTAGTCTCTGCAACTTGAAGTTTGTCTTTTCAAAGCGATACCGTACCATTCAAATAAGGAATAAATGTAGAAAAACACTTGAAGTTTAATTTTTCCACAGATATCCCTAGCTTACTATCAGCAGCCATGCTGATACATGTGCAGTTTCTAGTCTCTGCAACTTGAAGTTTGTCTTTTCAAAGTGATACAATGCCATTCAAATAAGGAATAAATGTAGAAAAACACTTGAAGTCTAATTTTTCGACAGAGTATCCCTAGCTTACGATCAGCAGCCATGCTGGTACATGTGCAGTTTCTAGTCTCTGCATCTTGAAGTTTGTCTTTTCAAGGCGATACCGTACCATTCAATTAAGGAATAAATGTAGAAAAACACTTGAAGTTTAATTTTTCGACAGAGTATCCCTAGCTTACGATCAGCAGCCATGCTGGTACATGTGCAGTTTCTAGTCTCTGTATCTTGAAGTTTGTCTTTTCAAAGCGATACCGTACCATTCAAATAAGGAATAAATGTAGAAAAACACTTGAAGTTTAATTTTTCCACAGATATCCCTAGCTTACGATCAGCAGCCATGCTGGTACATGTGCAGTTTCTAGTCTCTGCAACTTGAAGTTTGTCTTTTCAAAGTGATACAATGCCATTCAAATAAGGAATAAATGTAGAAAAACACGTGAAGTTTAATTTTTCGACAGAGTATCCCTAGCTTACGATCAGCAGCCATGCTGGTATATGTGCAGTTTGTAGTCTTTGCAACTTGAAGTTTAAGGGCTAGGCAAGTCGTGATCAAACAATAGGAAACCAACTAACCATAGGTAGAGGGGACTACTATATGGTCTTTTGTAATATGAAAACTCATATGTAAGAGTCGCACTAGGGAAGTGAAAGTAGGTTGGTGTAAATAGATTATTAAGCGATAGAAATTTCGCAATTCAAGAACTTTTGTAGACTCAATATTGTAAAATTGTACAGATGAAATTTTAAAGTTTGTTTTTAAGACTTATTATTTTTCGCATGGCTTTAACCTGATTTCCTAAATACATAATACACAATAGGTAGGCCTTCATATTGTTGAATTTGATGTACCTGAAATATTCATTGAATATTTAATGTATTTTATGTGATATATGGAATTGACTCACAACTATTTCAAAGGATATCTGGCATTGTTTTAAATGTATTTTAAAGGATTTCTGGCATTGACTAACGCCCTAAATGTTTTTTAAAAAAATTCTATCATTTACTTAGACCCCTAAATGTATTTTAAGAGATATCTGGCATTGGCTTACACCCCTTAGTGTATTTTAAAGGATATCTGGCATTGACTAACACCCTAAATGTTTTTTAAAAGAATTCTAGCATTTACTTAGACCCCTTAATGTATTTTAAGGGATATCTGGCATTGGCTTACAGCCCTAAATGTATTTTAAGGGATATCTGTCATTGGCTTAGACCCCTAAATGTATTTTAAGGGATATCTGGCATCGGTTTGGATCCCTAAATGTATTTTAAGGGATATCTGGCATTGGCTTAGATCATTAATTGTATTTTAAGGTAGGCCTATTTCTGGCATTGGATTAGACCCCTTAATGTATTTTATAGGTATCTGGCATTGGCTTAAAAGTATTTTAATGTGTTTCTCACATTGGTGTAAATGTATTGTAGGGAACTGCTGACATTGCCTTGGATAGTCCATACTCTAAAAGATTTCTGATATTGTCGAAAATATATTGTAAGGGATCTCTGGGATTGATGTAAATGTATTTTAGGGGGTTTCTTTAATTGACGTAAATGTATTTGTTTTCGTCGACTTAAAAGTTTGTTTAATAGATTTCTAGCTTAAATGTATTTTATGTGATTAGACACTTAAATTATTTTAAGGAATTTGGTATATGCTGAATATGTTATTTAGCATTTTACGTTGCAGGCTACTCTGCCTAAAATAGCAACGTACAAAAATGTTTGAATAGGCTATGTAGCCTACGGCTCGCAACGATATGTTGAGGCTGCCAGAAGTGCGCCCGGTAATGTCCGGAAGCCACTGATGACATTCTTGTTAATGACCACTACCGTGAAATGGAATATTATTCTATGCAGTCAACAATTATTAATAAAAGCTGATTTTTTGTTAAGTAAAATATCCGCGGCCGGATTTCCGGCAGTGATCACCGGAAGTTGTTAACAATCTAACATACTTTTTCCGTTCCATTATAATAATTGACACGAATTTGAACAAACACACAACGCCATAATATTTTGTTTTTATTTATATACAATAAAAACAATTGCACATGTATTATATACAGACACAGGCATACTTCCTGCCACGGCTTCGCAATGATACCAATCGCAGTATTGTTTTATTTTATGTACAAAAATATCTTCATTTTCGGTTCTCACGGCTTCGTCTAATCGGAAATTATTGAAAACGGTTTCGTCTTACGTTAGGCTCGGCAGTTGGGGGGGGGGGGGGGAGAGCCCTGTCTGAGGCAATTTGCAAACCGTAAAGAGGGTTGCTCATCTTGTCAATAAAGTTATTAACTTAAAACATAATCGACATTGATTGGTTAACAAGAAACAAGCGAGGGGATGTGGGAGGGGACTTAACAACCCAATCATCCAGATCCCTAGGGGAAATAATATTTTTTCAAAGCGGGATCAGAGCGTTGATAAGGGCTAAATAGCCTTGCACCCTTGGGACAGACACTTGGCCTAACCCTCGATAACAAAATGTTATGTCAAAGCTACTGCTTGGACGGGTTAATCCCAGCCGCCGCTCTGCGGCAAATATCTTTTGATTGTCGCTTTTTTTGTGCTTAATAAATATTTTTAAAAAACGCTAACTTTCTTTGTGAATAAAATGAAAAAAATCTTATCGTTTCATTTGAGGCAAACAGAACCATTGTTTTTATAATAAAACTACGAATGGGCCGATTTTCGATTCCAGAAATCGTCGATTCTAATGGTATCGAGAAATCGCAGATAGTCGATTCTCCATTGATTATAGGCCCGATTCCGATTCTTGTTTTTTTTAACTGTTGAAATATGCGTACGGTGTAATTTATAGGAAAAATAATTAATGATCAATTATGCTTTTTTAATGTATTCGTTCCTTTGAATAAACTGTACGATTAAGAAAATGCTGATTTGAGATGACGTTAATATTATTATTATTTATGACGCAACAACAAGACAATCGGAAGCACTTCTAGTCCGTTTGTTTGTCACTGCTCGTCTCGCTCTGCTATATCACTCTCTGTCTCTCTCTCTCTCTCTCTCTCTATTTCCCACTTTCTCTCTATAGGCCTATATATATCTCCCCCTTTCTGTCCGCCCCCACTTCATAGAGTCAAAACAAAACACTAAGAAAAATTTCTCCAGTTATACAAACTGAAATTGCTGTTACTGAAGTTATACTGTAATTGCGAAATGAGGTTCGCATTTGTAATTTTAAATTAATCTTTACCTCTTTCCTGTATAAATGTTCATTAGAGCAATCGATAGAAATATTGAATAAATGATAAACAGGTTGAATATCAAACCAAAGAAGTTTATCTAATTAGTGCAATAACTAATTTCAACTATTTAACTACTTATTTTAATAGATCACTAATCAGATAAACCTCTTTGACTCGATATTCAACCGGTTTAGCCTATCATTTATTCATTTTCCCCCGATTTGTTTGTCAGAACATGCTTTTAGAAATTGTTACTGATAAATGAAAATTTTACGTTTTGTGTAGCCTATAACATTAAAACGGAACTTTTAAAAGACTTCACCATATGACCAAGATGTTTACTAAATTCATTGTTAGAAAATATGTAGGCCTACATAACTTGGAAGAATCGAGAATCGACTAAGGAATCGAGAGTCGAAAGAAAAATTTTAGAATGGAAATCTGAATCAAAAATTTTATGAATCTGCGCATTCCTAAATAAAACAAAAGAGTCTGAATCGGCTTGACTCTGGTCAGCTGAACCCATCCTGGAGGAAGTACCGGATCAGCGTTTGGCTATTGACAGCTGTGCGCTGTGTTGCGGCCATTGTTGTGTTGACAAGCATCACACCCTCGTCCTGCCTGGCCCATTGTTGTGCTGCAGGATTATTATATCGTATATAGATCATTAGAGGCATAATGCTAGAAAAACAAATTTACTAAATGGATCTTTCACAAGAATCATCGTCAGGATGTGTCATTCTTTGCCCACTGACGTACTGGTGCGCATTTCATATTTCTCTAAATAGGCCTACGAAAAATATTATTATTTGTGTATTATTTTTAATTAATCATTATTATACACAAACGTGTTACAACGATTGTGCGGCGAGCGCGCGTGTCTGTGTGTGTGTGTGTGTGTGTTTTGTGAGGGTGTGTGTGTTCATGTGCGTGTGTGTAAAAGCTAATGCTATTTCTGTAATAGGCTCACATATTTTTAAAAAATTCTACACTAAAATTCTCTTAAGTAACGTTTTCTATCCGTGTTACATCTCGGTTATTTAACTTGCTGTAGACATCTTTCCCCGACAATTGTACATCAGTGCACTAGATTCATTCAGAAACGATTCCAAGCTGATAAATAGGCTCTAAATTAAAAGAATGTATTACAATTTCTTTGTATTTTTTAATATTTAGAAAGAATATGGAAAACACATAAAAAACCTAGGTACTATAATGCTTTAACATATTTTTATTTGTTGACACATATAAATATATTGTAGTAGCTTAATTTAAAAATAGAAGTAGTGTGTAATGAGGTAAATCGATACAAAAAATATACATCAACACGATTTCTTGCGCTCAATATTTAATAACACATATTTTCTTAACGCTATTTAAACCGCGCGTGCTGCCATGGTAGTGAGACGTGCTAGTGTGCTCATGTAACTAGTATGTTGAGGTGGAGTACTGGTTTTTGCATGATGACGTGGCGTTCTAGGTGATGCATGCTGGCGTGGCGTGCAGGTTGTTGTACGCTTGAGTAGTGTGCAGGTATTTGCATGCTGGTGTGGTATGAAGGTTGTAGCATGGTAGTGTGGTGTGCAGGTTGTTGCATGATGGCGTGGCGTGCTGTTTGTTGTGTACGCTTGTGTAGTGTGCAGGTATTTGCATGCTGGTGTGGTATGAAGGTTGTTGCATGCTGGCATGGCGTGCAGGTTGTTGCATGCTGGCGTGGCGTTGCAGGTATTTGCATGCTGGTATGGCATGAAGTCTTTTGCATGGTGGTGTGGGGTGCAGGTTGTTGCATGCTGGTTGGCGTGCAGGTTGTTGCAAGGTTAATGTGGCGTGCTAGTTGTTGCATGTAGACTTGGAGTGCAGGTTGTTGCATGGTGGTTTGGGCATGAAGGTTGTTGCATGGTGGTGTGGCATGAATTTTGTTGCATGCTGGTGTGGCAAGCTGGTGGTTACATTCTGGCGTTCCGTGCAGGTATTTGCATGGCGGTGTGGCATGAATGTTGTTGCATGGTGGTGTGACGTGCAGGTTGTTGCATGCTGGCGTGGTATGCATTTATTTGCATGTTGGTGTGGAATGAAGGTTGTTGCATTGAGGGGTAGCGTGCAGGTTGAGGTATGCTGGGCACCGTACAGGTTATTGTGTGCTGGTGTGGTTTTCAGGTTGTTGCAAGCTGGCGTGCCGTGCTGTGCCAGTTGTTGCATGGTGGTGTGACATGAAGGTTGTTGCGTGGTAGTGTGGCATGAAGATTGTTTCATGCTGGTGAGGAGTGCTGGTTGTTGCATGGTGGCGTGGCGTGCAGGTATTTGCATGCTGGTTTGGCGTGCTGGTTTTTCATGAAGGTGTACCGTGCTGGTGTGGGGGGGACAAGTTGTTGCATGCTGATATGGCGTGCAGGATGTTCCGTGCTAGTGTGGCGTGTAGGTTGAGGCATACTCGTGTAGCGTGCAGGATGAAGATTGCTGAGTGGCGTGCAGGTTGTGGCATGCTGGTTTCCCGTGCTGGTTGTTGCATGTTTGTGTGGCGTGAAGGTTGTGGTAAATTGGCCGGCATGCAGGTTGTTGCATGCAGGTGTTACGTGTAGGTTGAGGGATGCTTGGAGGAGTGCAGGTTGTTGCATGCTGTTGTAGCGTGCTAGTAATTGTATGATGGTTTAGCGTACTGGTTTTTCATGCTAGTGTTGCATGCTGGTGTGTGGTGCTGGCTTTTGCATGCCGGTATGTTGTGCTGGTTTTTGTATGCTGGTGTGCCATGCAGGATGCTGCATGCTGGTGTGGTGTAGAGGTTGATAGGTTCTGGTGTGGCGTGCAGGCTGTTGCTTGCTGGGTTAGCGTGCTGGTTGTTGCAAGCTTGTGTGGCGTGAAGGTTGAGGCATGCTGGGCAGTATGCAAGACGTTAGCTGCTGCTGAGACGTGCTGGTATTTGCATGCTGTTGTAGGGAGCTGGTTGTTGCGTGCTGATGTGGTGTGCAGGATGATGCATGCTGGTGTGGCGTGTAAGTTGAATAATGCTGCTGTAGCCTGTAGGATGAGGCATGCTGGGTAGCCTGTACGGTGTTTAATGTTGGTTTGGCATGGTGGTTGTTGCATACTGCTGTGGCGTAAACGTTGAGGCATGCTGGGTGGCATTCAGGTCGTTGCATTCTGGTGTAGTATATAGGTTTAGGCGTACTTGGGACATGCAGGTTGTTTCATGTCCTTGTGGTGTGCTGTGGTGTTGCATGTTGGTGTGAGGTTCTGGTTTGTGCATGATGGTGTGGCGTGCAGGTTAAGACATGCTGAGCGTCGTGCAGGTTGCTGTATGCTGGTGTAGAGTGCCGGTGGTTGTATGGTGGTGTAGGGGGCTGGTGGTTGAGTGCTGATGTGGCGTGCTGGTTGATTCATCCTGGTGTGCCGTGCAAGTTGAGGCATGCTGGTGTAAAGTGCAGGATGAGGCATGCTGGGTTGCGTGCAGGTATTTGAATGTTGGTTTGGCGTGCAAGTTATTGCATTCTGATGTAGTGTACAGGTTGAGGCATGCTTGCGGCGTGCTGGTTGTTTCATGCTGATGTGGCGTGCAGGTTGTTACATGGTGGTGTGGCGTGCAGGTTTTTCCATGCTGGCGTGACGTGGAAGTTGTTGCATGCTGTCATGTCGTGCGGGTTGCTTCATGGTGATGTGGCATTCTGGTTGTTGCATGCTGTTAGGGCATGCTGGTAGATGCATTTCCTTGTGGTGTAATTTTAGTTGCATGCTTATGTGGCGTGAAGGTTGATGAATGCTGGGCGGCGTGTATGTGTTTTCGTGCTGCTGTGGCGTGCTGATTGTTGCATGCTGGCGTGGTAAGCAGGTTGAGGTATGCTGGGCTTCATGCAGGTAGGTGTATGTCTTGATGTGTGCTGATTTTTCCATGCAAGTGTGACGTGCTGGTTGAGGTAAGCTGTTGTGGCGTACTGACGTTTTAGCGCGTTGGTGTTTTGATTTTACTCTAAACTATCATTTATAAACCGTTCACCGTTACAATATTTGTATTATATAGGTCTATGGTAACTTGGACGTTGTAACATATATTTAGTTTTTTTCTACATTAGCATATTTAAAAATCAAAGGTTCATCTTAATAACCCCTTGTAGTTATTTTGTAGCATCTCTATGTACATCTCTGATGATCTACTTTCCCTAATTCGGCTTCGTGACAGTCCATTGGCAGCTCATTTCTGAAGGCAAATGTGTTTAGTTGTCAATATCTGTGCTAGAAAGGAAAGGACTTGAAATATAATTAAAATGTATACATTGTTACGCCACAAGTAGTTTCCACATTTTCAATTAACTCGTGGTCCTTTTTATAATTCATAACAGAATTAATTTACAATTCGACTTTCATTTCCCTCTAGGATTTTGTCAAGTTATTGTGCTGATTTCAGGATCGGGATAGCCTTTCTCCTACTCGAGAAGGCCGTGGTGCGTTGCTTCCCACACATTATCAATTAAGCAAGCTTTCACGACAAAGCACCAACTGGATTAATAAGTTATTATAACATTAGGTACCGACAATCGGCAAAGTATGTCGTGCAACGTGTCAGCTGACTGTACCCAAGGAGGGTCATTTCGAACGTTTTGCTTCTTTACTTAACTAATCTTTTTCCTTTACTATACATTATAAAATATACTGCTGAGGAATCTGAAGTTCTGACGTTTCGAGGTAGATTAAAGACTGAGACAGAAGTAGAAACAGGGAGGATATGATGGGGTTTTCTTTTACAAAACCATACAAGTTACATTAGATATGAGGATATGCGAAACATGACGGTATCGACAATCCATGAAAATTTTCATTACTTTCTGTAGAGAGCTGTTAAACAGATGTTTCGAAGAATGAGAAAAGAGGAGGAAAGAGGGTGGACACGTGAAGGTTTTCTTTTGCAAAATCATTTACATTATGTAACAAGATATACGAAACATGACATTATCGAGAAGCCATGAACCATTATTTTCCGTAGAGAAGTGTTAAACAGATTTTTTGAGGAACAGGAAAACAGGGAGGACATGGTGAGGTGTTGTTTTACAAAAACTTACAAATTACACTATTGTAGACATTGTGGGGTTTTCTTTTACAAAAAAATTATCTTTTTACAAAAAGTTTATCTTCTTACAAATTGCATTAGTCAATAAAATGTACGAAACATGACGGTATTGACAAGCAGTGAATCATTATCTTCTTACAAATTGCATTAGTCAATAAAATGTACGAAACATGACGGTATTGACAGGCAGTGAATCATTATCTTCTTACAAATTGCATTAGTCAATAAAATGTACGAAATATGACGGTATTGACAGGCAGTGAATCATTATCTTCTTAAAAATTGCATTAGTCAATAAAATGTACGAAACATGACGGTATTGACAGACAGTGAATCATTATCTTCTTACAAATTGCATTAGTCAATAAAATGTACGAAACATGACGGTATTGACAGACAGTGAATCATTATCTTCTTACAAATTTCATTAGTCAATAAAATGTACGAAACATGACGGTATTGACAAGCAGTGAATCATTATCTTCTTACAAATTCCATTAGTTAATAAAATGTACGAAACATGACAGTATCGACAGGCAGTGAATCATTATCTTCTTACAAATTGCATTAGTCAATAAAATGTACGAAACATGACGGTATCGACAAGCAGTGAATCATTATCTTCTTACAAATTGCATTAGTCAATAAAATGTACGAAACATGACGGTATTGACAGGCAATGAATCATTATCTTCTTACAAATTGCATTAGTCAATACAATGTACGAAACATGACAGTATTGACAAGCAGTGAATCATTATCTTCTTACAAATTGCATTAGTCAATAAAATGTACGAAACATGACGGTATTGACAAGCAGTGAATCATTATCTTCTTACAAATTGCATTAGTCAATAAAATGTACGAAACATAACGGTATTGACAGGCAGTGAATCATTATCTTCTTACAAATTGCATTAGTCAATAAAATGTACGAAACATGACGGTATTGACAGGCAGTGAATCATTATCTTCTTACAAATTGCATTAGTCAATAAAATGTACGAAACATGACGGTATTGACAAGCAGTGAATCATTATCTTCTTACAAATTGCATTAGTCAATAAAATGTACGAAACATGACGGTATTGACAAGCAGTGAATCATTATCTTCTTACAAATTGCATTAGTCAATAAAATGTACGAAACATGACGGTATTGACAGGCAGTGAATCATTATCTTCTTACAAATTGCATTAGTCAATAAAATGTACGAAACATGACGGTATTGCAAAGCAGTGAATCATTATCTTCTTACAAATTGCATTAGTCAATAAAATGTACGAAACATGACGGCATTGACAGGCAGTGAATCATTATCTTCTTACAAATTGCATTAGTCAATAAAATGTACGAAACATGACGGTATCGACAGGCAGTGAATCATTATCTTCTTACAAATTGCATTAGTCAATAAAATGTACGAAACATGACGGTATCGACAGGCAGTGAATCATTATCTTCTTACAAATTGCACTAGTCAATAAAATGTACGAAACATGACGGTATTGACAAGCAGTGAATCATTATCTTCTTACAAATTGCATTAGTCAATAAAATGTACGAAACATGACGGTATTGACAAGCAGTGAATCATTATCTTCTTACAAATTGCATTAGTCAATAAAATGTACGAAACATAACGGTATTGACAGGCAGTGAATCATTATCTTCTTACAAATTGCATTAGTCAATAAAATGTACGAAACATGACGGTATTGACAAGCAGTGAATCATTATCTTCTTACAAATTGCATTAGTCAATAAAATGTACGAAACATGACGGTATTGACAAGCAGTGAATCATTATCTTCTTCCAAATTGCATTAGTCAATAAAATGTACGAAACATGACGGTATTGACAGGCAGTGAATCATTATCTTCTTACAAATTGCATTAGTCAATAAAATGTACGAAACATGACGGTATTGACAAGCAGTGAATCATTATCTTCTTACAAATTGCATTAGTCAATAAAATGTACGAAACATGACAGTATTGACAAGCAGTGAATCATTATCTTCTTACAAATTAGTCAATAAAATGTACGAAACATGACGGTATTGACAAGCAGTGAATCATTATCTTCTTACAAATTGCATTAGTCAATAAAATGTACGAAACATGACGGTATTGACAGGCAGTGAATCATTATCTTCTTACAAATTGCATTAGTTAATGAAATGTACGAAACATGACGGTATTGACAAGCAGTGAATCATTATCTTCTTACAAATTGCATTAGTCAATAAAATGTACGAAACATGACGGTATTGACAGGCAGTGAATCATTATCTTCTTACAAATTGCATTAGTCAATAAAATGTACGAAACATGACGGTATTGACAAGCAGTGAATCATTATCTTCTTACAAATTGCATTAGTCAATAAAAAGTACGAAACATGACGGTATTGACAAGCAGTGAATCATTCTCTTCTTACAAATTGCATTAGTCAATAAAATGTACGAAACATGACGGTATTGACACGCAGTGAATCATTATCTTCTTACAAATTGCATTAGTCAATAAAATGTACGAAACATGACGGTATTGACAGGCAGTGAATCATTATCTTCTTACAAATTGCATTAGTCAATAAAATGTACGAAACATGACGGTATTGACAAGCAGTGAATCATTATCTTCTTACAAATTGCATTAGTCAATAAAATGTACGAAACATGACGGTATTGACACGCAGTGAATCATTATCTTCTTACAAATTGCATTAGTCAATAAAATGTACGAAACATGACGGTATTGACAGGCAGTGAATCATTATCTTCTTACAAATTGCATTAGTCAATAAAATGTACGAAACATGACGGTATTGACAAGCAGTGAATCATTATCTTCTTACAAATTGCATTAGTCAATAAAATGTACGAAACATGACGGTATTGACAAGCAGTGAATCATTATCTTCTTACAAATTGCATTAGTCAATAAAATGTACGAAACATGACGGTATTGACAAGCAGTGAATCATTATCTTCTTACAAATTGCATTAGTCAATAAAATGTACGAAACATGACGGTATTGACAGGCAGTGAATCATTATCTTCTTACAAATTGCATTAGTCAATAAAATGTACGAAACATGACGGTATTGACAAGCAGTGAATCATTATCTTCTTACAAATTGCATTAGTCAATAAAATGTACGAAACATGACGGTATTGACAGGTAGTGAATCATTATCTTCTTACAAATTGCATTAGTCAATAAAATGTACGAAACATGACGGTATTGACAAGCAGTGAATCATTATCTTCTTACAAATTGCATTAGTCAATAAAATGTACGAAACATGACGGTATTGACAAGCAGTGAATCATTATCTTCTTACAAATTGCATTGGTCAATAAAATGTACGAAACATGACGGTATTGACAGGCAGTGAATCATTATCTTCTTACAAATTGCATTAGGCAATAAAATGTACGAAACATGACGGTATTGACAAGCAGTGAATCATTATCTTCTTACAAATTGCATTAGTCAATAAAATGTACGAAACATGACGGTATTGACAAGCAGTGAATCATTATCTTCTTACAAATTGCATTAGTCAATAAAATGTACGAAACATGACGGTATTGACAAGCAGTGAATCATTATCTTCTTACAAATTGCATTGGTCAATAAAATGTACGAAACATGACGGTATTGACAGGCAGTGAATCATTATCTTCTTACAAATTGCATTAGTCAATAAAATGTACGAAACATGACGGTATTGACAGGCAGTGAATCATTATCTTCTTACAAATTGCATTAGTCAATAAAATGTACGAAACATGACGGTATTGACTAGCAGTGAATCATTATCTGCTATATAGAAATGTTAAACAAGATCTTTTGACGAAAGGGAAAAAGAGGGAGGAATAGGAGGATATTGAGAGATTTTTCTTAGAAGATGATACATGTTAAATTGGATAAGTATATACTTGAAACATGACGGTATTGACAAGCCATGAATCATTAATATCTATTTAAAAATCTTTAAAAAGATCTATTAAAGTAGGTGAAAAGTTGGAGGAAGAGGGAGGACATGGTAAGGTTTTCTTTTATAAAAAGTTACATGTTACATTAGGTAAGAAGATATATGAAACATAACATGCCAAGTTGTGCGATAAGTCTTGACATGCTCCATTACTTTCTATATAAAAATTTTGAAAAAGGTTTATTGAAGTATAGTGCGTACCACGTAACCATGGACTTGGCATTGAGAGATCGAAGTAGGTATTTGGTCAGTATAAATACTTTCTTACAAACACATGATAAGGACTGTCAAAACACTGACTTGCATGAGATGGTATATATTAGATAAATTAGCTTCGGTATGAATTAACAAACAGTCTTGAAATAAGTGTAGAAATATCGGACACAGAAGCTTTTAATGTGTCGAACATTCTCAATATGTAACATGTTTTTATAAGTGGTAGTACACGCAAGGCCAAGTGCACGGTTACGTGGTCCGCACAGTAGGTGGAAAATTGGAGGAATAGGGAGGACATGGTGAGATTCACTTTTACAAAAACATTTTTGTTACTTTAGGTAAGACGATATCCGAAATATGACGGTATCGACAAGCCACTCATGCTATAACCGCCAGCTCTCACCCATTCCGTTCTCTTATCGCGTACCCCGCTAATTGTAAAAACGAACATTTCTCTCACGTCCTCCCTCACAACTCTGAGGAGCATAAACATTTATTACGGCCGTAAAATATCATCTCTGATTCTTGGAGTCTATTCGCTTTATGTCTCGTCCATGGCAACGCTGTCCTTTACGACTGTATAATGATTGTCTCAACTTTCTAAGTAAATTTTCTTATCCGATATCTCGAAAGTTGACTCGTAAACATAATCGATTAGTCGTTAAATTACGTTTGAATGCTTTCTTTACGACGTTCGAACAGACTTTATGTTTTCAGATAAAATTATTTGGAATATATATACTTTGTCACAAGTTTGAGGTATTTTTCAACAGTCTTTAGTTGAATCTATTATTTTACTGAGTGAAAAATATCATTGTTTTAACGTATTCAAATTATTTTCAACATAAAATAACGTTATATTTTCATTTAAAGAATTAAATCTACTAAATTGTTCAGATATTTCGGTTGAAACAAAACTGCCTGGCATTTATCTTCAAGTTCCTCTGTAAGATGGAAAGTTACAGCAAGGGGAAATTGGGCAAAGTTATGAGTTATTTGAAGACTTTTATCTAATACTTTCACTCGGAAATACACGACACTAACAAATTTGCCAGAGCCTTGTAGTTTCAAGATCAGGCTGTTCAAATAACGAATCATGACGACCAAAAACGCCAAATCACATTGCATTCTGAAAATACTGTTTAAGGTTTACCTTTTTTTAATAGATACTATAAGCGATGCTATTTCTGAACGCAAATTTAACAAGTAATATAAACACAATTTTTTTAAAGTAAATTCCTACTTTAGATCAACAAAGAATAATTTTATATTAGTTACTTTTTATTAAATAACTACAATTAATGTAGATAAAGTAACATAACCTATCCTTAAGAACATCTGTCCTACCACATAACCTCTAACATCAAATCAGCTGTTCTATGAAATCATATATCACTCATTATAAGCTAAATGCGACGAAATAACTATATTGCCTACCTTGCCTTTTTTGTGAAAAGTTTTTCTCCCATATAAAACTAAAATTAATTCGTTAAATTAAATTAATGAAATAATATTTGGAAAAACTGTATTAACATCAAGTGTCATCCACTACAATTTTAAAAAAATGTGTTTGAACTTTAGTGGATGAGTAAAAAAAGTATTTTATTAGCGATTTAAACTTTGAACAGGATATATATATATATCCAATAGAAGGAATTGAGAAATACATACAATGTAATAAAAACCATTCGATATTTATTAGAGTGTGAACAAATAGAATTTCTCATCACAGTACTGGAATTCACACTAACAGTATGGTATCTTTTCCGGGCACATTTATTCAACATACATCACAAAACTTTAACTGATTCCCCGTCACTATTCGGCTTACATCTCTTAGCTAATATTTCAACGACATGGGTAACTAACTCTTACGGCAGCGTAGATTTCATGTGATTTATTTTTAAACAAATTCTGCTGTGACGTCAAATTCTTCTCTAGTAACGCCATTCTTACAAGGCTTCTTTAAATAATGAGACATTATTATGACATAGCAAATTTTCAAACACGGATAAATAGGCCTATAATTAGAAAAACTGTTTTCAATTTTTTCAAATATAAAAATAGTTAAATGTCTTCTGACGATTAAAAATCAGCATTCATCCTCTCTCTCTCTCACTCTCTCTCTCACTTTCTCTGTCTTCTTCTCTCTCTCTCTCACTCTCTCTCTCACTTTCTCTGTCTTCTTCTCTCTCTCTTTCTCTCTCTCTCGTGTGTGTGTGTGTGTGTGTGTTACTCTAATCTTCTAGCATGCAGGATGAATAATTAAATTGTTCAACCAAAATCCAGCTTTGCCGACAGTAAGCAAGCCTGTCACAAAGAGTCAACGTTTATTGCCACTTACTGTAGAAACGTATCTTTTGTTAATCGTTTCAGATTAAGTACTGTACGTGCTAAGTGGACGCTGTGTTCTATTCTTACGTTAATGTTATTAAGTGGATGGGAAGTGTTGACGACGGAGGGTCGGTGAGGCGGCGAGGTGGTGAGTACAGGATCTCTAATGAAAGGGCAATGAAGCGACTGCAATCGCTCTTCATTCGTCTCCATCAGGCCGAAGGGCGGCGTTATTTTCCACTTTCAGTAAGACACTCCACAAAGCAATATCACCGCGTTAATCACGCAAACAACTCCTTCTTGCCTGGCCTATCTACACCTGGATCCAGTTGCGTACACCTAGCCTTAGATCCGACCATTGTTTGATTTTTATATAGTCAATTTTGCTCTATTAACTCAACTGCCTTACATCCTTATTCAACCGCTCAAGTCCAAATAAATTATTTTAAACTTGTAGTGGATGACACTAGATGTTAATACAGTTTTTCAAATATTAATCAAATTTAATGAATTGATTTTAGTTTTATAAGGGAAAAAACTTCTAACAAAAGTGGTAAGTAATGCAATATAGTTATTTCGTTCAATTTGCGTTAAAAGAGTGATAATATGAGTATATGATTTCATTAGACAGCTGATTTTAATTTATAGGTTATGTGGTAGAACAGCTGTTTTAACACATAGGTTATATTAATTTAGGTATATTAGTTGTAATTATATAAAAAGTAACTAAAATAATTGTTTTCATTGTTGACGTAAGTAGAAATTTATTCATTATTTTTTATTTAATATTTTTTATATTAGCAAATTAAACTTCAAAACGATATTTTTATGTTTCCTAAACATTGGAGGCGAATAACATACCCGAATTGAGGATAATTAAATAATTAAGCCCAGTTTACTTCTCTTGAAAATGTTAAGAAATATTATTTGAAAATTTAATTTCCACAATTATGTTTTTTCTTATCATGCATGTTTCCGCAAAATGTTGCCATCATCAGTGATAATCATACAGGGATGTCTGTGCCCCATACTTAAATTTTCTGGTAAAGACTCATAATTATTATGTAAATAACCTGGTCAGACATTCATATTTTTACTTACCAGACATGTTTCGCTAACTAAGTGGCCATCATCATAGTAATCATACAATGTTACCTGTGCCCCTATTATAAATCTCTCATAACAGCCTTTACGTATCAAGTAAGCAACCTGGCAATACAAGTAGGCTATGTTTTTTTCTTATCAGGCTTGATAGTAGAAATTTGAAAACAGGAGCTGCATTTATTCCAATACTATATTATTTACCTTCATGTTATTTTTGAATGCTTAGATCAAAATAATAAAGCTTCTTTATCCTCTCCGGTGTTTGTTTAAAAATCATTTAAATTTGTTACAAAATCCGTGCTGAAAATAATTCAAAAGCTGGATCCTTTTATAAGTACCTGACAAACTTTGCATCAACTCCAATATTTTTATGTTTACAAATGTTACTTGAAAATAAATTCTAAACAGCAAAACGTGTTTTGAATGCTGTATTCTATATGCGTCCTAAATGTAAAGTTGTTTGAAAAATACAAACATAACCTCAATTTACAAACACACGAAACTGTGCAGGTTTCTATATAAAACAAACCACTATTTTATTCTCCATTAAATTAGTATGTAACTATTTGACAATATAGCAACAAATTATACGGTTGTGAAACAAGTAATATAAACAGATATTTTTAAAGTCAATTCCTACTTAAATCAGCAAAAAAAAATTTATTATAGGTACTTTTTATGAAATAATTACAATCAATATAAATGAAGTAACATAATCTATTCGTTAAAACACCTGTTCTACCGCATAACCTATAGCATAAAATCAGCTGTCTTATGAAATCATATGTTATAATTTATTTTAAGCTAAATGGGACGAAATAACGAATTGCATACCTTGCCCCTTTTGTGAAAAGTTTTTTCACCAATATAAAACTAAAATTAATTCAGTAAGTTTAATTAACGAATTGACATTTGAAAACAAACTGTGTTAACATCATTCACGAGTTTAAAAAAATGTTTTTGAACTTGAGTGGATTAGTAAAAAGTATTTTTATTAGCGATTGAAAATTTGAACAAGATATAAATGCCTATATGTAAGGAGAGTGTGAACTAATAGAATGCTAAATAGATAGGTTCTAACGCTAACGCTCAATTCAGCAACCGGTTAACCAAATTTACGAAAAATATTTTTGAATAACAAAATCGTATCTTAACAGTTTACTTTGTTATTTGCAATAAAGTTAGGTAAAATAAATTGGTTACTTAACACGCTAACAACTATATATTATATACAAAGAAGTAATTAATATATCCATGATTGATTTCGCTACAACCCAACGTGAGTTGACGGGCAAATGGAAGCTACACCAGCGACCTTTTACTTTACATTAAGACAATTATTATTTAATTATTTTTGGTCTACATCTAAACATATTCTAGTTGTATACTTTGAGCTATATTTTAAGAGCTGTAGAATCGGTTCGAATAGATTACGATATAGTTCAAAATAAGTTTTTAAAGATCTGCCAGTTATATTAGATTAAGGCCTAAATAGTAATTTACTATAACAGTGAGGTAAATCCTGAAGAGTTACATAATAAAAGCTTGAAAGTGAGGTTATGTTTGTATAATGACAATTACTATAAGTTTTAGCCACTACTTATGTATTTTTTCACTTTATTAAATAACATTTTCTTTGATTATGATGTATTTTCAAGTAATATAGGATAACGAAAAGATCTTAGTTGATGTACTCTTTGTCAAGTATTACCTTCGAAGTTATAAAGTAAATTATTAAAGATATTCTAATCGTTACAATATGTTAGTCATTATTTCAACTAGGCCTACGAGACTGATGTGATAGGCTAGTCTATTAGTGTTTCTTTGTTTTAGTGTAAAATGGTAACCGTTTACGACTAAATACGTTCTTCTATGGTTGAAAATATATTCAGCTATTATAATAGATTTGTCTGTAAATATGGCCACAGATTAAATAATCCATGGCAATAGCTTATTGTGAGACACGTAAAAACATGGCGCTTCATATCACTGCCGACTTAATTTCGTGGCAAATCATAAATCTCGTCGCAACACTTTGGACCGCAGCCAAACCTCGCCTCCCCTCGCATAGACAGCTAATTCCGTACTTAACAATGGTCACCCTCTCCGCTCGTCCACTTTACATATCATTGCAGTATAATGGCTTGATTGAGGGGCGGTAGGGTAATAAGTGCGAGTATTAGGTGCATTACTCTGCCACAGAAACAGTTTGTCTTAGATAGCGTAATATAAAAACAATGATATGATGGAGGCAGTGGTAAATAGTCAGACACTTGGATGTTATGTTATAATGCTTGGCAGAAATGCCTTGTGGCGGGTTCACATTTCCTAAGACCAAGAGTTGAAATGTCGTTTGATACAATTCTATAAAGTAAATTAGAGGTTAGCTTGTGAAAGGAACCACAACAGTAAACATTAAAAGAGTTCACTCAAAAGTTACCACACGCTATTTGGTCAATCACACTATATTGTCAAGCTATCGTACAAGGCAAATAAAACAAACAAGATAAAAATACAAAGTCAAGCAATAAAATTAATCTATTACATAGCACAACACTTCTTACTCAGGAGAGGTATATATTTTTACATAACTGTTATTATTATTAATAACATTATTATATTACATTATATTATTATTATATCATAAACGAACAAATACAAATAAAATTTAAAAAACGATAATTATTCAACCTAATAGACAAAATTAACCCCAAGACAAACTTGAAAGACTCGCACAGTGCAGTGAATCCGAAAATAGAACAATAATGGTACACCACACCTTGTGACAAGGGAAATTCCACACAACTCGCAGTCTACTACAACCCCTAGTCAGTGATGCTCGATAATGGAGATAATATCAATCTTTGAAAGTTAACTCGCATAAATACCAAGTAAGATTCTTGTTTAATTGTTTAAGTACATATATTGAAAGTGATAAGTGAATACAAGAAAACAGTGTTGTAAAGTTATATATATATATATATATATATATATATATATATATATATATATATATATATATATATATATATAAACAAATTAACAAATTAATGCGAATATACAAGTACAAGACTTATTTCTTAATATATACATTCAAAGGTTTTCATCATATTCATCCCTAATGATTTCGGAGCACTCTACCGACAAAAAAGTTGAAAGGTAGGCCTATATAATAATAAATAATTCTTGTATTTGTATATCCTCGTGTATTTTGTTAATTATATAGGAAAACATATTTTATAATATGTATTTAATATAATTAATAATATAACATAATTCATATTTATATAAAAGACATACACAAATCTTACAAATTAATCAATTATTTACTCATACGCATTTCAATGACAAAGCCATCATCATCAGTGATTGTTGCTACTACAAACTCTAACTTACAACTCTACATCAGGAGTTCTGTGTACGTCTTTTATTTGTTTTAACATAACCTCACAAGCTAATCTCAAAGAAAAGTTTTATAATATTTATATATAATTTATATTTACATTATATTTATAGGCTTATATTTATTAAAGACCTTATTAAGGACAACGCAATAATAACTATGGGCTAACGATGCTTGTAACATTAAACAAAATTCCATAAAATGTAAAACTACAAACCGTTGTTGTAAAAGAAACACTAACTTGGTAGTTCTGTCGCCAAGTATTTTTTGTTTATGCTCTGCACCTTTTGGAGGGTAACAAACCTGTAATGCATATTCCGTTGTGGGTAAGTGACTTCCGCCGCATGCTCCAGCTGTCGTAGCCACGCAACAATCTCCCCACGTAGTTTATCTGTGATCAACACTTTTAGGCTGGCACAGATTATTAAATTGCCCTTATTGTAAGAGTTATCTGATTGGCGAAATAGGGAGAAGCGGGACGTGTAGTAAAAGAGACATTTGCTGTTTGTTGTTAAATCCGTTATAGCGCGGAGCCTACTTTGAACAATTACAGATTATATTTTTCTAAACCTGCCTACATATTGCTTTCAACATGCTTAGATTGCTCTTCACATACATTGTTGTATAGATGCATCGATATTTTCATAGATTTTGGTCTAAATACATTGTTATATTCAGTACATACATTGGTATATAAATACATAATTATCTACATATAGTCCTATTGTTATCCACATCTATTGTTGTCTGCATGCATTGTTACCTTCATACATTGTTGTCTAAAAACATTGTTATACAGTACATACATTATTATATAGAGACATAGTTATTTACTTATAGTCCTACCGTGGTTTACGTACCTATATTATACTATATTTTACCCACATATATATATATATATATATATATATATATATATATTAAAACAACATAGGTTATTCAAATACAAGAATATTTATTATTTTATATCCAAAGCTTTTCGTTGGCAAACAGTACCAACATCATCAGGAATCTTTTTTTTTACAATAATGTAAGCTATAGGCCTAAAACATATGTTTAATTAGAAATAGAATTGTTGCTAAATTTATATAAATTGCCAAATTTATTTTGTTGCTGTAACATTATAGACGTTGAATATAGTATCAAATTTAGAATGTATTTGTATTTGTTCTTTTATTAATTTGTTATTATTATTGTGTTGATATATTTCGAATGCTTCATATATATTCATTCTTAATCCCTTATTAATTTCTTTTATAAGTCTCATATTTTCTATATTTGGAAATTGGTGCTTATTATTAATACAATGATTTGCGAAATTTGATTTATATATTTCTGGATTAATATAGGCATTTAAATGTTCTTTATATCTTTCTTTTAATTTTTTCTTGGTTTGACCTATATAAGCTTTATTACAATTTTCGCATTCTAATTTATAAACACCACCTTTTTCATGCATATTAATTGTTTTATCATATATATTAATATACCTAGATATAATATTATACCCATATATAATATTATACCCATATATATTAACTTATATGTTATCTACATACGTCGTTCCCTACATACATTACCGCTAGTCTTGTCGATTGTGTGTCAATTCTTTTACAAAAATAACTAACAAACTTTAAAAATGTTAAACGTTCTTTTAACAAACTTAAAAGCATCCTATTATTTATTTATTATCTGTACATATGTTCAGTAACCAATATAAAATTGCCAGGTAATGCAACATGCATGGATAAGAATAAAAGTATTATAGTTCTGTAATTAAAATAATTAACTTGGTAGCATTTTTAAAATTTTTATTACTCCAGTATTGCTTTTATCTCACATTGTAATTAATGTTGTTTTCATTTTATGATGTGTTATTTCAAATATAAAGGGAACAAACCATTAAATACAATGATATTGTATCGTCCAATAAATTGGCATTGGCTATGAATTCGACTAATTGTCGTGGCAGAATCTTGCAGGAGGGGGTAAGGGGAATAACACTGGAGTGACGGGAAGGCTGGTCCAGTCTCCTGGAAACCTCTCTCCAGAGCTCTGGTTGCATTGCATGTATATCGGAGACTCCAAATACAGTTCCCTGAGCACTGTTGCCCGCATGGGAGTCCATTCAATTGACTTGTAGTTGTCAGATATGCCTTTGTTTGGCGATGTCGCCTGACCATCCCATCTGGATAGAACGGTACACTGAGTTAGCAAACGAGTCATGTATAGATAGGTAAGGGAATCCCATGCAATGGATACTTACTCGTGCAGCAGTCGGAAGTAGGAGTGCAGGCTCTGGTCGCTAATGGAGCTCTTGCAAACTTCCAGTTCGGTCTTCGGGTAGTAGTACACGTAGTTCACGCACATCTCGTCGGATATGGCAAATCCACCGAGAGTTATGTTGGTGCGGCTTGTTGTGTTGTACCAGCAAGTGGTTATAAGCGCGTCGCCCTTGAATCAAAGCAAAACTGCTGGCATATTGCCAATGCTAACATTAACAGCTACTCTATACTTAGTGTGTGTGGGGGGGGTGTAAATGTGGTGTATGAGAGTGAGTGTGCGTGAACGTGTATGCCACGTGTGTGTGTGGTGTGTGTGTGTGTGTGTGTGTTTGTGTGTGTGTATGTGTGTGTGTGTGTGTGTGTGTGTGTGTGTGTGTGTGTGTGTTTGTGAGTGTGTAGTGTGTGTGAGTGTGTGTGTGCGTGTGTGGGTGTGTTTGTTTGTGTGTGTGTGTGTGTGTGTGTGTGTGTGTGTGTGTGTGTGTATGTGTGTGGTGTGTGTGTGTGTGTGTGTGTGTGTGTGTGTGTGTTTGTGAGTGTTTAGTGTGTGTGTGAGTGTGTGTGTGCGTGTGTGGGTGTGTTTGTGTGTGTGTGTGTGTGTGTGTGTGTGTGTGTGTGTGTATGTGTGTGTGTGTGTGTGTGTGTGTGTGTGTGTGTGTGTGTGTGTGTGTGTGTGTGTGTGTGTGTGTGTGTGTGTGTGTGTGTGTGTGTGTGTGTGTGTGTGAAGGATAGGGGGAGAGAGATAGAGAGTGTGTGTGTGTGTGTGTGTTTGTGTGTTTGTGTGAAAGATAGAGGAAGAGAGAGATTGCATCTGTGTTGCGTGTGTATTATTTTACAGTACAACTTGAAAAACTTGAAATAAAACCTCATTTAACCATAGCTATCATACTAACCTACAATTATATATCTATTACAATAGCAACAATACTCAGGAAGGCCGGGAAAACTTTCTCTTTTCCTTAAAATAGTCGTAAGTAAATTGTCTTTATAACAATAAAAATAACTAGCTACTCTGCCTAGGAACAAACGAAAACAAACAAATTACGATTGTTCCCTTTTCTGCATTTCGAAGGGAACAAGAAACTGTGTTGGTAACCAACTATATAGTTCGTAATGCATTTGATCTCATTAAAAACTATTCACAGGCCATTGAAAGTACTTGATGAGTCCCAGGTCCACCGAGAGCTGAGGGGCAAAGTACCAGCCAGCGGGCCCCGCCGGTAGCAACGAATTATAACTTCTTCCCCTTACCTAATCATCGCAAGTAAAAATATTGTTTAATAATTTATGCTGTTTAAGCCTATTACTTTATTTCGAAAATATAATATTACTTATCGTAAAAGTGTCCAGATCACTAAAAAATAGTCTTTTTTAAAAATAATTCATTTAAATTTAACTTTTTCGGTTATTTTGATGATTTCGTGAGTAAACTTTAATAGACAAACATTTATTCCATTAAAGCTTGTTCATGCAATCAGACCCTATACTTGTTTCTACGTGCTTAATACAAAATTACCGAGTCTAACCGATATAGCTTCTTTTTACTTGTAGACAACGTGTTTGTAAAACTATCTAAATAAAATAAAATCTTACAACTGTGTCAGTACTGTTAATTTTGGCGCACTAGATATATACTGCAGTTGTGATATAATTGAAAATCCATAGAAAATACTTTTAAGGCGTGAGTTATGTATTAAAGTTCTTTACACTAAAACTGGCGCATGTTTTGCGTTGTAAATTTGTATTTTTTTTTTTTATTAAAACGTAGAGCGACAGTCTACCTTAAAAACCAGCCACCACTACACCCCAGGCCTCACGGGCCCCGGGGATTTTGCTCCCTGCCCTCTCCCTCGGTGGGCCTAATGAGGCCTATTTAGGGGCAATAAGGCGACTAATTTAACAAAGGTATTACACTATCTGTTGACCTACCCACCAAGTACTCATAGAATTCTATACCTTAACTTCAAAACTAATTGAACAACTAGCTATAAATTTTAAAACCACAAAAGGGAACCGTTTTGTTCATGCAGATATCCCTAGATTTGGTTTCGTTTTGCTTCAGGAACATTGTAGGAATTGGGTACGTTACCGGTAACACTTTAACAGGCCGCTTCAGGAGTCTGATCTCTTGGAAGTGTGTGCTGTAGTGGTTGTCCCTGTTCAGTTCCGGCAGTTCCCGGCCATCCCGGATGTGCCTGGTGACCACCCTCACGCCGGTCAGATGGGTGTGCAGCTGGGAGCCGAATATAGTGATTCCAGTTGGCGGCAGACTCTACAACATCGAAACCATGTGTTCAAGGTTAAGGAACAACCATTGTGGGTGATGATGCATACAAAATTTAGCCAATATTGAAGTGAAAACTTCTATAGCGACGCCTACAAAAATGTATTGGATGGACATAAACATACTATTTCGCGTCAGTATAAATTCCACCAGGTTAAGCTATGAATCACCTCAAAGTGAATTAATAACATATGATTTCATGCAACAGCTGATAATGTGTTATAGGTTATGTTGTAGAACAGCTGATTTACACGTAGGTTATGTTACTTACATTATTTATTTAACATTGTTAAGGAAAAAGATTATTATTAGATAGTTTTCATCAGTTAATAAATAAAGACCTATAAATTTGTTAAAATTTTGGTAAATCCCAATACAAATTATTTAAAATAAAGATAATAATTTATAGGCTAGAAGAACATTCTTAGGCGCGTCTGATAACAAACGCTTAGGTAATTTCTCTTTACCTAAATGAAATGTTTCACTCAATTCAAAATCTCTGTAGACGTGGCTATAAAAGTTTTCTGTTCTGTCGGCAATCCCTCGGGTTTTTACCAACTACACTTATAGTTACTTCAAAACTTACACCAAAATACAGGGGTATGTTACCAATCCAGCCAAAGGTTTTGCTCATACAAGCTTTCGTCCCAGCAAATTCATAAACTCCCCATACATCCATCCTAAACAAAACGATCGTACGCTACATTCAGATTTTCTTTACCTGATCAAATTCGAAAAGTAAAAAAAGATATAGGCTATGAATATTAGAATGAATTTATATTACATAAAATCAGCTATGGTATAACATTTTGTAAAAAAGAAACAATAATCTTCTACAATAATTATTATTGAAAGGTTATTAAAAATGTTTTGTGGAAAATGCGTGTGTGCTTAGCTTATACGAATTGTCTTTTTTTAAATAAATTTATGCGAGATTTTTAATGTCTGTTTTACTTTTTACCGATGCTAGAGGATGAAACTTAGCAGAAACCTTCTGAAAGGTAATTAATTTACAAATACCCAAGAATTTAGAGGTTAAATTCCATTTAGAGAATTACGGATATTACAAACACATTAATTACGTTTTGTAGTTGATTGAAACAAAAAACCCAACCTCTAGCGAGCTGCCACCAATTGCAAGTTACCTGCGATCTAGCGGAATTTTATGAAACAAAATTAATTTCTTTCTAAGCAGAGATCTTGTTTCTTTATCAGACACCAAAAAAAAACTTCCATTTTTTGGTAGCTTTTTATCCATGATGATTGACGAAACTTTATTTATATTTAACTAATAAATGACTTACGAACTTATGAATAAGTTTAGCAAGTAGTTAATTAGTCTAATTTTAACGATTTTATTTTCTTGTAATTATCTGCCATCTGGATGAAAAATTGTAAATATTATACTGCAATAAAGTACATTGCAGTAACATGCTCAAAACCGTTTTTGTGAGAAATTTGTTTGTTAACATTTGTGAAAGGACACAATTCATAAAGGCCTAATATTCAAGGTATAATTAAAAACTATTTTCGTATCCATTAAATGAAAAAAAATAATAATAATAAAATGGAAATTCTTGACAAATATTAACAGTAAAATGCATTTATAATTTTAGAACTGAACCATTGGACATTTAAAAATTATGGACTTGAACTTAACAAAAATTAACATCTTCAATAATATCATTATTAAGACAAATATTGTATTACAGAAACCTAATAATGTAAGAAAATATTTAAATTTCTATTTCCAATAAGATATATCCTTAACTATAAATGTTATATTGTAATACATATAAATGTATGCAGGTTTTGTAAATAATATATATAAGATTATATTATATCCCCATATATTTAATATAATTTACCACATAAAAAACCTCAATAAACAGTTCAAACACATCCTCAACAAACAAACCCACACACAAACACACACACACACAAACATATACAACTCTTTTGCCATTTATGGACTAACATCAGGGCGTATCCAGCGACTTGCTTTGGGGGGGGGGGGGCGATCGATGCATTATATATATAATATGTGTGTGTGTGTGCGTGCACGTGCGCGTGCGTGTATGTAAAAAACATAGAACAGAAAAAGTTCTTTCTACGCTTGCGTTAGAAATCGGTATCGTGATAAAGATTCGTAGCAAATTAGACTTTTTAATAAATAATTATTCCAGTTTCGATAACACTTATGGCTAGAGAATACATATAAAAAGACTTACATAAAAACTCATAGCACTCAGTCAACCATTACTGAACATTGCATTAAGCAAAGATCAACATACACCACACAATACAAAGTTTACAGACATTTTAAATTACACTCACACACATAGTCAACACTCAATGACATACAACTTGGACATACTATGGAAAATATATTGAACAGTCAATTTTGCTCTCATTGTGAAATGAACCACAGTATTATACATTCAATGTTTCAAAATTTTGAAAAGAATTGTATAAAAGTCATCTTTTATGACTATTTTTAGAATAAAAAATATAATGAAATTTTATTCTATAAAAATTGCGCACACAGCTTGTGTCATTCAACCTACATTTTGGAATACCTGCGCATTAGGGCGGGTTGCAAAAATAATTATGTTTTTTTTAATGCTATACCACAGAAAACTTACATCTAGAGTAGGTAAGTAAAATACAAAAAAAAATTATTGAAACCATAGCTAGCTTATTTACTTAAAATTTCGTTATTGCTTTTTAAAATCAAGTCATTTTACAGCAATACTCAGCCAATAATATTTTTATCTGCAATAGTGCAATTCTTTGATAAAAAGGGTTGACAACCTGTAAAATTTGAATTGTCAAAATCTCTTAATTTCTGGTAGTGCAAAAGACATAAAAATCAGTAAATTATTGAATTTAAGTATATTAACTTCTTAAAGGAGGATGTAGAATGCTGAGTTGCTTCTAAATAGCCCATTACAATTTTTTACTTTACACTACAATTAAATATGATAAAATGACCATACAGGCGCGTATCCAAGACGCGATTGCCCCATCGCGCCCCCCCCCCAACCTTCATGGACTTTGGGTTAAAACTCGACAATATATTATTAAATTAGGACTTTTTTCGATAATTAAGTTATTATATATTCTCAAATATAAAATCCCAACTGTAATAAATATAATAATAATTTTGTAACATTGTAAAGCTCTTTGAATAATTACATTTATTGATATAAATTAATTAACAATTAAAAAATTGATATAGATTCTGTCATTGATCTTTACGCAAGAAAACGCAAACAGAATAGAGTTTATTATTTAACTACGAACTATTAATTTTAGTATGAATTTAATTTTTATTTGATTTATTGTTAAATAAATAATACTTATAAAAATTAAAATCATTAAATATTTTCAAATTTTAAGCATTTTTGTTACATGTTTTTCTTACATACACGCATGCACACACACACACACACACACACACACACACACATATTTTATATATATAATGCATTGATCGCCCGATGTTTTGCAGGCCTGAATCAAAGTTTTGTAAACAATACATATTTGTTGATTCCATCTTCACGAGAGCTACTGGTTTTTAACTAAAAACACTTGTAAAGATGTTACACTGGCCTATAGTAGCACTTACTTTTATAATTGTTGAGGACAGCCGTTTCGAGTTGAGAACGGTTTGAGTTCACAATGGTGCACATCTCCCGAAACGGCCGTCCTCAACAATTATAAAAGTAAGTGCTACTATAGCCAAGTGTAAGGTATTTACAATCTCCCGAAACGGCCGTCCTCAACAATTATAAAAGTAAGTGCTACTATAGCCAAGTGTAAGGTATTTACAATCTCCCGAAACGGCCATCCTCAACAATTATAAAAGTAAGTGCTACTATAGCCAAGTGTAAGGTATTTACAAGTGTTTTTATTGAACATAAAATCTATTCATTATATATTAGCTGTTTTCTCTTGTTATTAGTTAATTTATAACATTATGTAATAACTAAATAGAAAAAGTTTTTTTTTAAGTAGCGTAATTTACTACAATTTTAACACAAAAATTCCAGAAGAAACTTATAACTGAATGCACAGTGTGCATGAGAGAAAATATTTAATAGAAACAAGGTTTAATCTTCCATAAATGCACACTAAATTTAGATAAAAAACATGTCAATCTAAAATGAAATTGAAGTCTAATACGAAGGAAGAACTTACCACTCCAGTACATTCTGAGATGCAATAGGAATGAAGAGGGAAGAACGGCTGAAGAGGAGGAATTGCCATTTTATCTATGTACTCTAGGCCAAACTCAATCACAGCTGCATCATATTTTCTTAAAGTTGGAGTAAGGTAAACACGCATGCCTGAACTGTCTATCCAGTCTAGATAATTAATTGCAAGAAATTAAGTAACAAACACAAATATAGGAATACACAGAAATGTGAGTATATTCACATTATAAAACCAGACAAACTATTTGAAGAAAAAATTTAAATAATCAATAACTTTTTGTCATAAAGTTATTAAATAGTTGAGAATTTTTGTCTGAAATAAATAAGAACAAAATACATATCGTTCTCACACAAAGAGGTTAGACTGTCAGGAAAACATAGAGCATTATTAAATTATAAAATGCAAATGCTGAGGCACTCAGTATGCCAGAGGGAATAGTTATAATTTAATATGATTATTTAACTCATGTGAGATGTCTATCTACACTAGATTTTGTTCAAAATTATAAATTCATTTTTGACCAACTCACCAATAAGCTAGACATTTATAAATTGGCTTATAAATCTAATACCAGTTTCCTCAAAACTTTAACAAATAAGGTTTTTATTTTGAAATTAATCTGCAGAAATGTAGAAAATAAAATGTTTTAAAGTAAAAATCTTCTAATCCTTTTTTTCTATTTCCTGATGTGAAATTGAGGTAAAATAATCTAAGTTCTAAGACAATTCATGAATCAATCTTAAGAAAGTAGACTTTAAAAGTGAAGTTAAAACGTTTTGAAAAAAACCTGTCTTTAAAAACTTGCTCTCTTTGTAAATAATCTACTAACAAAGATAAAATGTTTTTCTACTTCCTGGAAATACTGGAATGTATGTATACGTATTTACAATGATCATAAAATATAAATCATTTTCAGCTCCTTACCTACACATCTAAAAAAATATTCTTTAAGAAGAAAAGTAAAAACACAAAGTTCCTTCAAAAAGTTGAAGGATGGAGGTTTTCGGAAAATTGAGGAGATAGATAAATAAGCAAAATGTAAAGCATTCCCATTTTTCTTAAGTTAACCAAATTATCCTTCTGGTTCTGTCAAAGTACATAAACATATGATTATGTTAAAAAATGAACATTATATAATTAAAAGCAACAAAAATTCAATTATTTATTAAAAAGGAAAAGGAAATTACAAACAATAGAGAGTATGTAGAATACCATCTGTTTTGTAGAATACTATCTACAGTTACTATTATTGGTATCACTCGGCAAAAAATCACTACTTACTGATATATTTTTCTGTCATGGACAAGCCACGAAGTTTTTTTTTGCCAAGTGATACTAATAGTAGTAAATTAGAAAACCTCAAGATGTACAACACAAAACCTCAAATTTTCAGTTGATCAAAGAATTAAGTAAGATGATACAAATTTGAAGTACTAGTCATAACAAATCCTATTGATTAGAAAATAGTTTACTTAAAAGAATTCAGATAGGTAGTGAAGAAACTTAAATACATAAAGTGACCTAAACAAAATAAGATAAGAACAAGATTCTTACACAATTTGATATTTTTAGAACTAAGTATACTTATGAGCTTGTACAGTAGCTAAAAAATAAGAGTAAGAATGTTGCAATAATATTTTTCTCTGGACAAGGATAATATAAATCACTATACTGTAGTTGTACAGTATACTAGATCTCTATACAATATTTAGTAGGTTAAACTAGTAGAAAAAATTATCATAGAGTTTTTTGTCTATGAGGTTATTTTGAAACTTAATAATGTTACAATTTTATGACCTCATTATGAAAAACAATTAAAAAAAAATATATTTTTCATTAAAAAAAATGCTTAGACAAAAGTTGTTTATTCCACCAGGCGGTCATAATTAATGTCTCTCAGTTGATCATTGTTAATGAAATGTTTTGCCTCAGCTAAGTAAACAAAAAATATTTACAAGTAATTGCAAATCCCTAGTATGACTACATATGTTCATACAAAAATATCTTCTATCAGCCCAATTGTACCTAGGTCTCTAAGGTTATAAAAACAATAATTAGCAACTGGAATAAACTGTTATTTGGAGAAAGAATATTTGCTGCTTAGTCAAACAAGCTTCAGAATGAACAGCTGATAATTATTTAACGTTAACCATCTAAAACATGAAATAAAAGGTATATTTAATAAAGAATTAAGTAGCTTAGCCTTAGCTGTCTGTGTGGACTTCTAGGGAGCATAATGTAGAGAAGAAAATTAATAATCTCAGGTGTTTAAAGTCAAAATTTTGAGTTGATTTAAAAGGTTTCTAAGGAAACTTGACATACAAATTAAAAACAAGTAATATAAAAAAAAATTAAGTAAATTCTTACTGAGGTTAACAAAGACAATTTTTTTAGTTACCCTAAAGCACTTTTTATTAAGTGTGGTAACCATGGCAACAGTTTAAGGTTCTACAAGGTTTCGACGACAACCAGATGAGGGAAAAAATTCATATACATCTTTAATATATATATTTCTAGGTATTGGAACGTTAGGTGCCAAGGCGCAGTAGACTTCCAACATGAAGATTCTCAGTTTGAATCCGGCTGGACCCCACAAATTTTATAATTTAATTATTGAATAAATATTTGAAAAAACTCTATTAACATTAACTACATCCACTACAGGTTTAAAAAAATGTATTTGAAATTGATTGGATTAATAAAAACGTATTTTATTAACAAATGAAAATTTGTACAAGATATATATCAGGAGAGTGTGAATTAATAGAAGGAATTTAATAATGTAGTTTTTTAAACTACACTGGGTTTCAATAAATGAATGTTTTTTTAAATGAGGAAGCTGTGACCACAACGTGATCCCTATTTAGATTAGCCCTAGCTATTTAGGTTTGGCTAGTTATATGATGATTATGGAAGAAATACAGACACATTTGTTAGACAATTTTATCATCTGAACAAACAAACAAAATGAAAAAGATCGAAAATCGTGCTGCGATATTAATTTAATAAGGTTCCTATTTTCTTGCATATATGTTTAGTAGAAAGCAATACGCAGAGGATTTCAAATTAAAAACGGTGATTTTTCCAAAATTTCCTTTAAAATAATCAAGGCTTAAAATTGTATTTAACGAATGTCTTAAAATTAAAACACCTTCTTTCAGTTGTGGATTGTTGTAATGGACTTCAAGCATTACAAATGGGTTGAATCCCTGTCCTCCAACTGGCAACCCTACTTCCTAAAAAAGAGCATATAATGTTAACCTATTAGTTTTAGCAAAAACATCTGTAATATATTTGAAAATATTAGATATTTGAAACTCTCTTTTGCAGTTGTATCTATAAAAAAATTTTCAAAGATTATTAAGTAAAAGTTTTCAAACAAGATTAATTTTTTAACAAAATTAATTTTCTTTCATTTTAATTTTTTGTGTTTTACCAAATCTAGGCCATTATTTTTATAAATATCATTTTGTGTTTTCATAATTTTTTCTTAAATTATACGTAAGTTTTTCCTCATATCACTTTTACTGATTCAGTAATCATTTAGTCAATAATTGTATTTTTGTATTAAGATGTATACCTATTGTTACAATTCTCTATACTGTTTGCTGTCAAGTTAGGAAATCGTTATAGTATTTTATAAATAGGCCTGAAGTTAATTATTAATTGGAAATTAAAACTAAACAAAAGAAAAAATTAAACAGTGTACATAGAAAGTTAAATTAAAAGTTATGTAACAGAGTATATTTAACCCATTGAGATAAGCACTTGGGCCTCATTGGATGTCCCTATTCTGTATTAAATACTGACTACGAGTATTATTTGTGGTTAACGTATAATAGATAATTGAAAATGAAATTTTGTATTTAGAGGCTAGATCATGTTGGCATATATTCTTCACACACTTTAATATACAGGCTATTTTATTTTGCTTATTGTGTACTTGTGTATTTTGTTCAACCTATTCTTTGTGTACTTTTACAATATCGTAGGCTATTGTGTGCCTTTGTGGCATCCAATCTCATCACCTGGTCGTATATATTTCTTATTATGTACACACATGGATAAAATTTTGTTTCTATGTAGGGTTTTAGGTGTACATTTATAAAATATATAATGTGAGATATTTATTTTATGCAAATTATAAAAAGACCGCTTTACTTTGAAAATGAGAACTAAAAGAGATTGTTCAGTTATTTATATATAAAAAATAATAATAATTGAACTCTCATAAATAAGTAGTAACTATGTGTAAGAAATTTGTGTGAGTGTGTGTGTTTAGAAATAACTACTACCTCAATGGGTGAAAGTAGGTCTATTAAACCGAAAGATTACATTTATCTGACTTTAATCACTGATATTATTTCAATAACATCTCAATTCAATGCTTGATGCAGGACAGTACGAGATTGCTAATATAGCAGTGAACCAAGCTATTCTTGGATTATTAATGAACGTTGCCGTGTTTCCAATACAGTACCAGATGACTAAATGCCCTTTATCTTGATGCAATAGTAACTAGATCATACAAAAGATTTGTAATTCTGTACAAAAATTTATAAAAAGTAGTTCTAATATTGTTTTTATTAATTGAATCAACGACTGTAATAGGTCACGTGAAAAGTAATTTGGCAAACCTTGAAAGACTAGTTGAATATGCTTCATCGTATTTTTTTTATCAACTCCAAAGTCTTAAGAAAGTTTTTGTTATTTATATCACCAATTGATAAACTATTTACTTGGAAAGACAACCCCATTTGCAAGAGTGAAGCATCGGAAATTTGTTGAAAAATGTTTTATTTTTTTGCATCATTCAAAATTTTGTTTGAAGGCCACAGTCAATACAGTTTGAATTAATTGTTTGTTAGAAGATTTTCAATTTACAATAATACTTGACATGTTTACCACTATTTTCATGTTTAAGGATTTTTCTATACAACATTTTCAATGAAATTTGAGCTGGAGAAAATCCTTCATTCGCAAATTTTTTTCTGTTTAGACTACTAGAAAAAAGTTCAGACAATGTAATGAAGAACCTGTTTTCAAATTTAATTTGTTACTAGGGTATTTTTCTTGATTAATTGTAGATTTAGCATTAAAAAGATAGCTTGGGTACTGTATTCGTGTTCTGTACATAAAAAATATTAAATATTTGCCTCTCTACACAATTCTTCAAGTTTGATATTATTTTTAAAGACAGTATTCTAGTGGCTAATATATTCTTCACTGTTCTCACTGCTCTGCCTTTCAAGTCTCAAGGCATCTATTTGTCAGGTAGTTTCTGTTACTTAGGAGATTATTCAAAAAATTACTATACACGTCACACATTTAGGGCTACTGTCGCAATTATATAACTCTATGTAGTATTTCACTAGTACTATTAAAACCTGAAACTACCTATTAGTTTGCTTTAATTATAAAACTTTAAAAATTCTTCTGTAGTTTTACAAATTAAAAATTTGTTCAATCCCTTACAGGATCTAAGGATCTGTTGCTGTGGCAACTATAGCATGGCCAGTTTGAGGAGCCTGCTCTAAAAAGTTATTTTTTTGGTGAGTAATTTACACATTTTTAATTCCTAATATCTAATTGTCTCATCATCATGCAGCACTTATTTGAGCTAAAATCAAAATTACATTGCAACACAAAATATTAGTAACAAAGTTAACATTGTAAAATGTTCATTAAGTCACTGGTCCTAACAGGTGGTCTGTGGACCTCTAGAGGTCGGCTGGTAATGTCTTAGAAATCTGTGAGATGCCACTGAAATTAAAATATATTTTCATTTAACACGTTTTTTGTGGCCTTATACACTTCCGGGTATACTAGGTTAAAACTGAAGGAAGTATGTGTGTTTGTCTACATATGGTTTAAAAATCCATGGCTGGGTACAAAACAAGTCTTTAAGCTCGTATAAAATCTGTAGATCTTAACATTGAAATAGACACACAGTTGCATTCATTGAGAGAATTTAGTTGTCAAGAGATTTTCCGAAATGTTGCATTGAAATTTCATTGAAGTAGTTCAAATAATTAACTACTGTTAAACTTGACCTTTGCAGTCTAGATTGTTTTCTTTGTTGTGCATAGAGATGGGTAGTGAGGATGCGGAGTTTCTTATTCATACTGAAGTAAGATGTCTCTCTCATGGTAGCATATCGAAAAGGTTTTTTGAGGTTAATGATGAGGTCAGAATCTTTCTTCTTGATACCAGGTATGCAGGTTTTCTTAAAGCCTTTTCTTGACTTTGCGCAACTGCTTAGCTGGTGTGTTTGAACATTTGAGTGTTTTGAATCTAGGCTTACAAGGTATCAATATAGATATGTTTAAAGTTAAAGACAAAGTTAGTTCCATGATTTAAAAATGTCGGTTGTGGACAACAAGGGTCAATAAATGCTCTTTTAAGAATTTCCCCTTAACTTTGAAAAGGTTTTTGGAGCCTTCTGATTGAAACTTAACAAACCACATAATGGAAAGCATAGTTAAACACCTTAAAAGTTTAGTAACCACATTCAGTGAATACTTTCCTGACCTACGTTTTAATAAGAGTTGAATTAGAAATCCATTTTGCTTCCCTGTAATAGAAAAAAACCAGAGTCTTCAACTAAAAACACTTGTACACATGTTAGTTAGTTACACTTGCCTATAGTAGCACTTATTTTTAGTGCCGTTTAAAACGGCCGTTTCGGGAGATGTGCCCCATTGTCAATTCAGACCGTAATTTACTTCTTGGTCGTTTTCGATTAGGTTGGGATGGGATATTGGGTAGGGGTGTAGGTGTGTTTTTAAAATAGTATTGGAAGCTATACTGTCAAAAAGAGTGTGTGAGTTATAATGTAATTGGATGTTGAGTATGTGTAGGGTGTACTTTTTAAGGTTTGTATATCTTTTATTGTTCGGTTGTGTATCATTGGTTATTTTGGTTTTGTTTGTGAAGAATTTGTAGGTTTGATGTTATGTTTGTGTAGTTATGTTTTGTGTCCCATTGTCAATTCAGACCGTAATTTACCTCTTGGTTGTTTTCGATTAGGTTGGGGTGGGATATTGGGGTAGGGATGTAGGTGTGTTTTTAAAATAGTATTGGGGGTTATACTGTCGAAAAGTGTGTGTGAGTTATAATGTAATTGGATGTTGAGTATGTGTAGGGTGTAGTTTGAAAGGTTTGTATATCTTTTATTGTTCGGTTGTGTATCATTGGTTATTTTGGTTTTGTTTGTGAAGAATTTGTAGGCTTGATGTTATGTTTGTGTAGTTATGTTTTGTAGATATGATATTTTCTGTGAAGTTTGATTAGGTGATTTGTTTGTGAATACTTTTATGTGTAAAATGACCTCTGTTTGATGTTTACAAACTACCTTGCAGTTCGTGCCGCAGTTATTACTCAGGCCAAACAGGAAGGTAATTTTACACATGCTACCAAGAACACATAAATGCACTCAAGAACACCGGATCAAACTTCAAAGAACATCTCCTATCCACTAACCTTAATTACAAAAACATAACATCAAATCTACAAATTCTTCACAAACAAAACAAAATAATCAATAATACACAACTGAACAATATGAGATATACAAACATTTCAAACACCACCCTACACCCAAACTCAACACTGAATTACATTATAACTCACATATACTATTCTCTCAATACTCTTTAAAAATACACCTAATATTCCTATCCTATCCCACCCTAACCTAGAACAATTAAGAGGTCAATTATGGTCACACCTCTCGAAACGGTCATCTTTAACAATCATAAAAGTAAGGGCTTCTATAGCCAAGTCTAACATACCATCATGTACAAGTATTTTTTAGTTAAATATTATTATATTTCTAAAAATTAAAAATAAACAATAATTCTTGATATTGCACATAAAAAAGGAAATGTTTAAATTTCAAAATTAGTACCAGCTCTTTAGGTATCATTTATTTTTATAAAGAAAGAGGAAACCTTGGGATACTGAAAAGCGGCTGCTCCCATTGCCCAGGCGGCTATAACCTTCTTGCAAACTTGAGTAGCTTCAGGTCTATCAGGAGCACTGCAAGACCCTCTGTATAGTGGAATATCTTCTTCCTCTTTAGTTTCACAGTGAAACAACTCCATGTGGTGAACCAGTGGCTCATTGCCTCCTTGAATCACTGACTCAAACTTAAACACATTCAAATATTAAATTAGTTACAAAGTCACTTCCCATTAATCAGAAGGTCTTACACACAGATGTACAAAAATAAATAATGGTTAGGAATAAATCTGTTTATTTAAAACCAAATTTAGAAAATTGTCTTTGTAAATTGTGAATGCTAATCAAGCACAAATTATCTTAGGTGATGCTAAAAGAATAAATTTCATGAAAATTTACTTTCTTATTACTCTTTGATATTACTTGCGACCAGACTCTTTGTAACTAAAGGTTGTTAAATTGTTAACTTACACTTGGAGGAAACGTTTTTGTCTTACGACAGGAGGCTGAAGAAGTGTAAGTTAACAATTTAACAACCTTTAATTAAAAAAGCGTCTGGTCGCAAGTAATATCAAAGTGTAATAAGTAATTAACAACCAGCTCGTCATGAACAGCAACAAGATTTTGAAAGTATACTTTGTGGTATTATTTAATGATCGACATGAATATCAAGATAAGATAAGACAGATGCCTGTATTTAATTTTGTTTGCAAATATATACTGCTAATGCTCTAGGAGAGCTCAATTGAAAAAAACTTTAACAAATCAAAGCAATTTAGTTTACACATTGAGCAGATTATTTTAAAACAATTAAACCTTTATTTAACAATTGATAAGGGATTTTCCAGAATAATTTTTTTTTAATAATATATTTTTATGTGAGATTGAGATATATCACACTTCAGATTGATACAAATCATGTAACTCATCATGAGTCTAGATTTAAAATACTACAAAGGTCATGGCTCGTGGTAGGAATAAAATTGCTGCTTGCAAGTGGTTGTGGGTAGTTGTGAGTTGTTTTGTTAGGTTGTCATAGCATGACAGTGGACTCTAATTAATTGTCCTTGTATTACACTTTATAGTTAGTTCCATAACATTGAAGACTTGTGTATTGGCCTCCATTTTATGGTTATATTTTATGTTAAACTGTGAGTTTAGATAATTCATTATTTTTTTAAAGTGATCAATAGGTTTTATTAATTTACGTATACTAAATCATCAGTTGCTGATCTGTGTGTTAAATAAAAAATTACATAAAAGAATTAATTTTTGTATTATAATCTTGCAACATATTTACTTCAGACTGTCTCTATTAAAACAGACAATTTTGCGACAGAAAACTGTCTGGAAAACATTTTAATTTTTAATGTTTATTTCAGTCCCATACACCTGAAGTAACTATCTATAAGAATATTCCCATGCCTACTCTGTGTTAACCTCACAGATGAGGTTAAATTTTATGTTAAGCAGTAAGCTCAGATAAGTTATTATTTTTTTAAAGTGATCAAAAGGTTTTATTAATTTATATACACTAAATTATCAGTTGCTAATCTGTGTGTTAAGTAAAAAATTGCAAAAAGGGATTAATTTTTTTATTATAATCTTGCAAATATTTACTTTACACTGTCTCTATTAAAACAGACAATATTGCAACAGAAAACTGTCTGGAAAACAGTTAAATTTAATTTTTATTTCAGTCCTTTACAACTTAACTAACTGTCTATAGAATAGCCCCATGTCCCCTCTATCTTCAACGTTTACATCACTGACATAGAACAGATGAGGAAAGCATACTTTGGCTCAAGACAATAAAAAACCTTCTTTGCTTAAAAGTGTAACTGATATAAATTGCCTTCTAATGCTTATACAATAGAACATAAACACACCTGTGTAATGTATCTTAGACACAGCATGCTGAATTTTATATTTACGTCTACTCAAACCTTACTTTATTTCTTTCAGCAGTTGTTTGTTGAAGTAAAAGTCAGAACAAGTGCAGCTCCAGGATAGAAATCCTTTTATAATGGCAGGAAAACATGGGGGGGATGGAAAACTTTCAAAAATAGACGGCTTGATATGAAATTTTAAGCTATTCCTATCTTTAAAAATCACTTGAAATTTTGGCATTTTTTTCAACAAAACGTGCTCTTTACCTGAATTTACATAGATACCAAAATTATTATTTTATAAATATTACAAAATATTGTATTGTTTATGAAACAACTCTGTCTGACAAGGACAACACAGAGTCGTAGTGCACAGACTGTTATTATAGCTGAGCCGGTACGAAACTAGTAACATGCCAGTGTTGTTTATGCTGGGTGGAACTATAGTTATCAGATGAATTTCTACACCTAACATTACATAAATGTAAAAACAACATCTATTACTTTAAAATAAAAGTCAAACAAAAATACATTTTTATAAGTAAACTTGGATAGATTTAAATTTGTTCCAAATATGAAAAATATATTTCTAAAAAAAAATGCTATGCAAATTCTTGGCGGGGGGCCAATGCCCCTCCTCTGGAGCCGTCCTTGTAGTTGAAAGATTTAATCTAATCTTATTTTGTTACTGAAACTGTAATTTTCAATCATTATAATACCATTGTTACTACCAATATCTGACCTGTACAAGATGGTGCTTCTTCTCTAGTACACGAGGCAGTTTGGTGACTAAACACCAATATGTTGTGTCAGTACTTGGTACATTCACATTATCCGCTAATACTTCAAAGGTAAAAGTTTCTTTCGGTAATTTTACTTTAGCATTTAAATTCTTTAATATCTGAGCTCTTTGAAATCCATGTGCTGTTGATTCGGCATTAATCCCAAGTAAATTAAATAAAGGACCGTCTCCAGCAGCCCATACGATGTGTGTTGTACCTTCCTACAAACAATATGCATGCTTCAAATTTAAGTAATTTACAAAAGTTTTATTTCAAAAATTTGCTAAATACTTTTAGAAATTGTTAGAGATTTCAATTACAAATTATTATATAGTTATTTTTAAAGAACTAGAAACTTTACAATAGAGTACAAGCCTTTATAAGGTATTTTAAATAAATAAAAAAGAATACACAATATCAAGAGCGCAGTGGTACAATATATTACAATGAAAATATTGGAAAGAACCCCAATACCACAAAAATATTAAACAATCACAAATAATACAAGTTACTTAAGATTAAACCCTTATGTACATTCCGATGACCATATCTCATCATCATCAGAGAGTCTGATACCAAATTACAATCTAGCAAACAAGAAGTTACAAACTAGAGAACCCTTACAAAATGGTCACTATAGTTTGTAACTTCTTGTTTGCTAGATTGTGAATTTGTATCAGACCCTCTGACGATGATGAAATATGGTCATCGAAATGTACATAAGGGTTTAATCTTAAGTAACTTGTATTATTTGTGATTTTTTAATAGTTTTGTGGTATTGGGGTTCTTTCCAATATTTTCATTGTAATATATTGTACCACTGTGCTCTTGATATTGTGTATTCTTTTTTATTTATTTAAAATACCTTATAAAGGCCTGTACTCTATTGTAAAGTATTGTAAAGTTTCTAGTTCTTTAAAAATAACTACATAATAATTTGTAATTGAAATCTCTAACAATTTCTAAAAGTATGTAATCAAAATGTACATGAAGGTTTAATCTTAAGTAACTTGTATTAATTGTTATTTTTTATGAAAGTTTCCATTGTAAAATAAAAAAGCAGACGGTTCATATGCTGCGAGTTGTGAAAGCATTGCTATAATAATGTAAAATGAGGAGAGAATGGACTAGTAAAAGTTGAAACATGTACAGTTTTAATTACCCATATTTCTCTCCTCACTACTCTTAAATGTTACTCTTAAATATCCTCTAAAATGAATCCTGTAGTAACTGTATGAAAATATGCTTACAATATTAGTTTTTTTCTTTCACAAACACAACTGTGTAAAGACAGAATTATACTTGAGAGATATGTAGTTCTGTTAAATAAGTGACCTCTAAAACTGTTCTGTCATATTTTATTTTATCACAGTACTGTCGTATCTCTATACATTTTATTATTTATAAATGAACCATAATTAAAAAGTAACAAAATGTGGTACAGTGAGGACAGCATAGAAGACAATGCTGCCGGAAACTCCTAATGTATAAAGATGAGGTTTATTTTAAGTTTTTATTTATTCAGAAAATTTAACAAAATTTTACAGGCTACAAGGCTTATGAATTCAGGCTTCTTTTAGCTTGTGCAGTTGAAAGATTTCATAATTATATGAGAATAATGAGTACCTTGATGTGTAGCTAAAAGTTCTGCATTTATTGAAATAATACTTAAAAAGTAGTTATGAAGTTAAGCTTCACTGGAGCTGAGCTGTTATTCTTGGGCAGAAATGCCATGTTCCAGAGAGATTTGTAGATTCACAATTATCAGTAGTTTATCAAAATTCCAGATAACTTATCCACAAATATTTATGTAGTACTCGAAAGTACAAAAGTCTAACATTTTTAAAGTTGCTTGTTGCAAACGTCTTGAAGTCACTGAATAAACTATGATTTAAAGATACTTAACTAAGTGCTTAACTAAATACCTAAGGGCTTACTTGCTGACGTGTTTCAAAACAATCGTTCCTTTTACGAAGCAAAGTCTCTACTCAAAGTAAAAGGAAACGATTGTTTCAAAATGTACCAGCAAGTAAGCCCTTAAGTAATCACTTGGTTAAGTATTTTTAATTATAGGCTAACATATTGGATTTGAAAGTACAATTAATTTTTTCATCCTTATCAACACCTGTTATTTGACATTCTCAACAGATTACTCCCAATGATAGAAAATTGCTTCATCAACTAAAAATGTTGCCATTTTCCTGTAGAGTGTAATCAGAAAATATCAACATCAATATAATAGCGGTGTCCCAAGTTTTTCAAAGTCCCATACTCCATTTATTAAAAATGGTTATTTAAACTTTAATTATAATAAAACTGGAGGATTATCACTGGTATACATCAAATTTGCTTCAAGAATGAAAACAACTGATTTTAGTCAATTGCGATGCCCTGAATTCAGATCTGTTTTTAGCTTTTTTCTATCACATCAGGTTTTTACGTAATTTAAAAGAAATGTATAATAATAATAATTTACACAATTACTGCACATATAGGTACCTATAATGAATTTAAACCTCTATATATGTTTATTTGTTTACCGGAATATATTTTATAAATAAACAAGGATGATATAAAATAAATAAATAATTCAATGTAATTATAAGGGACATTTTAAAAAACTTACCTAGTGTTTATATCACACCTGAGACCTGTTTTGACATTCTTCTAGGGCGGTCGGGGGAATTTCTCTTTAGACACCAGCAGTAATCTGCCATCATTGTTTCTTTCCAATTCCCCTGGTATCTTGTTTGCATGGTTTTAATGTCCTGGTGGAATGTTTCACCCTGTTCCTCACTGACCGCACCCAGATTTTCGGAGAAATAGTCGATATGGCTATATAGAAAATTGTACTTTCACACTCATTTTACAGCCCAAGGCTTTGAAATGTCCTAAACATTCCTCAACAATTTCTCTATAATTTTTGGTTTTATTGTTTCCAAGAAAGATTTCGGTTACCCTCTTAAACGCCAACCATCCAGAAGCTTCGAGTTCATTCATCGAGAAAGTGAAAGCATGATCTCTCATGAGCTCTTGAATTTGTGGTCCATCAAAAACACCAGCTTTCAGTTTCGCTTCACTTTTATTTGCAAATTTTGTTTGAAGGTACAAATGGATATTGCTTTCACTACTTAAGCTTGTCACGAACTGCTTCATAAGTCCAAGTTTTATATGAAGAGGGGGCAACAGAACTTTCTCTCTAGAAATTAGGGGTTCAAACAGTACATTTTTTTCTCCTGGTGCAATATTCCTTCTTAGGGGCCAGTTTTTTCTATGCTATCCTACTCACAGAGAAAACAGGATACTTAGTGAAACCGGATTGTTGGCCAAGAAGTATCGTCAGTACTTTAAAATCCCAACACACTGTCCAGGAGTGCTTACGATACTCAATTTTATCAATTTTATTTAGCAGGATTATATTGAACACCAATTGCCATAAATAAACCTTCTATATTTTTGCAGTATACATGTTTATCTCTTTTAGCAAAGAAAGGTATGAATTCCTTCTCTCTATGCCTGAACCATGAAAATGTTGTGCCAGGGGAAAGTGAATTGATTTCTTTTAATCGTGATCCTAAAAGTTCTGCAGTAATTTTAAGGAGGTCTAAGTCTCTGACTAAATCGTTGAGCTCACTCTGTGTGACTGTTCGGGCAAATAAGAAGACTCAACTGTTTCAAAAGTGGGATCAGGATTTGACAATGGCTCAGATTCAGATTCGGAGGAGTCTGTACTACCGATATTCTGGAATTGGCACTTGAACACTATGGATAATTGGTCGAATGGCTGATTTCAAATTAGGATATTTTACTGAATGTTTGTTTTTAGTATATATGCCATGAATATTTGTCAAACAAAAGTAACAATCACTTAAATGATCGTGAGTTTCGCGCCACACCATAGGAATACCGATGGGGTATTTATACTAAACACAAAGTGGGGAAATATTTATTACCTAAAGCTGTATGTTTATGAAGCCTATCAACACGTAGTTTGTGTGTAAAGAACCAAAATAAATATATGTTTATAGTTTTTTTTTTTTTTTTTTAATAAATAAAACCTCTAAACCACAAATAACTTTTATTTTAATCCTTATGTACATTTCAATTACCCAGCAATCATCTTCAGAGGTATTTAAAAAATACAACTTAGTTGTATTTTTTAAATACCTCTGAAGATGATTGCTGGGCAATTGAAATGTACATAAGGATTAAAATAAAAGTTATTTGTGGTTTAGAGGTTATATTTATTAAAAAATAAACATTACGCCACAGTTGCTTCATACAGTTATATGTTTATAGTGTAGATCAATACTAGGAAGTCCATCAGATTTTTTCATAAAAGTATAAATTTGAGAAAATTTATTCTTATAATTAAAAAGAAAATTGACGTGATAGAGAACAACTAAAAACAGATCTGAATTCAGGGCATCTCAATTGACTAAAATCAGTTGTTTTCACTCTCGAAGCAATTTTTTAAAAAAATTCATACTAGTGTTATGTAATTTATAGACCTGCTTTTACTAGCTAAAACTGTAGGGATTGGCTAAGATAATGGTATTCTTGCTAGTGAATGGATATTTTTTATCAAATTCTGTGGTAAATGTCTCCACTAAAAATATTTTATTTAGTATCATAATTACCTGCCATTGCCAGATCGTCACACTCCCTGTTGACATGTTTCGGAGGACCTCCATCTGTTAGAACTTTTTATGAACTGTTCTTCCCTGCATGGGAATCTTCTTTAATCTTATCTACCTAGCCCCCTCTTCGTTATTTAAACTTTATCTCTTATCTGTTCAGCTTATTCAAATCCCTGTCTATTGTTTAATCTGTTGTGTTTACTATGGAAGCATTTAAAGTTTTTAAACCTAAATATTTACAAGTGTTTTAGTGAAAACTAGTAGCTCATGTAAAGATGAAATCAACAAATATTTTTAAACATTACATTCGATTGGTTCTGTATTTGTTTGTATATAAATTCCTATATCTCTAGTTTACATATTTAATCTCTATTTTGTATAAAATTTGTTCTGCATTCTTATATATATATATATATATATATATATATATATATATATATATATATATATATATATATATATTTAAAACAACACTGGTTATTCAAATACAAGAATATTTATTATTTTATATCCATATATATTAAATAAAATATATGGATATAAAATAATAAATATTCTTGTATTTGAATAACCTGTGTTGTTTTAAATTATTAAACAAGAAAACGTATTTTATATTTATATATATATATAACTTGTCTAATAAATGACCATATATTACAATGACCTTTATACAAACATATTGCTTACTTCAATGACATAGTCTTTGTTATCACATGTATCAAACTTCCTACTGAATGAGAATTTGGTAACATTATCTCTTCTCTCATACTGAAAGAATTTGCAGTCTTGATGCTCGTCTATGCCTATAGATCCATCACCTTGAGTATATGTGTCCTGCAATAAAATATATTAAGCTAAGTGAATTAATTTTTTTTTTAAATTTTCATTTTGTACATTCATAATTTTGTTATTCATATTTTTCCTAGAAAGAAATTATTTTCATCTCCTTTATAACAAATTTAACTCTGCATTACTTCCCTTCTATTGCTCTTTAGGATGCTATATATATATATATATATATATATATATATATATATATATATATATATATAATGTTAACATTTATAGGATAGAAAGCAAGCTAACATCCTTACCAGTTTTAGACCGATCTCCCTTACAAGTCTGGTCTGTAAAACAGTTGAGAAAATGGTGGACATGAGGCTGCGTCAGTACCTGGAAGGTATTAGAGCGATCTCGGATTGCCAGGTTGGCTTCTGGCAACATCGTTCTACCATCGACCAAATTTTCAAACTAACTCAATTGGTAAAAGATGGGTTTCACTGTAAGCAATACACTCTTGCAGTATTTATCAACCTAAAAGCAGCATATGATAAAGTATGGAGATCTATGCTACTCCACAAGTTCAGACTGACTGCATGTGACTGGTAATATGTACAAGTGGATAAAGCACTTTCTACTCGAGAGATATACTCGAACCAGATACCAAAATAATGTATCAAAATACAAGAAACTCTGTCATGGGCTAGCACAAGGGGCAGTGCTTAGTTGGTTGCTTTTTAACATCATGATCGACGACGTACAGCATGACATTAAAAGCATACCCGGTGTTAACAGCCTCCTTTATGCTGATGACAGCCATATGGTCAACGAGTAGTAACATTTCAGGATTAGAGGGAACCTTGAATAATGTGTTGGCTAATGTTTCGGAGTGGTGCAAACATAATAAGATGGAGGTACAGTAAATACTGAAAAAAACAGTGTTTCAATTGTTCACACTGTCCTCTAGACAATACAATCTGAAAATTACTTACAATGGAATAGAGCTGAAAAAAACAAATGTTGCCAAGTACTTGGGTGTTAACTTTGAAAACAGACTTAGTTGGTCCAGGCAAATACAAAGTGCAACTGTAAAAGCTCAAAAGATAAATAACCTCCTAAAGAGACTGGAAACTACGAAGTGGGGTGCAAGGCAGGATGTGATGACGACAGCGTATAAAACCTATATACGCCCAGTTATGGAATATGGTTCTGAAGTCATCGCTCTCTCTTCCGATGTTAACTTGTGGAAATTAGAGGTTGTCCAGAATAACGGATTGCGAAATATAACTGGTGGAGCAACATCAACACCAATATCTGCGATGCAATTGCTAGCGGAGGTGGAGCCACTACAAAGCCGCAGAGAGAAATCAGTACTCAAGTTCTGGGAGAGGGCAAAGAGAATCGACTACAGACACTGGGAGAGATATAAACCTGCGATGTTGCGACTCAAGACACAAATATCACCACTCATTTATGCAGAGCAACTTGGAATTAAATACAACCTGAAACTGGAACAAGCATCTAAATTCCCAACCTGTCATACGGTTTTTCCTTCATTACCAGAGAGAAGACTGTCACTTCTGAATCACAAAGACTCCAAAGCAGTTAGTGATCCCCACATTCTGAAGGCCGGTGCTTTGGAAACGATTGGGGATCTATGCAGTAAAGATAACTGGATCCATGTATACACCGATGGGTCAGCGGTAAAGCATGCCTCTGGTGCTGACTTTTACAGCGACCACTTTGAGGGCTGCAGCCCAGTTGGAATTAATGCCAACAACTTCGACGATGAGATTGCGGCCATAGTACAAGGGGCCGAAAAACTTTGTTTGATTTCCAGAAAGTCGGCAAGAGTTGTATTCTTTGTGGATTCACAGGCTGCTATAATTGCACTAACTAGTAATACCTCCACCGACTGTGTGCAAACAATGAATGTCGCTATTGAAGGAAATGAACGTCCAGACCAGCTAGCGAAGAAAGGTAACACCTTGCCACAGCCTGACAATCCTATATCTCTATTGACAGCAAGAAGACTGATTGAATCTACAATCAATGAAAAAACAACGGAAACTCGAAATGAAATGAATGCTGGAAAGATATGGAGGGGCCTGGCGCGCACAGTGTTAATACTACATAGCCTACCTAGAGGGGAAGCCAGATTCAGAATGCTTACGAGCCATGACTATCTGCAAGCCTATCTATATAAAATAGGATTAGCAGCCTCAGATATTTGCCCTCTGTGCAACTGCAAAAAGATGGATGCCCCACATCTTCGGAATTGCACAGCGTTGCAAGATGTGGAAGACCGAAGCCAGCATTGTCTGTACTGGGAGGCTAGGAGAAGAATGGCAGAAATGCCAAGATCTGGCTTTGGCTAAAGTAAAGTAAAGTAGTACATTTATATACGACACATAATTGCTCAAGCCAAAGATGAAAAAAATAATATCTTTATCTGTTCCATTATTTTTTCTCATAATACTTGACCTGGTGCAAAACGTTTCCAAGGCTCTATACTAGGATGATTATTGCTCAAATATACGGAATGACAAAGTGTCAATTTATTTAAAAGTTAACAACAAAGGATCTCAAAACTAAAGGAGAAACCACTGTCATTAGACAAACATATATTATAAAAACTTGCATTCTTGACATATTATAAAAATAATCAAAACTTGCAATAAGACAAGTAATAGACAATTTTATTTTTAACAAAATTCCTATTTAAATCATCAGAGATTTTAGTTTCTTTTTATTTTATAACTACAATTAATATAAACATCTATATATACATACATCAGAATAACAATATTAAGTGGCAAAATATTTTATGAATTTCCTTGCAGTTTTCCATTTTTTTTTTGGTGGTTCACTGTTATTTTTGCTTGTTACTATTTATACGCTTTTTTATTCATCGCTTGCATTGTGTTGTAGTTTCTTTTCACTTTCATTCATTTTTAATCATAGAGCATTATTTATGATATTGTGTGGTAGCCATGGCAACAATTTAAGGTTGTGCAATGGAGGTTTCAACAACAACCAGATGAGGGCAAAAAAATTCATATACATCAAAAGTAGATTTCTAGTTATGAGAAAGTACCAAAACTGTTATACTTTGAACATGAAGATACTCAGTTCAAATCCGACCAGCCACACAAATTTTTATAATTTAATTATTGAATAAATATTTGAAAAACTGTATTAACATAAATTAATTGTCATTCACTAAAGGTAAAATGAAATGTATTTGAACTTGATTGGATGAATAAAAACGTATTTTATTAAAAATTGAAAATTTGTACAAGACATATATCAGGAGAGTGTAAACTAATAGAAGGAATTTGTACAAGATATATATCAGGAGAGTGTAAACTAATAGAAGGAATTTGTACAAGATATATATCAGGAGAGTGGAATTTGTACAAGATATATATCAGTAGAGTGTAAACTAATAGAAGGAATTTGTACAAGATATATATCAGGAGAGTGTAAACTAATAGAAGGAATTTGTACAAGATATATATCAGGAAAGTGGAATTTGTACAAGATATATATCAGGACAGTGTAAACTAATAGAAGGAATTTGTACAAGATATATATCAGGAGAGTGGAATTTGTACAAGATATATATCAGTAGAGTGTAAACTAATAGAAGGAATTTGTACAAGATATATATCAGGAGAGTGGAATTTGTACAAGATATATATCAGGACAGTGTAAACTAATAGAAGGAATTTGTACAAGATATATATCAGGAAAGTGTAAACTAATAGAAGGAATTTGTACAAGATATATATCAGGAGAGTGCTGTGGAACGCTGACGATAGAATTGCCGCTAGATAGGAAGAGAAACCTGCGTCAGCCCAGATACCCATCGAGATAAGCCGAGGGAATCCGATAGCTATTGGCGTTCCATGTGCGTTGCTAAATTACTCCCAAGGTACTTCTGTCTATCCGATAGTAAAATATCTCGGCGTCCCGATTACTTTCAAGCTCATATGCGCCTACCCTAAACATAACGATTTCGGCAACCCTATTGGCAGCTTGACCATGGACCAAAATGAAATGTCCTGCCGCCCGATTAACAGTTAGTCTGGAAACGTCCAGGGTTTCAATTGCTCGTCTGTTTATTGTGCCGTAGTAGTTGTTGTGAGTGACCGTGGAATAATTTACGATAGTTGTTTGTTATATTTGTGGTGTTGAATTTTAAGGATTACGTTTTAACCAATGTCATCACCCGTCAAAGAAATAAACGAAGACAAGTTGTTCCCTACAAGTTGCTTGCGTAAAGCGCGCAACAACAAATCTTCCACTTTTAGTTGTCAATTTTCTTTTATCTTTATCAACACTTCGCGGGGAACCGAAATTTAGTGGAAGATTTGTCTCTACAAGTGGAAGACAGAAAACTTTGCTATATTTTGTAGAAAAAGCATCAAATTGCCGCAACTTGTGAAAACTTAGTTGAAGACCTTGGTGTAAACGCGCCCTTAGTCTTTTCTCTGCGGAGCTACTGTAGGCGCAGCGCAAACATTATTTGTTTGCCGAGTCACTGTCTCAGTGCACCTGTGTATAGCTGACTGTTGTCCATCACCAGATGACTGGCCTTGGTACTCTTTCACATCGGTCCGTTGTTTTGCTTGTGAATGAGTTTCGTCGTTCACCATAGCAAACGAGTTGTCTTATCGCTAATAAACTAATTATAAATCAATTAGATAAAGGAGTTATGGATAAACAGTTGGCTAAGGTGTACGGTGTTGGACAATAAAAGATTTCAGGCATAAAAAGGAGCAAACCTAAATTTTTAAACTTCGTTTCATTGCTTGTAATGAAGATGGAAGTTGTTCAAGAAAATAAAAAGACAGCAAAAAACAATGAAATAACAATGATGCCGTTTTCAAGTGGTCATGGGTTTTGCAAGAATGTTCATGGCAGTGGCGGTTCCAGCGGGTACCTAACTTTTTTATATTTATTTGTTAAAATCCTTCTTAATTGTCAGCAATTTAAATGGATAAGTTATATATATATATATATATATATATATATATATATATATATATATATATATATATATATATATATATGACACATATGATTTAATTTTGTAAAAATATTTTATTAGATAATTATTTTCCTGAAGATGTTGGTATTATTTTATCGGCGAAAAGCTTTGAATAAATACATTCATTAAAAGTATTCTTGTTTTTTAAATGTTTTTAATTTATTAACTATATTACAAGAAAACATATCACCATATTTAATATATATATATATATATATATATATATATATATATATATATATATATATATATATATATATATTATACACAAATACATAAGATTTTTAAAAAATGCTCATAATGTTATAGCGATATTTAGAAAGCACCAAGCAAAAAAAATAGCAAATACCTCTCTTTTGTTAAACTGATTATATCTAATTACCCTAAGAGTAAAAATTGTTTAATTTTAAATTTTTCTGGGAGGAGGAACACCCCCCCCCCCTGTTCTGGTAGGCACGACTACACTAAACTGTGCCTACCCAAAAACTAAATTCTAAAGCTGTCCCTGGTTCATTCATGGAAACCCAGATTTTGGGTTCTATTCTTTGTGAAAAAGTTAAGATCTTAGAAAAAAAATTAAAACTATAAATAATTTTTTTCCCTCCCATTGCCAACAAACATACAGTAACAATTTAAAATTGACCACTTTTTCTAAAAAATCCAATTATCCGAGATTTTGTTAATCCCAATTGGCCAGGTCCCAATTGATTCGGACAATTGAAGTTCTACTGTAATTCCAAATCGTGAAAGGTTAAAAATTTAATAACAACCAAGCAATTATATAAACGCAAAAACCTGTGAAGTCATTGTGTTTCATTGTACGAAGGAACAATCTAGAACGCCTTATTTGGCTTCACGGAAATCTCGCTTCAAAATAGTCTTTAAGAAACCATTTGAAATTGTTTTGCCGCGGGTAGGCCTAACCACTTCTTGGCCTAACATAACGGTGAGCCTATTTAGGTGTTTATTAGTTTTTTGTAAGAGTCGTGATTTTAAACTTTATAATTTAAGTTTACAACTAGGCCTACTTTCTACTTTCGGCTGTGACGACTTATTCACTCGTTACAGCTCTGAAAATAAAGGATTGGGGTTGATTAAACAGGAATGTAATAATAAATACACAAAAACCTCTTAACCACAAACTTTCTTTAATTTACCCTAATGTACATTTCAGTTACAAAGTAACCATCCTCAGAGGGATAACATACAAAGACTCAGTCTTTGTATGTTATCCCTCTGAGGATGGTTACTTTGTAACTGAAATGTACATTAGGGTAAATTAAAGAAAGTTTGTGGTTAAGAGGTTTTTGTGTATTTATTATTAAATTCAACCACAGTATATTCCTAATAAATAGAAACAGGAATGTGGCTAGCCTCTGTGTGCGTGTGTACGTGTATGCGCTTGTTTTATAATTATAGAGGATTCTTTCTTTATTTTGTGTCTATTCATATTAACGCATCTCAACACACTAGAACAATATGAAATTTACAAACACACAAAAATACAAAGTACAAACATATTAAACGAACAAACCCAATAAAAATCACACATACTCTTTGATACTATCGAAAACCTGCCTTTAAAACCGTCACCGCTTAACTTAACAACTCCAAGCAGAAGACACTGATGAAGATCGCTACGGAGCGACGAAAACGTTCTGTCTCAGTAAGTTCTTATAAATTTACAAAATTTAAAGTTCGGATAGTCATAAACTAAGTAAAAGTGGTTAGTATTCATATTAATTTTACTTCATCATATATTGCAATTCTTTATTTTGCAGCGTCGGAGATCACTAAGGGGTGATATAAAATTTACTACAACTCTAGTTTAACTTTGATGGTGAGTTTGAAAACGCCTTGTTAATATTTAATAATTTCCATTATAAGTCATTATTGCGTAATTGAGTGCATGCTTTTGATCTTACTTGCCGACGTGTTTCGAAACGATCGTTTCGTTGACAAAGCCGGCCTGCTACTACAAAGTATTCATTCAGTTACGCAATAATTACTTATATTTTAATTAGTGAATTCAAGATGATTAAAACAAGCAACTCTAATTACCATTAGTCACAAGCTGACTTAAAACTTGTTTATAAGATTCATTTGTCTTTTAGGTTTTATAATTAGCACTTTAAGGAAGGAATCGGGTTTCAATCTTCTAAATGTTACCTAAAGATTGTATTTTTGGCTTCAAAATACCGAAAGAACTTGTAGAATAACTTTTATTGTGTATCAAGACAGCGAGGAGGCTTGTGGGTTCACTCCTACCCCAGAAGTATTAAGAAGATGCTTTTAAATTTGTTGACCCCTAAAAATAGGCATCTATACATTTGAGTATGCATTAGAGAATACGTTTGAGTACAACTTTCGATCTTTCCTAACATTAAAATATTTTGCTTTAAAATTGCTTGTTGTAATAATTTTGAATACATTAATTATATCATAATTAATTATTGTGCAACTGAAAGAATATTTTTAAACTTACTTACTGACACTTTTCGAGATCATCGTTGTCGGCTTCATCGATGAAATGATTATTTCGAATTGAAGTAAGTTCAAAAGTATTCACTCAGTTACGAAATAATTACTTACATTTCTCTGTTGACGAGTTTCGGACTAAATCCATTATCAAAACTTAAATATTACTAAAATTTACTTAATTTGGACTATTTTGTAACATATTTTATATAAATTTAATTCACTCATAAAGGAAATTCAAATATTATAACCTCAAAATAGTTTTCACGCAAAACATGTTGACAGTAAGCTGTGAACTGTCAAACAAATACGCTGTGTACGCATTTACACGTAAGCTGGCACTTGACCGAACGTCTGTACTAGACTAGATAAAATGTTTTTCTACAGTCATGCGGGTTGCGTCAATTGTCTTCGCGACCCTCGTGAAGGTGCTCCAGTAGATGTAATACGAAATGCTGTAAGTGATGTGTCTACATCCGCGGAAATGTTCGCAGAACGGTCTTTCCTAATCTCCACTCCCTGCTATAGGGAGTGCCGCTCCTAGGCCAAGTGCCTGCTTA